>JAMPIV010019830.1:232500-400356 GCA_024509875.1 Oreohelix idahoensis | reverse complement strand
ATGACTTTAGTCGTAGGAAATTTGATTTAAAAAAAAAAATCAATGCATATGTTTGGCACACAGACAATCATTTTTTCGCGATCAGACGAGCTTTTTGCCATTCCTCATATTTTAGTTGTCCAGTGTCTTAGACACAGTATATTTCCAAAGGTGTGGTGATTTCCAAATTAAAAATAACATTGAAATATAGTTCAGGGACAGCCTATACTATAGCACAGCAGCTCTGCTGAGTTTTGCTGCTATTTGTGTTCTTTATTAATCATTATGGTTAATGATTGAAATTATTTGCTTTGTATTTATTTTGTATATTGTTTACTGATCCGAGTGCAAAGTGATTTGAATTAGACTGACATATTCGAAATCTTGCCTTAACAAACATGTAAGGATTCGTCTGGATTCACCCCCGTCCCTAGGTTCAGGGTCTAGGGACACACATATCAATTATATAAACTACTGCAAAGGTTTAGGAAGGGGTGATCTGCTGTGGAGTCTGTGAATAATTCCACCTATTCCATATTCTATGGCAGTGAGAATAATGCACCTATTTCATGAATCTGTAGGGACTGGTGGGAAACTTACCCAAAGCGATTACCAACCTTAGGGTCAGAAGTGTCTGTCTTAGGTGTACAGAGGAGCACTGAACCCTGTTTATATGTGCGTGATATTTGTAAATGTTTATGTTGTAGAGTGTGGAGGTGGCTTATTAGGTAAGGTTACTGAGCCAAATAACCCAATACATTATATCAGAGCTCCGTGAGGTTTCGATCTTGGACACTAAGGTCTGATGGTGTCAAATGCTGATTAAATAATTGATAATGTGAGGACCCGTGGCAGGGTACAATTTCGAACAGAACATCTGTGTATGGCTGTCAAGCATAGGAGAGGTGGGATTTGGCCATCACTATTCCACAGCACCAGAATAACATAATCTGGCAAAGTTAAGTAGGCTAAGCTGGCCTGCTGATGATTACTTACAGCCAACATTCATAAAACTAGCACCCAAGAGAAATTTACTACTGAAGCATCCCATTTCCCATCCATCATTAATACGACAATGCTGTGTAGGCATAAAACCGGGAGGGAAGAAGCCCACCCCAACATGCACATCCATTCATAGTTTTTCCCAGGAAAATTAACATTACGAACAGTAAAACTATAATTAATCTTGAAGATTGCATATGTAAACATCTTTCATTTAACATGCCATTTATTCATGCCATTCATTCATAAATTTCAAAATCTTTGCATAAGTTCTGGCCAAAATAAAACCTTGGTTCAGAACAAATAAATTTAAAAAAAAGATTTTCTATTCTAAATTTAACCAGCTGAATTTAGTTCATTGTGTTATAAATTTTATTGATAGTATTAGACTTAATTAATATCTGTGGGTGTGTGTATATGTCCATACAACACATTGCATTCAGTACCCTAGATTTTAACGTAGCCACATTCATTAGTAAAAAAAGATATGTGTGAGGTCATAAAGTGGTAGCACGAAAGGGCCTTCTGTATATTCACAGTTACAATTATCTCAGGAGCCTTCACAGCTGACCTCACGCATCACACTAGGTGATAACACCACCATACAATACCATCAAAATCCATTACATATATTGGGGGCTCGTCCGGGATCATTAGCCCAACAGTAATATTAGGATCTCCTGGTGGGAGAAATAAAATTAGGGAAACAAAATTGTAAAATTCCCTTTAAAATTAAAAGTGTCCCTGCATATAAAAGTTGGTAAATCTTCACAGCCAGTAATAAGTAATTAGTTAATTAATTAATTAGAAGTATTTAGACTATAGTAATTAGAAGTAAGTTAGTGGTTAGAGATTTATCTTGTATATTATTATATTGTCTAAAAAGTATGGCGGAGCTAGCAAAATTCCGATCAGCTGCTGTGCTGACCGCAAAGGAGATGGGAATGGATGGTCAGATTTTAATTCAATACGTAACGGCTGAATGTGATAAATATATTGAACGGGAAGAAAGGAGATTAGAAAAAGAGGCTGAAAGAAAATTAGAGTCTGAAAGGTTGGCTGAAGAGAAGAGGTTACAGATTGAGGCTGAGACTAAGAGGTTGCAGATTGAGGCTGACAAAGAGGCAAAGGCATTAGAGGCAGCAGAAAAAAGATTGACTGCCGAAAGGGAAGCAGAAGATAAAAAGGCCGAAAGGGAGGCAGAAGATAGAAGGTTGCAAAGGGAGCACGAATTACGACTAAGGGAGCTGGAATTACAAGGCCAGGCTCCTGAAAATGGTGCCAGCCCTTTTGCCTCAGATGCTGCGCCTAGTCTGGGAGCCTCAAACTCAGCTATGGGATTTCATTTAGACCATTTTGTTGAAAAAGACGATGACATAGAGGGGTACCTAGGACGTTTTGAGTTATTAGCTACTACATATGGGTTAGAGAGAGAGAGGTGGAGTTTAAAACTATCACAGGGACTGAGAGGTACTTCTTATGAAGTCTTTGCTAAAATGAACAGGGAAGACCAAGACAATTATGACATGTTAAAGCAGGCTTTGTTATTAAGGTACGAGAAGAATGGTGAATTTTATCGTAAGAAATTTAGAAATGCCAAACTGTTGTCTGGGGAGACATACCACCAATTCTCTGCTAGACTGGAAACCTATTTGGAGAAATGGACTGCTCTGGGGAAGACCCAAGATCTTAAAGAAATGATCATGATTGAGCAATTGAGAGAGTCCATGGCTCCAGACATGAGAAAATTTCTCATGGAACAAGGTGCAGAGAAGTTGGGGGAGGTTTTAAATGTTGCTGAGAGGTATCAGGCAGCCCAGGCAGAGGTAAGTGGTGCTAAAAAGAAGCACATAGATAATTTTAAAGCTCCACAGCAATTTAATAAATTTGATAATAGGGAGCAGGGAAATAAAGGTAGGTGTTGAAGGCGATCTTCTCTGTGGTTCTGGAACATTCAATTTGACAACAATGTTCCATATAATGTCAATAAAGTGGTTATAAATTCTGGCCATGTTAGTTGAGTTCTTATATGGTTTCATTCAATATTTTCATCGTGTCAATTGGTGTTGCTTTACGCGAATGCGGGGTGGGGTAGAAAACGTGTGAGCAAACATTTGAAAGTTGCAATTATATTGAACTTGTAATTCCATTGACTTGATAAGTCGGTTCATTGAGTCCACAAATATTTAATACAGTTTACACGTCAAGACGATTCATGCATGTTGATCACAAAAGTACATATTATAACTTGAAAATATATGGCATATATATGTAGATATCCTATCAGTCCTTGTCCAATAATCAAATTACTGTATGCAGATTGTCATAGCTGTATGCACGCGCGGTTGGGGTTTTCCAACGGCCGACAGTGAGTCTATGAGTCTGGCAAAATCAAATACTATGGACTGTAATTCATCCTTCCTTAATTTTCACTTTCGTACTGACCTTTAATCATTTCAAATCTTCGTAATAGCAATGGACTGACCCATGTCCGTACTTGCATAAAATATATCTGTATGGCAATACCATGCCCAACATTGGAAGGAAAGTCAGACGCGTCTTAACAGCTTGACGGTCAATGTAAAAAGGGTAGCGTTTCTTAGTTACCGACTGTGTCCTAAACAACGCTATACACGTCATAATCGATCGTGTATGAAGCGTTCAGTAATTGAAACATCTATCGCAATATATTAAATGTCTTAACCTTTACAACTGCACGTCTGGTAACCTTTAGCAGACGGCGTTAATATCATATACCGTAACAATTCCCTGTACACCGGGGAAAAAAAAATCGATAGATTTTTTTTTCAATATCTATCCGACTTAACAATTTTTCAAAAAAATTTAACACAATTGTGACATATGGCCGACGATGTTCTGAGTAGAACCGTGTTGCGGTCGTGTCAACTAACTATTTGTCATAGTCATCTAATCATAAATCACATTATATATCAATATTATACATATCATTATATCAACTAAATAAATGTCCAATGTTAATAGTGAATGATAAAATTAAATTAAAGTAAGGTCTGTCGTATTAGTATGTCATATAGGAATTAATTTGACTAATTAAAATTAAATTAATTAATTAAATTAAGAGTTAAATTATTAAGGTTCTAATGTAACGCGATGTTATGAGAGAAGAAAAGACAAACTAAGTGAGAAGAAATAGAAAGAAATTCGAATATAAGTTTTAACTTAATTGTGTGTGTTAAGTGTTAGTGAATAATAACTATCTAATTTAACTAACTAAATAATGTATAGGTACATTAAAAAAAAAAAAATTATTAATCTAATACTTGTGTGAGATTTATTTTCTCTTTTCATAATTTCTTCTTTTAGTATTTCGTTCTCTTTTTTTTTGTTCTTTCATTTCATTTTTTTTCTCACATTTCATTTTATTGATAATAATTCAATTAAGAAGTTAAGTTAACTAATTAATTAGTATAGGATATGATGATCCATCCGTAGTCTTGATCCTGATGAATTTTTTTAGGCAAAAATGTTCAAACGTTTACGTTGGAAAGAAATGTCATTTATCCCAGCATCCAAGAATTAAGTATACACAGGAACATCAGTTCGGTTTGTCGTCAGACATAAATCCATGATTGTTCAAAGAGTATTCATATCTCGTGTATGGACGTTAGACGAAGTTTGAATGTCTATATATACCTTGATTGTCTTTTAATTCAATTCTGTGATGCATATAGTGTTTATACAGTTTAAATTAAAGGCAAGGTTAGTTCCTTTATAGTTGATACTTCGTTCAATCCAATGTAGTGCTGATTAAAATAGGTTAAGAGTGTCAATGTTGATTATTCGTCGTCAATAGGATTACGTGACAATGCATCTGCCACACAATTTTCAGTGCCAGGAATATGTTCAATGGAGAACTCGAATGGCTGTAGGATGATTGAATATCTGGCAAGTTTCTGGCTCTTATGATTAGAGCGACGCAAAGATGCTACAGCACGTTGGTCCGTCTGTATGGTGAAGGGAGCACCGAGGAGGAATTTTTCAAGCTTCGTTATTGCCCAGATCACAGATAAAAGTTCCTTGTCGACTGTTGAATACTTCGTTTCTGCCGGCTTCAGCTTTCTTGAAATGTATAACGTAGGATGTAGAATGCCATCATGGTTCTGGAGCAGGCATGCACCAATGCCGTAGTTACTAGCATCTGTTCGTAAGAAAAATCTTTTGGAAGCATCGGGAAGTCTTAAAATTGGTTCATGCGAGAACAAATTTATAATTTTGTTGAAAGTTTCATTGCATGTACCAGTCCATGTCACCTTCACCGGCATATCTTTTTTTTTAACAATGAAGACAATACAGCCGTGATGGATGACAAGTTTGGTATGAATCTACTGTAATATTGAACAAGTCCTAACAAACTCCTGACCTGTTTCTTCGTCTGAGGAACTGCTATGTTTAGAATTTTGGAGACTGTACTAGGTAACGTTCGGATATATCCCGATCCAATGATATGTCCCAAAAAGGTTATCTCATTACACGCGATTTGCACCTTTGTAGGTTTAGCAGTTAGATGATAATTCCTTAGAGTGTCAAAAACATATCTAAGTCCCGAAACATGTTCCTCAAACGACGAACTAAACAAGCATATGTCGTCAATATATGTAATAACGTCTGGTCTACCTGATAAAAATTTGTCGCATCAGGCGAATGAAGGTAGCTGGCGCATTAACAAGCCCAAAAGGCATCACATTCCACTGGTATAGACCTTGTGGAGTGGAAAATGCGGTGTAGTACTTAGCCTTTTCGGTCAGTGGTATCTGCCAATAACCTTTAGTTAAGTCTATCTTACTAAATATAGTAGCGTTGGATAGACGTGGTAGTAAGTCGTCAATAAGTGGATGTGGTTCGCTGTCAACTATAGTCTTAGCATTTAATTTTCTATAATCAACACATAGTCTGATGTTATTGTCCTTCTTCCGGACAATCACTAATGGAGAAGAGAATGGCGAATTACTAGTCTCAATGATTCCGAGAGACAACATCTGTTCAAGTTCCTTAGTAGTTTTAGCAAGGAAATGTAAAGGAACAGAATAGGGATGTACACGAATAGGTGTATCGTCATTGAGAGTAATGTCATGACTGATAGCCGATGTGCGACCCGGAACGTCGGTCAACACATCTGGATAAGATTGTAATAGATTAGCAATCTGTAGACGCTGTTGCGGTGTAACCGTTGAAGAGATGGTTACATCCCGCCAAGATTCAGTAGGTTGAACTACTGGTACAGGTAACGGTAACTGTACCTCAGGAAAAGAAGATTCTTCTTCCTGGATGACAGATAAGTTAGTATAATGACAAGTGGATACTGTGTTGTCATCTAGTTCATGAAAAATTGACTGTAAGTGTTCAGGACGTGTATGAAATTGCTTGAGCATGTTAATATGAAATATCTTTTTGTGTCCCTTGATATCTAAGACGTAATCAACGTCGGAAATTTTATCAATGACTTTGTAAGGACCATTCCAAGATATCAATAATTTATTGTTATTGTGAGGAAGTAATACATAAGCTTCGTCGCCTGGGAATAATTGGCGTAATCGTCGAGACCTATTGTGTAGAGATCGAGCCTTAGCTTTTGCAGCCTCAGAAGAAGCTGTTGCCAACTGGCAAGACTCAATAATGTTCTTCCGAAGATTAATTACGTACTCGTAAGATGACTGAGTGTCCTGAGTCATCTCCTCGTCAATTAATAAGTTTTTTATTAGTCCCATAGGACCTCTTGGGGGAGCACCAAAAACTAATTCAAAGGGAGGAAGCCAGTTTGTTCATGCGGTACCTCCCGATAAGCAAATAGAACAGCTGGGAGTGCTCTGTCCCAGTCATGAGGGTGCTTAGCAGTAACCTTATGTAGTAGTTGTTTAAGTGTACGGTTAAGTCTTTCAACCGCACCATTACTAATCGGATGATAAATACTACTTAAATTCCTGTCAATGTCCCAAGTTTTCATGACTTCCTTCATGGTGTCAGATATAAACTGTGACCCATGGTCTGATAAAAGTTTTCTAGGAAACCCTATTCTAGAAAAGATGAGATGTAGTGCATCAGCTACATCTGTGGTAGTGGTGGTCTTTAATGGGATAGCTTCTGGCCATCGTGTGCACAAATCAATGCACGTAAGGACGAATCTATGTCCTCTGGCCGATGGTAGCAATGGACCAATAATGTATATTGCCATTTTGTCAAAAGGTCTCACTGAGATATCGCAAGCCTGAATAGGCGCCGTGTGAAAAGCTCCACGTGCTTTCACTTCTTGGCATGTAGTACAGGAACGTACATACTGCGAAATATCTCTTGACACCCCTGGCCAAAAGAATGAAGACAGTACTCGAGATCGTGTTCGAGTATATCCCATATGTCCAGCACAATGTGAGTCATGTGCATGTTGAAGAATGTACCGTCTAAAAGTATATGGGACCATAACTTGTTGTTTCATTTGTGATTTGTCATTAAAACATCTAATCAATATGTCATTTTTAATAACAAAACAATGTTTGTTATTATTACCTGAGGATAGATTGTCAACTTTATCAACCAATTTAAAATTTTTTTTTAAAGATTTATCCTCTTTTTGTTTGGTTGCAAATGTTTCCCTGTCAATAGGTGAATTGACTACAAATTCCTCTTGGTTATCTGCATCCATTTTATCATCATCAACCTTCTCCAGGAGTTGAGTCTGCGCTCTAGTCGTCACGGCGTTTCCAGTGCATAGGTTACGTTTCTCCCATTCTATAATCTCATCTGGAGTACAATCTTTACTGCCGTGTATACGACCGACCATCAAATCAGCTATAGGCTTTTTTAGCATACATACTTTTACGTTTCCTGTGAAGAAAGGTGTGTTAACATGAATAATAGCTGTGGGGTAAAACTCTATTGTTCCACCAAAAGTCATGCAACGGACATATTCCCCTGTTGCACAGCTAGGATGTACCAGCGACTGTCGTACACCAATCGTTGTGGATCCCGAATCCCTCAACACTGAGACGACGGATCCATTAACTAATCCTCTGTTAAAAATTAATAGGCCTGTTCCATCGTTGACTGCAAGACCTACCTGTGGTATAATATGTCCGCAGTTGAGCACTGTTTCTTTCGCCTTCTGAAAAATAAGATTGCATTGCTGGCAACTATTTGCCACATTATAATTAATAGCAAAACATGCAGCAGAAGACTGTGTTGTATTATTGTCAAGTGGGACCTGAGCTATAGGGGTAGTATTATTTGTAACTGCCGCCCCTGTATTATGGTTGTAATGAGATGATCCCCGAGAATGAGATCGATTCCGAGTATAATTGTTAAAATTATCTCGTCGCCCTCTATAGTAACTATTATCTCGATGTCTCGAGCCATGATTATTACCATTCCAGTTGTTATTATTATTGGGAGTATGTGATCGATTATAATGAGTGTTATGTTGACCATTGTGGTAGTTTGTTTGAGGTGAATAATTTCTATCTCGTGATCTACCTCTGTTGAACTCATTTTTATTGTTGAAATCATTATTTTGTCCCTTCTGAAAGTTAACATTGTGATTTCTTTGGAACCTGCTTCTGTCTACACTGTGATGTCTTTGTTTGTTATTGTGATTGTAGGCCATATTAGACGCCACAGGTAGAGGTTCTCTTAATGAGGAGTTAGAAATGGTTGCATTCGGGTGTGCCGAACAGTAGTTTAAAGAAATTTTTTCTAACTCGTCCATGGTACCTGGTTTACGCTCCTGCAAATATGCAAAAAATGGCTGGCTAACTGAAGATAATACCTTATCCCGCAGTAGTAAATCAACTAATTTGTCGTATGATTTGTTGACTTCTGCCAGTTCAACCCATCTATTAAATGTATTGCGTATGTTCGCAATGAATCCTGCAAAATCCTTTGGAGATTCAGGTAAAATTCCCTTAAATTTCAACCTACAGTGTTCCTCGTCCAGGTGAAACCTTCGTAAAAGCAAGGACTTAATAGCACCGTAGTTATTAGCTATTGATGGGTCAGCATTTTGAGAAGCTGTCAGTGGTTCTCCAACCAAGAATTCATTTAACTTGAGTACCCATGACTCTTCAGGCAAATGGTTAGATTTGCAAGTCTGTTCAAAACGTGCCAGGAACGATGAAAGGTCGTCGACGTTTAAGTTGAAAATGGGTAATTTAAAGTTGTAGAAATGTTTAGGTTGGCTGGATGATGATCCATTTTGTGCGTTATTATTCTGGTTTGCATCAGCACTTTGTGCTTGTAATCTTGCTGTCTCCAATTTCATACGCGCCAATTCCATTTCTTGTTGTAAAATAATTTCCTCTCGTTTCAATTTATTCTCTTCTTCCTGTTTGGCGATTGTTCTTTGCTCTTCTCTTTCACGTTGAGCAATCTCTCTCAATCTATTTTCCTTGGCAATTTGCTTCATCTCAAGTTCTGCTTCCTCTTTCTTTAATGCTGCCTTTTGTTCCTCTTCCTCTTTCTTTAATGCAGCCGTTTTCTCTTCTTCTTTTCTTTCATATTTTTCCAGTTCTGATTCAGCAAACTGACGAAGTTCTTGAGATTTATAACCATATTCACGACCAATCTTAACGAAATGGTCTATAGTAAGCATTTTGACTTTTATCTGTAAGTAATTATTGATAATTACTGATTAAAATAGTCAATAGTAGCTTCAGAGTAATTATTATACTTACTCAACTTAGAAATATTCAATATAAGTAATCACAATAGTACTGAACTTAATGTCTAAGTTCAACTAATAGACAATATTTTGTAACAATATTGTATCTAAATAATACTATATCATAAATAGTTATGATATATGTTAAATATAATATAATTATATCACACAATTAATCTCAATATCCAATAATGTTGGGTATAATTCCTAGTAATTATATTGTTTAATGTACTAAGTCACTCTCTTAGTACCAGAAAAGTATATTAAATAATATACAATGGGTCTATTACCTCAAAGGTAGCTATAAGATTATTTTATTTTGTCAATATATATATTATATTATTATGCCCTAGGCATCTATTATAAATTGTAGTGCTACTTTCTTGGACTATCACTGCATAATTATGCAATGTCCCATATTAACCTTAAATTTCAGAAAAAATTAATTAAATTAAATTACAAGTGTATTATTGCATATAATTATCATATTATTAATGTAATATTAATATATATTATGAGGACAGACAAGCAATGATGCAACTAAAGGGTACAAACAATGTTAAGACGCAAACAAGACATTTTCACAATTAAAAATGAATTTATGAACTAAATAAAATAAGCGGAAATGTCACAGACCAAATGAAGGGCAAGGTCTGACCGGAGGTCAACTGAATATTCAAGTACACAAAAAAAAAATGACTGCAGAAAATGATGACGTCACAGGACTCATAACGGACAAAAATTTAACAATCATCAAATAAATGATAGTCAGAGGAGAATGGACGAAATAGTAACGAACATGGTACAGAACTGAATAAAATTATTAACTGAATACGAATAAAATACACCAATTATCTACGGGACAGGACAGCTAACGCAAATCGCCAAACGATAGCAGATTTGGACAACAAGTCCAATGTCAAACCTCAATGGGGTTTCCAAAGGTGCAATCGTTTAACTGCCCTAAGAAACGACCGAAATTAATTCAGGCATCGTGAGAGCCGCAGAATTTAATTTCAGTTCATCCTCCCTACCTCCCACGAATTAACAACAAATACATACGATGGAAAACAAATTTAACATATATGCATGAAAATACATAGACATGCCTGATCAAAGCAAAATGGACTCAGCACTGTTATTTATCGACCGACAAAGGTCACACCTAAATGACTTATCTTTTGTGCTCAGTTCGGACTCCTGTCGATGACGGTATGCACCAACGGTGTAGAAGTGTGTCTGACTGTTTGCTCTTGATGCATATACAGGGTTTATTCGTTGACTTTGTTATTTTTTTCTCCGTAGAAACTAGGCTTGCTGCTGTCAACTTATGGCATGTACACGAACTTTGGTGACGTCACGTTGTTAGGGATTATACTGAGTACTGTGTCATAGGTCATAATTCAGCACATCATGTGATCGTCCTTCAAATGTAAACAATTGTTAATTTCCGAATTTTTTTTTCGATCCCCAATCAATGGACACCATCTGTTGAAGGCGATCTTCTCTGTGGTTCTGGAACATTCAATTTGACAACAATGTTCCATATAATGTCAATAAAGTGGTTATAAATTCTGGCCATGTTAGTTGAGTTCTTATATGGTTTCATTCAATATTTTCATCGTGTCAATTGGTGTTGCTTTACGCGAATGCGGGGTGGGGTAGAAAATGTGTGAGCAAACATTTGAAAGTTGCAATTATATTGAACTTGTAATTCCATTGACTTGATAAGTCGGTTCATTGAGTCCACAAATATTTAATACAGTTTACACGTCAAGACGATTCATGCATGTTGATCACAAAAGTACATATTATAACTTGAAAATATATGGCATATATATGTAGATATCCTATCAGTCCTTGTCCAATAATCAAATTACTGTATGCAGATTGTCATAGCTGTATGCACGCGCGGTTGGGGTTTTCCAACGGCCGACAGTGAGTCTATGAGTCTGGCAAAATCAAATACTATGGACTGTAATTCATCCTTCCTTAATTTTCACTTTCGTACTGACCTTTAATCATTTCAAATCTTCGTAATAGCAATGGACTGACCCATGTCCGTACTTGCATAAAATATATCTGTATGGCAATACCATGCCCAACATTGGAAGGAAAGTCAGACGCGTCTTAACAGCTTGACGGTCAATGTAAAAAGGGTAGCGTTTCTTAGTTACCGACTGTGTCCTAAACAACGCTATACACGTCATAATCGATCGTGTATGAAGCGTTCAGTAATTGAAACATCTATCGCAATATATTAAATGTCTTAACCTTTACAATTGCACGTCTGGTAACCTTTAGCAGACGGCGTTAATATCATATACCGTAACAGTAGGACAAACTTTGAACGGCCAAGAAATGACTACAGAGACAGAAACTCACAGTTCAATGACCAAAAATTCAATGAAAGAAAACCGTTGAACCAAGGAAAAAGATGGTGTAAATGGTGCAAGAAGGATAACCATAACACCGAATTTTGTAGAAGGAAACCTTCAAACATTGCTGCAATGAAGTCGGGGACGCAAAGATTAAAGGTTAATCCTAATGGACAACAGGAACCTTATCGCCCCCCAGTTTGTGAGGATGTTATTTGTAATGGGGTCACCATAAGGTGCCTTTATGATACAGGTTTGGATTATGATTCAGTTGTGAAGTCTAGCCTAGTGGACCCAAGTCAGTATACCACAGAAACAGTGGAAATACAAGGGGCAACTAAGGACATACCACTCATGACACTTCCCATCGCAAGGATAACGGTGAAAACTCGCTATGTGGAAGGAGAAATCAGAGCAGCAGTGATAGATGAACCAATCTACCCTCTGATATTGGGGTGTAGATACGTCTTCTTGGGGAATGCCGAGAGACCTGTGATCATGGCGACAGTGCAGACCAGGTCACAGAAGAAGGAGGAAGAAGGTGAACCTATAAATGCTCATCCAGAGGAGATGAGGAAGGCGCAGGCTGAGGATAGGACACTCAAGCCATGTTTTAAAAAATTGCCCAAATGCCACACACCTCCGAGCAAGGGAGAATATTTCATGAAGAACAAACTATTATACATGAAGGCCGGAACTGGAACAAATGGTCACAACCAGCTGGTTCTTCCCACCTCATATAGAGATAAAGTGATGGAACTCGGGCATGCGATTCCCTTCAGTGGTCACATGGGGATCAGCGCCACAGGACAGCGTATAGCTTGTCATTACTTCTGGCCAGGGATAACGGAGGATATAAAAAGATATGTCAAATCCTGCCCTGAATGTCAAAGGGTAGCTCCAAAGCACTGGACTGCTCCTGCAACTCTAGGGGAAATGCCCATAGTGGGAACACCTTTTGAGAGGGTTGCAGTGGATATTGTGGGACCTCTCACTCGGACCAAGAGGAGGAACAGTTACATCCTTACTCTGGTGGACACTTGTTCTATGTGGGGAGAGGCGGTAGCCCTGCCATCAATTGATTCAAAACATGTAGCAGAGGCACTACTTACAATATTCACCCGATTAGGATTCCCGCATCAAATCTTGACGGATAATGGATCTCAGTTCAAAGGGAAACTAACGGAAGAAGTTTTTAAACTATTTCAAGCCAGACACTTTCATTGTAGTCCGTACCATCCACAAGGGAACGGCCAGGTAGAGAGGTTCAACGGGACTCTCATTTCTATCCTGAGAAAGCTGGCACACGAAAAACCGGATCTGTGGGATCAATTCCTGCCCGCCGCATTGTTTGCGTACCGGGAGGTACCACATAGTTCAACCGGGATGGCTCCTGCAACTCTGCTATTTGGGAGGCCAATAAAAGGTCCATTAGAAGCTCTATTAAGGACCTGGACAGATGAGAAGGCGGAAGAGACTGTTACCTCATCTTATCAATACGTGAACGAACTGACCACTCGTTTGAAAACTGGATGGAAACTGGCAAATGATAATTTGAAACAAGCCAGGAAGAAACATGCAGCATATTTTAATAGGAAGGCAAAGGACCGAGAACTAGCTGTGGGAGAGAAGGTGCTTCTTCTACTACCCGGTAGCCAGAATAAATTACAAATTGGTTGGCAAGGTCCATATATGGTTCTAGAGAAGGTGTCTAGAACAAACTATAAAATTGACAAAAAGGGGAAGGAGAAAGTTTATCATGTAAACTTGTTAAAGAAGTATCTGGACAGACCACTCCAGGAAAGCACCCCCTTATTGACCTTGGCTATTGCAACTCAGATGCAAAGGGAACCACTCACCTCACATGAATACCCATTACATCCTTGTGAAACAGCAGCACAGGTAAAAGTCAGTAAGCACCTGACTAAAAATCAGAGGGAGAGAGTTCAACAGGTTCTGGAGGAACATACAGATGTATTAACAGATAAACCAGGCCATACAAATTTGCTACAGTATGACATGAAACTGGTAGACTCAAACCCAATCTGTATGAGAGCCTATTCTATTCCGTTCGCGAAGGAGAAGGCATTGAAGGAAGAAATAGATTATTTGTTGAAGGAGGGGATTATTTCGCACAGTGAATCATCTTTTAGTTCTAGTGTCGTTTTTTTGAGAAAACCGTCTGGGGAACACAGACTGTGCATAGATTACAGGAAACTGAATGCTGTCACAGAAGGACAAGTGGATCCATTACCAGACACAAAACAGTTATTTGCCAGACTGAACAAGGCAAAATACTTTTCAAAGGTGGATCTTAGTAAAGGCTATTACCAGATCCCAGTGAAGCCTGAAGTGAGACCTTATTTGGCTTTTAGCACTTCGGATGGACATTATGAATTCAATATGCTACCATTCGGACTGAAAAATGCTCCGAGTGTATTTTCAAGGATGATGCGCAAATTGTTGGATCCCCTGAATAACCCATGTATCACGAATTTCATGGATGATATTCTCGTCGCCACAGAGACATTTGAAGAACACATTGAAGCTCTAGAAATGTTATTTAATAGACTTCGGGAGGCGAACTTAACTGCTAGGCCAACAAAATGTTGTATTGGATGCAAAGAGTTGGAATTCTTGGGACACACTGTATATCAGGGTAACATGACCCCTGACCCCAAGAACTTGGAAAAACTGCAGAGAGCACCTAGACCACAAACAAAAAAGGACGTGCGATCATTCGTGTCGTTATGCGGATTTTATCAGAAATACATCAAAAATTTTAACGCTATTTGTGCTCCTCTGACTGATCTGACTCGCAAGGGACTTCCAGATAAAATTATTTGGACTGCACAATGTGAACTAGCGTTCCAAGAGTTAAGGTAGAAGGATACCCAAAAATATTTTAAAAAAATAAAAATCCAATAATTTTCATTTTCATGCTTTAAATAATAATCAACATGTTCTTGAACTAAAAATAATTCATAGAAGCTTAGAGATACTCTGGTTTGATAGGAATCAGTGTTTTTTTCTACACACACCCCCTTGAGTGATTTGCATAGCAACCAATGTTTATAGTTGGTTACCATGTGAATAATGACCCAACATGAAGGTGCGTAATTGTAAAACTGCGAAATTATAATTATACTGAGGCAACAGGAAAAAGATATTTATAATTTGTCCACGGGGAATCACTCAATGATTTCTTATGAATTTTTCAAAAGTGTGTGTCTAGAAAGCTTTGATCGTAAATTTCAACATTTGTTACATGCATTGTGCATTTTCACCAACATCAACTCTATTTATTGCTAGTTTTATACTGATTCTGTATAATAGTAGTTAGCAGAGCTTCTTTTGTTCACAATGGGAAATAAGACAAAGACTGGGAGGCGTGTACACCAACAAACCGTTGCCTGAAAATGAGACACCTATTGTCGATAGTGAAGCTATAAAGCCTCTGTGCTCCTCAGCAAAGAAAATAAAGGTCATAAAGGTCCAAGAAAGTGAAGGACAAGCTAAAAATGACAACAGAGGAAATGGGTTTATCCTTATGGATGTAAAACTGCTGTTTGGGTTTTTATGCGCTAACTTTAGATGTGACAAATGTTATCATTACTCACTGACCTGTGAGATCGTCGAAAAGACTCGGAGTGGCTTTTGTCATGAAATCAGTATCAAGTGCACAAACTGTGCCAATTTCAATACTTCTGATGTTTCATCTTCAGCTACTCACAAACAAAGAAGTAAATGTGCGAATGGTGGCATTTGTGCGTTCTATTGGGAAAGGCCACAGTGCATTGCAGAATTTTTCGATATACATGAAAACAAGTCAACCCATGGCAAAGAAAGCATACAGAAGAACGCTGCACAGGATCTATTCAGCAAGTAAGGACATTGCAATGGAAAGACCATGAAAGCACTGAAAAGGGGATTCATAGACACTGCAGCTGCAGTAGAAGGAGACCTTTATTCAACAGGAGCTCATTAAACTTCATTTTGTGAGTTCTTTTTCTGTTTTTCTTTGTTTTCTCGGAATTGTCTTTTTAACATAATTGGTGATCTTTGAAACAAGATATCTCTGGATCTGTACATTCAATTGACATGAAAATTAACACAGTTGGTTGTCATATAATCTTACAGATTCTGACCTAAAATGGATACAATTGAATTCAAAGTTTTAGTTTTATGACCATCATGCATATATAATGAGGCACAAATATCAAACATTCCAGAAATATAAATTTTGAAAATTCATTAAAATTTAACCTTTCTGTCAATCGCTGTCATTTTAGTTCATGACGTCACGCTATATATAATGATTCAATTTGCCAAGTTTCAGTCAGATCCTTGTTCAAATAACATAGTTATGATGTTTTAAAAAAGGTGTATAATTTATTCACTACGGCGGCCATATTGGATAGCTAATTTGCATAATTAATGAGGTCATTATGTTGACAAACATTTTAAGTCCGTACTAACACTATACCCATGGTTGTTTGATTCTGAAAGGAAAATTTGAGTTTTTTACCCTATCAAGGTATCCTTCTACCTTAAAGGAAAAACTCACTAGCAGGCCTATTCTCAAACTGCCTGATTTGACACAGGACTTTGTCTTAAGAACCGATGCAAGTAATGTAGGACTCGGAGGGGCGTTGTTGCAAAGATCATCTTCACCTGATGGGGAACTGAAACCAGTCGCTTATGCAAGCCGCAAATTGAATAAGGCGGAACAAGGATACTCCACAAGCGAAAAAGAATGTTTAGCGTTGGTCTGGGCAATAAAGAAGTTTCAAATCTATCTGTATGGTAGGACTTTTGTGGTCGAGACGGATCATCAGCCTCTCGTATTCTTATCTCAGGCTAAGCATGAAAACGCAAGATTGCTGAGGTGGTCTTTATTGCTTCAACCTTATCAGTTTAGTATCCAATATATCCCAGGTAAATTGAATGTCGGTGCAGATTTCCTCAGTCGGCACCCCTGTGATCAAAATTAGAGTAATGGCAGACGGGAGGAGAGATTTTATCTATGTGTATCACTGGTTTTAGAACTTGCCGTAGGCATGTTTTCAAGTGGGGAGATGTGTCATAAAATTAACAAGTGATACAACGTCAAAATATCTCCAATGATACAACGTAGGGATAAAAAAACCAATGCGTAAGCTGCTGGAATACATGATCGCCCGCGCCGCGGGTCATCAGGTGTTAGACTTGAAGGCAAAACGGAACGAGGATCAAAAGACAAAAATCTGACTGAACGCGTACTTGAACTAGCGAGGTTAATGGACGCAAATTGGTGGGGCAAGGAGGAAAAGTCACGTTCCCCCCCCCCCCCCCCAAGTTGACATAAAGTAAGGAATTCGACAGAAGGGACCTTGGATATGATACGCCACAGTAATTTATTGGACGCTTTTGCGATACCAAGCCTTTTATTTGAATTCAGCGGCTAAACGCAGATGCTTGAAATATTACAAAATTTAAAAAGTAACTTTTCTTAATATTAATGTTAGGAATATAAAAATTAGCTGGCCGGATGGCCCATTCTGAGCAGTGAAATAATATGTTTTTAATTTTACAGACGGATAGATAATAATGAAAATAATGACAAAAGACAGTGTTGTTCACAACAGCGAAAGACTGCATTGAATCAAAAGTGTCGCTATTTGCACAAAAATCGCGACCTTGAGACGCAGGTGTTCAAATCTACTTAGCATGGAAGAGAAGGGATATTGGTGGAAGCTGTGTCTAAAAATAACTTTTATCGACAAAATTTTGGAGGGGAGAGAAAGGTTGGTTCAAAAATCAAGTACGTTTTTGTGAAAACGCAAGTAGAGACGGACAGACTAACAGATAAAAATCCATACTTGACTGAAGCATGACTGAAATGACTTTAGTGTAGGAAATTTGAATTTTAAAAAACCAAGGCATTGATTGGCCACAGACAATCATATTATCCGCGCTCAGACGAGCTTTTTTGCCATTCCTCAATAGGTGTCCAGTGATAGACACAGTAAATTTCAAGTGTGGTGATTTCCAAATGAAATAAATTGAAATAAGTTCAGGGACGCCATACTATAGCCAGCAGCTCAGCTGAGTTTTGCTAGCATTTCTGTGTTCTTTATTCATAATCTGGTAAGATTGAAATTATTTCTTTGTATATTTTGAATATTGTTTAATGTCCGAGTGATTTGATACTGCCATATCGAAATCTAGCCTTACAAACAAGTAAGGATTCGCTCTGGACCCCCGCCCTAGTTCAGGGTCTAGGGACAAACAATATATAAACTACAGCAAGGTTTAGGAAGGGGTGATCAAGTGTTGAGAACAGTGAATCATATCACCTATCCTATTCTATGGCAGTGAGATAATGCACCTATTTCAGAATCTGTAGACTGGGGAAACTTACCCTATGCGAAACCAACTAGGTAAGATGTGCTGTCTGGTCAGAGAGAACTGACCCTGTTTATGTGGTGTTATTGTAATTTGTTATGTGTAGAAGTGGCTTATTAGGTAAGGTTCTGAGCAAAAACCAATACTTTATTTCAGAGCTGTGAGTTCGATCTTGACACTAAGGTGGTGTCAAATGCTGATTAATAATTGAAGTGAGGACCCGTGCAGGGTACATTTCGACAGAACATCTGTGTATTGCTCAAGCACGGAGAGGTGGGGCCATCATATTCCAGCACCAGAACAAATCTGGCAAAGTTAAGTAGGCTAGCTGGCCTGCTGAACTTACACCAACTTCATAAAACTAGCACCCAAGAGAATTTACTACTGAAGCATCCCATTTCCTTCCATCATTAATGGACAATGCTGTGTAGGCATAAACAGGGAGGGATGAAGCCACCCCAACAGCACATCCATTCATAGTTTTCCCAGGAAAATTAACATTACGAACAGTAATACTATAATTAATCTTGAAGATTGCATATGTAAACATCTTTCATTTAACATGCCATTTATTCATGCCATTCATTCATAAATTTCAAAATCTTTGCATAAGTTCTGGCCAAAATAAAACCTTGGTTCAGAACAAATAAATTAAAAAAAAAAGATTTTCTATTCTAAATTTAACCAGCTGAATTTAGTTCATTGTGTTATAAATTTTATTGATAGTATTAGACTTAATTAATATCTGTGGGTGTGTGTATATGTCCATACAACACATTGCATTCAGTACCCTAGATTTTAACGTAGCCACATTCATTAGTAAAAAAAGATATGTGTGAGGTCATAAAGTGGTAGCACGAAAGGGCCTTCTGTATATTCACAGTTACAATTATCTCAGGAGCCTTCACAGCTGACCTCACGCATCACACTAGGTGATAACACCACCATACAATACCATCAAAATCCACTACACTGGCACAAAATGTTCTTAGTGTCAAATGTGTCCTCAAAGCGGAATGTTCTTGAGTTTAGATCACAGGAACTGTTCTTGATGCCCCTTGGTCAAATGATAATTTGGCACTCCGTAGTTCCTCACTTATGTCGTGTCTAGATACATCTGAGCCAACACGTAATGCAGTGTTAAAAAAATTGAACGTATTCTAACTTCTTCTTTTTTTGTATCCTTAGCCAGCGACTGTTAAAGCACTCAGTGGCCATCACGTCTGGTGGCGTCTTGTAGAGCAGCAACAAACTGCTTCCACTTTGCTCGGTCGGCGACCATCCTTCGTGCAGTGCCCCAGCTCTGGTTCATTCTTTTTTCTCGGCCTCGACAGTTCTCCGCCAAGTTGTTTTTGGTCGACCTCTCTTTGGCTTTCATTCAGGGGTCCATAGCATAGCTGTTCTCGTAATCAGGGTCTCTTCTGAAGACGTGCCGAACTCCAGCGTCTGCCAGCTATAATGGTGTGCATCGCTTTGTTGCTCTGAGTCTAGGGGGCTTTAAGGACTCCTATCAACTCCGTAGCGTCAGACTAGCTCAGCGGTAAGAGCTCTTTCCTCTCGCAGCACAATTTATCTGGATCCAGGATCGAAACCTAGTGGCGTCATGCTCCAGTCTACCTAGCTTTAAATGGATAACCGACTTTGCTCTTAAGATAAAGACGACAAAGGCAGCGAGGACGGGAATTGGTCACCCCACTTCATAAAAATGGACCAAATATAATGACGTCATTAACACGTCACTCCCCTGATGCAGTTTCTGCTACGGGATTGCCTTTACTATATAAACCCCGCCACCACATGGCTGGAAACCTCATTATGTACAACAAACTGCTACAGAAGCTACCACCACAAAAACATAAATGCTTTGATGCAAGCTTCCTGCAAAGGAACCAGCTTCAGTGGTGGCGCCATCAATATATATAAAATACCAGCTTTTTCTGTCACTAACGCTAAGGGATGCAACTTTAGTTGAAAGTTAGACATTAACTGTATTGTGTCCCTTATATGTACTCTCCCGAAAACAGTAACACTCGACAAAGAAAAGTGCGCAAATGACGGTGTGCACAAAAATATATTTATAGAATGTGTGATCCCGTATACACACATTGGGATCCTCGCGGCTGCTACGTAGTTCGTGTACCGTGGTGATGCACTGTGGTTTTTTAAAATAATTTTGAATAAGTAAAATTGCCGTTAGGTGTTGGTGCTTTGGAATTTAATTCCCGTCTTGACGGGTTTTTACA
The DNA here is from genome assembly GCA_024509875.1 of Oreohelix idahoensis. Lineage (NCBI taxonomy): Eukaryota > Metazoa > Mollusca > Gastropoda > Stylommatophora > Oreohelicidae > Oreohelix > Oreohelix idahoensis. The sequence goes on along the minus strand of JAMPIV010019830.1, from coordinate 379,681 downwards.
CTAGTAGTGATCTATAAGGAGCGAAACGGAGAAGAAGATGAAGAGGAGACCACAAAAAAAAAAAAAAAAAAAAAGACAAAATTCTGCCAAGAATTGAAAAACGGAATTTTGTTGTTGTTCCAATTTCATAAAATGTAATTTTTTTTTTTCTTTCAGCACATTTACTGTCTTTTAGATGAATGAAATTTTTTTTAAAAACTGTAATTGCATGTTACTGTACACAACGCGTTTTTGGTTTTCAATTTCATTCACAATTCAAATGACAATCACGCAGTTATCAGTAAGTACAACATCGATGATAACAATACCATAAAACCACAATTTTTAGTATAGTCCTAACGTTTTTTAATTCTCACAAGCACTCGCCTCTTGCGGCGAAGTAACCGGGTTCCAGGTTCGAAACCTGGTAACGTCACTGTGGCGACATGGATGTTGGATAGAAAATAATAGATACAGTTCCCACAAATCGAGAAGAGAACTAGTGAACTAGTGGTAGGGATGGCATAGGACAAGCCAAGTAGTACCTGCACAGTCCTAGATGGTAGCAGTAGAAGACAGCTGTGAAGTAAGTCACCTCGCTAAACCTATCTAGAAGACCATTAATAGTTGACGTGAAATGCAGCTCGGTAATTATCCCCTCCAATTAAAAATATGAAATAATTCTCTTAATTTCCACATAATAACAAAATTTCGAGCTGAACTGGAATTTAAACAAAATCGATCAACTGCGATTTATAAAATATATCTGTACATTTATTTATTTATTAAAATAGAAGTTTTGTAAAGATATGTGAGCGTTTTGGGTTGGTTCGGTTTTTGCCTTCTTGTGGCGAGGCGCGTTTCTTTCAACCTATTTGGTTATATCACAGAGCATTTACCAACCAAAAATAAGTGAACTCCGTTCACTGCTAACCAGATCAGCGTTGATAGATACTAAGTCCTGAAAAGGACCAACATTATCTATCTGCTAGCCTAAAGTCCTAAAAAGGACTCGCCAGCTACGCCAATGCTGCCAAGCTACTGGGTAGGTTGTATATATGTGAGCGTTGAGGCTGAGCGAGCTTATATACCCAACCTAGCTCTAACTCTTTCCTTCACGGAGGTTTGTGTAGTCGTTCACTTTACTACTTGTAACTTTCGTGGGGATATCAATGCTGTTGTGCGATTTTTCCTACAAAATCCTGATTTCCTCGTGAATTACCAAATGATAATGATTTCCCACTGCCATAATTACATGTATTTGTAGTTTCTGTTAAAATACCAAAAATAATTTTTCCGTTCGGTAAATTTATTATAAAACCATTGCAGAATTAACAAGTGTGCAATTCATAATTTATCATAAAGACACTAGTTTACGGGGCAATTCCAGAGAGTTTTGCTAGTTATGTTCTAGTCTATCCAGGTGTAAATGGGCTAGGGTAGTGCCCTGTATTTCTATATAGAGTGACGTCAACTGAGTCAGAATCGAAAACGAGGCTGAACGACGTGGACGCCATTTTTTGTCGACAATACCTGGGTTAGTAGCGGGAATAAGCGTCGAGTAAGATTTTTTTTTTTTTTTTAATTAATGAAGAAAAATATCCCGTTCAACCTATCAGACCTTCACATTCCCAGACACTAATATTAACATTTGTTCGTGATAAATATTGTTTGACTATATTATGCAGTTCCCTAGGTCTGTCTATTCTTAACACCTCTTCTCTCTCTCTCTCTCTCTCTCTCTCTCTCTCTCTCTCTATATATATATATATATATATATATATATATATATATATATATATATATATATATATATAATTATAATAATAAAATTATATAATATAATTATATAATAAAACTATAATAAAATCTTTGTTGCTAAATAGTGGAATTCTAACGGACTATAAAATTCAACGGAGTATGTGTTAAAAATCCACGTTACTGATTCTTTTCAATAAACCGGTAAGTAAACTAGTTTTCTTCTTTTTGTTTTGTTACTTGAAATACAAATAATAGTACAAATATGTGCTACTGTATTTCCATCTAATTTTATTTCAAATTATTAGCTAACCTAAACGAAAATGCAAATTGGGTCCGAAACTCATGATCGGGTCCATTTTCCTGCAATACGGGTACGACCGAAAATGGCGGCCAAATTTTAGTTGTCGTCACTCTATATATCAAGGGCACTAGGCTAGGGAAGACTGAGGCAGTGGGGAAAGGAACCGGTCACAGTCACCCCACCTCATAAAGCTGGACCTAGTAATAGTGAAATATCTAACACTTCACTCCCCTACTGCACCATCTGCTACGGAACTACGTTCATCTTTATGTTGTTGCTGTTTACGTTTAATGACGGCAGATGTGTTCTCCATTCATTATGCATTTTAAAGTTTTATGAAAATTAGTTAGATTCAACCATGTAGGTTGTGTCCTAGTTAAAAAAAAACAAAAACAAAAAACTATGCATATTAGAATGAGAAAAAAGTTCTTGAAAATTATGCAAATCAGTATCAAAATAATCGAAGTCGGTCTTAGTCGGTTTAAGAAACAAACATATTATTACAAAGTAATTACGTGTATCACATCGTAACTACCTGCTAAAGAAACAAGCTAGTATCTAGCAAACACACTAATTTCCTAAATGAATAACACACAACACGTCTGTTGGGCCACAATTCCGGAGTTACAAATGTGGAAGAAAAAAATGTTTTAATCAAAAAAATCTCATTAATCACCCATTTACAAACCACAACACTCGACAATAAACTAAATACCGGTCTATCAAACAACACCATTCAACAAATTAAACACCGATCTATCAAACAATACTATCCAACAAATTAAATACTGATCTATCAAAGAACATCATTCAACAAATTAAACACCGATCTATCAAACAACACCATCCAACAAATAAACTAAAGACCAGTCTATCAAACAACACCATCAAACAAATAAACTAAAGACTCGACTATCAAAAGACACCATCCAACAAATAAACTAAACCCCAGTCTTTCAAACAACACCATCCAACAAATAAACTAAACCCCAGTCTATCAAACCAAACCATCCAACAATTAAACTAAACCCCAGTCTATCAAACCAAACCATCCAACAAATAAACTAAACCCCAGTCTATCAAACCAAACCATCCAACAAATAAACTAAACCCCAGTCTATCAAACTAAACCATCCAACAAATAAACTAAACCCCAGTCTATCAAACAACACCATCCAACAAATAAACGAAACCCCAGTCTATCAAACAACACCATCCAACAAATAAATTAAACCCCAGTCTATCAAACAACACCATCCAACAAATAAACTAAACCCCAGTCTATCAAACAACACCATCAAACAAATAAACTAAACCTCAGTCTATCAAACAACACCATTAAATAAATAAACTAAACTCCAGTCTATCAAACAACACCATCAAATAAATAAACTAAACTCCTGTCTTTCAAACAACACCATCCAACAAATAAATTCAACCCCACTCTATCAAACAACACCATCCAACAAACAAACTAAACCCCAGTCTATCAAACAACACCATCAAACAAATAAACTAAACCCCAGTCTATCAAACAACACCATCCAACAAATAAATTAAAGACTTGACTATCAAAAGACACCATCCAACAAATAAACTAAACCCCAGTCTTTCAAACAACACCATCCAACAAATAAACTAAACCCCAGTCTATCAAACCAAACCATCCAACAATTAAACTAAACCCCAGTCTATCAAACCAAACCATCCAACAAATAAACTAAACCCCAGTCTATCAAACCAAACCATCCAACAAATAAACTAAACCCCAGTCTATCAAACTAAACCATCAAACAAATAAACTAGAGACTCGCCTATCAAAAGACACCATCCAACAAATAAACTAAACCCTAGTCTATCAAACAACACCATCCAACAAATAAACTAAACCCCAGTCTATCAAACAACACCATAAAAAAAATAAACTAAACCCCTGTCTATCAAACAACACCATCCAACAAATAAATTAAATCCCAGTCTATCAAACAACACCATCAAATAAATAAACTAAGCTCCTGTCTTTCAAACAACACCCTCCAACAAATAAATTAAACCACAGTTTATCAAACAACACCATCCAACAAATAAACTAAACCCCAGTCTATCAAACAACACCATCTAACAAATAAACTAAACCCCTGTCTATCAAACAACACCATCCAACAAATAAATTAAACCCCAGTCTATCAAACAACACCATCCAACAAATAAACTAAACCCCAGTCTATCAAACACCATCAAACAAATAAACTAAACCCCAATCTATCAAACAACACCATCCAACAAATAAATTAAACCCCAGTCTATCAAACAACACCATCCAACAAATAAACTAAACCCCAGTCTATCAAACACCATCAAACAAATAAACTAAACCCCAATCTATCAAACAACACCATCCAACAAATAAATTAAACCACAGTCTATCAAACAATAATATTATACTAGACAATATTAAATATTATACTAAACAGGTATGCTGCAGGCACTCGAAGAAATACAAAACTAGAAAATTAGACAACAGAAAAGAAACAGAAGTGGGAAATCGAACCCAGGACCATCTATCGCCTCGCTAAGGAAGTGAATCGTGACTAACTACACAGCCAACTTAGCACCACAAAAACAGTGCTTCGTGGACAGCGGTCATTATCACGACTACTCCATGCAGCTATGGAATATATGACTAAGACACGACCCAGATTAATTAAAGACGGAAACACTTCTCTAATTTTTATATCCACAAGCATAGCTTCTCTGTAACCTAATTTAATACATTCTTTCAGCCGATATTTTTACCTCACAAAAAAAAAAAAAAGCAATTGTAATTAACCATAATAAATAAAGAGCGCTTACTGTTAAAACATTTATCAAACTAATCAAATAATCGAAACTTGTATAATCTGTTTTATTGAGCAGTTAAAAATGTTAATTTTGCACTAACAAATAAGCAAATTAACTAAACAAAACATATCACCGCTTCAAGATAAAACTCAAATACATCACACTAAACACCAAACGCTCCAGACACTAGCCTGTTAACCCAAGATGATCAAAGAAAATGTAACTCCCCCGAAGAGACAGCGATTAAAATATTTTTTTTAAACGAACGTACTATTTCAAACCATAAAGAATTATTTATCTAGCTATATAGTTAACTCAACACATACAATGAGCACAGTAATAATAATACTAAAAAGTAGTATCGCGAAAGAAGTAAAATTCAAACTTACTAGATACTAATGATGTTTTCCTGCGTTATTTAGCAAATAATTTTAAACAATAAACTGTTAGGTAACTGAAAGTGTAGTAAGTTGTACAATATCTGTATTTCAAACAAAAATTTGTCTTAAGTAATTTTAATTGTATTTAAAATGAATACAGTGAAATTAAACGAGCGAGCTAAAGTCCAAAGTCAACAACAAGCATGCTTTATCTCCCTGAATAATCTGGAAAAAGAATTACTATGAATCTAAATATTAAATATTATGTACAAGGAAGACCGCATTCAATGTTTGAAAGACGTTTCAAAAGTCTTTCGCTTCTGTGATTTTTGGTTGAGCTACCTAGAAATTCTGGGTGATAGAAAGGTGTCTGAGATAGCAGTAAACATTTACAAACAACCGTGAATCAGAGAAGGTGTTTTAGAGATAATTTAAACTATGAAAAAAAAAAAAAATGGAACAAATAATCGAAGCGTCCACCAATCAGTCCTTCCTGTATACAAGATTACTATGACGACAGATATGTAATAAAAATTATTGTTATCATAAGAGATAGTCAAAAACAGAGGTGGTTGGAGCAAACAACAGTTGCGTCTATGTACTCTTAGTGGAACTAAAAGGAAAGACAAAAATCTAACTAAGATTTAAGGAAAATGTTTTATTTGTATCATTTCATTTTGTTCAAATATTTATCAAGTATCAGCATACTAAAATATAAAAAGTGGCAAGCTTTTACATCAATTAAGATTAAAAACAAAACTGTAAAATGCAACGTCAATTAAAAGAAAGAACCACGCAGCCAGAATCTACAAGAAGAAATATGTACGCTTGCCTAACATAATACAAACGAATTCGTAATGCTTATTACTCGCAATTAAGACACTACATTCTCAATATCTGCTTCTATTAAATTCATATTATATATTTATATCAACAATTACAAAAATGTAATGACAAACATAACAGATGTTAAAATCTTAGTAAGATTACAGACAGTAGTTAGCAAACAATGTAGTCTCAATGTTGCATGAAAGAATATACTTCTTAAAATAGTTTGTTAATTAAAAATAGAAAAATATGTATACATTACTAATAATAATAATAATTAATTAATTAATAACTGCTGGATGACCTGAAAACTGAAGCCGTATAATTCATGTTAAGTGAATTCTTGTCCGATTTAGATCACATATGAAAGTCGTTGACAATTTTTTTTCTGTTTTCCAGGGTCTTCTTTTCGACAGTTTAGCACAGTATGTCCTGTGGTTCTTAGTTGCTTCTTGCGGCAGACAGACGAACAAAGTGAAATTTAACGCGGATATTGCTATTTTAAATTTTCAACGCACGTTAAAAAAGAAAAGACGTGTCTTCGCCCTACTTTAACGATATTTAGTATACGGACTTCAAAGACTTTACAATACAAAGACTTATTCTCGTGTTTAACATTTCAAGCATATTATCTAATCAATGAGAAAATGTTTACCAATAACAAAGAATATATATATATATATATATATATATATATATATATATATATATATATATATATATATATATATATATATATATATATATATATATATATATATATACATACATACTGTCCTCGACTTACGACGGGGTTCCGTTCCGACGATCTCATCGTAATTCGAAAATCACTATATACTATTTGAACTTTAAGAATATTTTGATAGTGAACATGCCTGAATGTTAAAATAAATAGGTCTGTTTTACTATATTTAAAAAAAAACTAATTTTGCTCTTCGTTTATAGCGAAATAATACAAGTACAATTAAAATTACTGTACTGTAATAAGTATATACAATTTACGACAAGAACACAGGGACTCGAAAATAATAGAAAACTAGCGTAATAAAATTAACGAGATGGCCGTCATTAAGTACGAGTGGTCTTAGGTCGCATATGCCGTAAATCGAGGACAGTCTATATACTGTACATATATCTATATATGGTCCCAACTGAACCAAATAAACTTTTATTTTTCTAATTAAAAACGCGAACCACTTATGTTACGAACATTCAAGTTTATTAATAATTTGAATAGAGCCTCAAATAAAGACGCTGACAATGCATATAAATTTACCCCTTAAATAGTCTTATAACTATCAGTTTATCAAAGTCAGCTTACTAATTTCATTAGTTAAGTTGCATAACAACTACCACGGGAATCACATAAAATAACTTCATTTTTGCTTAACCTTCTTGGACTACAAACTAGAAATAAACATACGTTCTAAAAATATAACAATACTTCCAGGTATAGTTTATAAAAGAAAATTAATATTGTTAAATATTTTTGAAAATTTGAAAATATCAAAAAATAAGAGTTTCAACAATGAGACAAATGTATCGCATAAATTGACAATAAGTTAGATGCAATTAATTATCTTTCTGATCAGCTATTACTTCAGCAAACAATAAGTGGCAAACAAAGAATTTGCAAGCCAACCAAAGGAATAATTTTGTAACAATCTTCTCAACCCACAAGATGTTTACACATTCTACTTATTAAATTTAAATATGTAATAACCCACTCACACTATATTACATTTATGAACAGAATAATATGCGAGCTCTCAGCAAACAGTTTTAAATATTTGAAATATTAATTTTTAAAAAATTTTTAGACCACTTAAATTTTTCATCTTGATTACGTGACAAGATGTCGCCATTTGTTTAGGCCTACAAGACTTATTCTTCTTCGAGTACCATGCCAGGTGGCATAGGCGATTATATCTGTCCACAACTTCCTATCTCCAGTACACTAGTTAGTACAAGACTAGACTGATTTTTATACTGTATAGTAAAATGCGAAAATTGAAAGCACAATATTTTACGTGCTTTTCTTAAGATAGCTTCTTTTAAGATAAGTTAACTAGCAATTTAATAATATACTTGATAATCCTCTGCTGTTATTTATGCTAAGATTTTTTTCTTCCATCTGAAGCAAACAAAAATTAAAATTTCTACATTATCTTTACAACATATGATTCTAAAGGAAGTACTAAAATGCTTCCGAACAGAGCGTCAATATTCATATTAGTTTAATTTCTATGACACGCCGACGTTTAGCATGTTTCAAATTTGCTAGCTGCGGTCTGTGGTGTACAAAAATTCAAGCATTCAGTGAAAAAAAAAAGATAGTCGTACGTGGTTTTATATAAAAGATATGATTTATAATCGTAACCGTGCGACATTGATGAAAATCTTTGGCAAAATGCAACTACGAGAGCTCATTTTCGATGGCTGGAATGTCGTACGTCTGATTAGCATACAGTTTCCTCCTGATTGGACATTTAGATCTGCGACTGCCTCCATTGTAATTTTCACTTAACGAATATGGTCCTTTAGCTGTCAGTCAGCATAGGCTTGACCATTTGGCATTGTATATATATATATATATATATATATATATATATATATATATATATATATATATATATATATATATATATATATATATATATATATATATATATATATATATATATATATATATATATTAACCAAAATAATTAGGCATTTAAAAAAAAAATTACTTAGGGCCTACAATCTTTTCCAAATGTTATAAATGGTTAGAACTACTTCATTTAATTCGTAAATACCTAACTGTTACGTTTTCGTGTTTCGGAACGGCCTTGAATAGTGTCCCATCGTAACTGCATTCCTAAATCAAAAAATGATAACATAATATAACTAATGAGAACCCAGGATAGTGATATAGTGATGTCCGGTAACGATTAAGATATAGCGTCTTTTACTTGCCCGTTGCATCGAACAGCGTCATGTTATTTGGCTGTCTGTGTTACACGGCTACCTCGCGCTTACACACCGAGCAAACAGCTACCATCCCGTTCTCGAACGCTCGTTTTTTGAACCAACAAATAAATTAAACAACTAACCTCATCCTCCTGTCGCGGGTCAAGCTTGTATTACATCAACACTGACCTCGCTAGCTGACCTCGCTGCCGTTGTGTATCAGAAGTACCACCAAGCAGTTACACGACCCACTTTCGCCGTTAACAAGCAGAACAGAATCACACCACTGGCCTACACACTGCGCCTACACTTCAGCACGGTTCACACACCACTCAGTTTCGACGGAAACTGTTTGAACGTCCGCTGCACAGTGCTTATGTAAAAAAAAAAAAAAAATCAAATTCTAACATAACACTCGGACTTGACATATCGATAAACAAGCATACCTTTTAATCACTGGAACTGACGGGGCGGCGATGCTGATCATGACACAAATGAGGTCAAAATTGTATATTCAAGTTCTGGGGCGAAAAATAAATGCTGCTACCGCTGCTTCAGAACTGGCCTCGGGACGCTATCTCTTCACGCAAGTGTTTGCTGATGACCGCAAACAAAATATTACACATCGCATGACCAGCCGGCGAGGGAGACCTCAAGATAGATCTGAGCGCATTTAAGATTGTTACATTCTGCTAACAGAGGCGGGGAAAGAACGGACGAAGCAGTAAAACGATACATATTTCTGCGGTAACTGGAATTAATTTCACCGCTTTAAAACCAGGAAGCTGGTGGTCATTACATATCAGGGTTAATGCGATACATCATCAGCACAGCAGGAGCAGAACATTCTGCAATAAAAGCCTTTGTAGAGTGAATTCTTAAAGTACGCCCCGACGAACTTTCCTGATAAGTCGGCCTACCAACGACGTAAATGTGTGTGCTTCGTGCTGCTATCCCGAAGCTTAAAGGGACGACTGTTTCTTCAGAACTCTGGTTAAAGGAACTGTGACAGTAAGAACATTAATATCCTGAAACGGTGCAGAAGTTAAAAAAAAAAAAAAATTTAAAACACTACATACGTATAACTCCGTCTGCTGCTAGATTCACGAACCTGCCCCACAAGGTCAGCGGCTAGAGATCTTAAGGTCTGAAGCAGTCTGTAGTTGTTAGGGAAAAATTATAACATGGAGACAGTAACTTTGACAAAGCAAAAGGAGACAAGGAAAAAAAAACTTGACCCACATTTTCACAGTCCAGCCAGACCTCTCTTGAGTACGCTGTAGGTCAGATCGCCGTAACCCAGGTCAGAGTGACCCAACACGGCGGGGACTAAAATTGACGGGACTAGAAGAAGGTGGGAAGGCGCGAGTAGCCGAGAGTAAGGGGCTCCAAACATGCGCTGGATAAGCCACCTCCCGGGGGTCGTGGCAGCCAATCGGGTTCAAGCCTCCGCTAAACGCACGCGGCGAAGGGGGATTTTGAGGACGAAAGCCACGCTGAGAGAGCACACAGCCGCAACGCTGAGAATGGCGGCCTCGGTAGTCGAATGTAAACTCTGTCGACGGGAATATATACAACACATTCGACGCCGGCAAAGATTTGCACATGTGCAAAAATAACTGCACATTGCGTTACCAACGGAAGACAACCACAGATGCATAATTTGTTTAATGAAGCTCGTCGCATTTATTGTCTGCCCTTGTTCTCCACAAATCCTTTGTGACTTTTAAGAGTTGTCTGTCTTTAAGGCTTTCTTAATTAACAAGTCTCTTAGTGCACGTCTCGTCGAGTAGCAAAGTCCCTAGCAGTCACTGTTTACAGCCATCATGGCATTCATTCGAGGAAAACAAATATCACAATAAATAATAAAGAAAATAATATATATTTTTAGTATTTTATTTACTGACTTGTTTTATTTGATCAAATAATATTTGTCATTCGTTTAACATAAAAAAATCATACCTAAAGATCTTTTATATTTGGACATACGCCTTAATATAACCGACTGAGTTGAATGTGCCGCGCCTCGCCAAAATGAGGCAAAATTTAATTTAAAAAAAAAAAAAAAAGATAAGTTTAAACAAAATTTCTCAGTAACCGCGCTTATCAGTATTACATTTTAGAAATATTATCTCAGTACGGAAAGTTGGATCGCAAAAATTTAGAAAGTCCCGAGTCGAGTCGCTAATATAGTATTTGTCAATCACGTAACGACTCGAGTCGTTGTGATGACTCAAGTCCGTTTCGAGTTGGAGTAGACTGACTGAGTCGACAACATTAATACAGAAAAGTATGCGTATGACATTAAAATTTAGACCCCCCTCTGGTCAAAATATGGTTTCAGTTTGTCATTTCAGTTTAACTTACTAACTAGAGCGACTAACTGCCCAATTTTCTGGGCCTTTTCACCTCACCCTTCATCACCAGCGTTTAACCTCTGCTCCTCCTTGTGAACGCTCGGGTTCCTCTTGGGTTCTTCACCCAGTCCAACTGCTTTTCACTGACAGCACCGCGCCGTTTAGTTCACGTCAAGGCCAGAGAGGTGAGGCCAGATAGTGCCACTTACTCAACTGCATGACACAGTTACCTCCTGGCCTCAAGTGTGTACTGATAGGTTGTAGCCGCTGGAGTACGACGCCCGGTTGGATTACTTCGTGGCCAAAACAATTTTTATTTTTCTTTCTTATATAATGAACTCACACGCTACCCTCACAATGCATTCTGCAAAAAAAGGACATTCAACGTCAGAAAGAAAGCTTAAATATTGACTGCACACTATGGTATATTTTACTGGCGTGTAGTCGAGACAGTTTTCGTTCCGAGCGTGCAGTTTTATGTGACCGCTTGACATACACTACCATTAATGTTAAAACCACATAGAATGAGAATAACAACGTTAAAAGCAGTTAAGACATTTGTGCACAAAACACAGTACCATGAAAAGTTCACGGCTTTGAGAGAAGCTGTCCCAGAACAACAAAATAGTAAATGCATGTTTCTAAATGGAAAGTTTTGTGAGAAGTTGCTAGTCTGGTTTTTTTTTTCCCGTTGTTAGAGAGAGAGAGAGCCGTGTGGAAAAAGTCGAAAAGCTGAGAAAGCGTGTGCAAATGTAGATGTTTTGTACCGTGTGAAAAATAAAGCACCGTGTGAAAATTGGCGGGAAAAAAGAAGAAATAGTATATAAAGGAGAGACGTGGGCGATAGACAGGCTTTTACAGATTTTTAGGATTCATTAGGCGAGAGGATTTTTACAGAACTTCGTCTTTGAGATTATCAAGACAAGTTTATTTTAACTTGACAAGTTTTTAAGTAGACAAGTTAGTTTTCTAAGTACACCAGTTTATATTTTCTTCTGTTGGATACTTTTTCATGCTGGATATACATTTTGCATTTTTGGATACTCACTACTTTGTGTAAGCAAGAAATTAGTACTTCACCATCGTGTCAATAACATTTCTGTTCTGATCACGTTAATAAACTATATTTCATTTTTCTACATTGCTGAGTTTTCTTTGGAACGTTACAGTGGATTACTTTAACAAAACCTTTATACGAGGTTGCTTTTCACTAAACACAAAAAGGGTACGAACGAATACTGGGAAAAAGAATAAACTAAGGTCAAGAATTTCCATCTCAGGGGGACAGGCCTGTAACGACTTGAACCAGAAGGTACAAGAGTTAGCTCACGTCAAAAATATTTACCTGCGCTCAACACCATTAACTGAACTGACCCGGCCAACTGACGGACACACACATTCTTACATTGATGTTGTAACCAGCCCGGTTACATTTATAAACATGGTCCTTTGCTGTAACCATCTATTTTAGCGCACTAATCAAAGTTATTTCGTAAAAGTGGTGTTCTTATAAATAAATCGATCATAAGAAACTTAGCTGGCTTTAGGAAGTGCGGGGCCCGATTCAAACTGGCTAACATGACTGAAAAAAATACACGTAACAATTTTTAATTTCTTTCATACTCATTCGAAACCGAGAGCCGAATGGTGCGCCAGACTGGCCTTTACTTTTACCCATTGGCACATCCTGCGCCAGCGTGATATATGCCGCATTTGAGCGGAAAATTATAGAATATCTGGCAATAAGCCAGTTAAAAATCATTTCATTTCATCCAGCACACATGTGTGAACGTTTGTGAGCGAAAAAAAATTCCTGAAGCTGAAATTGTGTGCTTTACGTCCGTTGCTAGAGTTGCTTTGGACCTAGCCTACTTTCGATTCCGATAAGGACGTTGAACAAACGTGATGTTTTTAAGTAATAAATAAATTAATTTGCATGGGACAGAAATGAGTAAGTGAGATTCCAGTTCAGCAATATGTGACTTCCCCAAAAAATGTATATATGTTACAATTTTCATTTGTTTTTTTTTAATCAAACTTCTTGAATTAGTTGTCAACTGGATATACGTTTCAATTCCTGGTGTTTTATTACCAAGGGATTAAGTACGGCTGAAATATTTACGTGTATGTGCATAATTTTTATTCATGTTTTATTTTTTTTTAAAATTGTTTCTACACTTCACAAGATATAACAAACAATTATAACATCACTTAAGAATCCAACATTATTTCACAACATTCTGTAGCAAATTTCCTAAAGTTTGATGCATAATACATATATCTACGAAATTAATACTACCACATCTATTGGTTGTTACATCATTTGTAGAAAAAAAAAGTCTGCATTTGGGTCCTGTGTAAAACCTAAATAATGCCTGGGTTCGAATGAGTTAATTTTCATACCTATATAAATAATAATAAAAATTAAATATTACGTGATACAGAGTAAATATTAGCAAGGGGAGGTGATCTTGAAAATGTTAAGCGAATAGATTCGATTACGGGTTACGTTGCTTGGTTAAGCTGATGTTAAGTTAAAAATGTATTAGGGGAATTCCCTCGTATGATCGAGAAGTTTCCAAGTCGGTAAACGTGGCGAACACTGGTCAGTTCAAATTGCGGAGATGTGTTTTCTCTGAACTGTCTTGAGCTGTGAGTAAGCTCGTGTGACTAGCCCATGCAATTATCGAGACTGAGTTGAGTTTTTTAAACAGCCGAGTCTCGTGTCTTTTTTGGGCGGAACTAGTGTGTGAACTAAGAGCAGTCTGTTTTTGGGTACCGACGGGAGAGGTCGGTCCTACAGTGTGTGTTTTGAGTATGCCTGCGCAGTGCAAAAGTTATAGAGGCCATTATTTGTGTAGGCCTATAATTCCTGAGTTTATTGGAGAATTGTGTTTGTGAGTATTTTTGAAGAGGTAAGGATCCATGAGGGCGAGATTACTGCAAACTGCCAGGGAGTGCAGTGCTGCGAGAAATTGCCACGAGTATTATTATTTAAGTAGTTAGCACGGCGAGGATGATGTCCGTTTGCTAACCGGATCCATAGTTACATTAAAGCGCCAAGATTGAGAGCGTCTTTGATGAAGCATATTTGATGAGGCCATTTATTATTGATAGCACGGTGAGGACAACCGTTTGCTGGGAAAAGGATCCATTGTCTATTTATTATAATGCTGATGTTAGAAGCGTCGTTGATGAGGCCATTTATTATTGATAGCACGGTGAGGACAACCGTTTGCTGGGAAAAGGATCCATTGTCTATTTATTATAATGCTGATGTTAGAAGCATCGTTGATGAGGCCATTTATTATTGATAGCACGGTGAGGACAACCGTTTGCTGGGAAAAGGATCCATTGTCTATTTATTATAATGCTGATGTTAGAAGCATCGTTGATGAGGCCATTTATTATTGATAGCACGGTGAGGTCAACCGTTTGCTGGGAAAAGGATCCATTGTCTATTTATTATAATGCTGATGTTAGAAGCATCGTTGATGAGGCCATTTATTATTGATAGCACGGTGAGGACAACCGTTTGCTGGGAAAAGGATCCATTGTCTATTTATTATAATGCTGATGTTAGAAGCATCGTTGATGAGGCCATTTATTATTGATAGCACGGTGAGGACAACCGTTTGCTGGAAAAAGGATCCATTGTCTATTTATTATAATGCTGATGTTAGAAGCATCGTTGATGAGGCCGTTTATTATTGATAGCATGGTGAGGACAACCGTTTGCTGGGAAAAGGATCCATTGTCTATTTATTATAATGCTGATGTTAGAAGCATCGTTTAAGAGGCCATTGATGTGGTAGTAGTTTGATGATGCTGGGAAGTGGAGATGTGACTATAGTACTTTCTTGTTGTGAGCTATGTTTGACTATGTGTATTTCATATTACCGTATTGTGACAATAAACTATGTTAAATGTCACCTGTAGTTCCACGACTCGTACGTGCGTATCTGTGGCGTGTGAATGTACCCACGCACACTCACTGCAACATTTAACACGGTAGGAAAACAGTGGTCGTGACAGTAGTAATGCATGACCATAAATAGCCTGTGTGGCGAGATCTATGTCAACAAACAGATTGAATTCCCTAACAGTATCTCGTGTGTAGCAGTGGTATGTTAGTCTTACAGAATTTGACATTTTGACATTCGCGTGACATAAGAATTACTGTTCTGCTCTGTGTGGGCGTATGAACAGTGTAACCATTAAAGTAACACCCATCACCATTTATTCAATCTCCAAGACCAGTCATCAGTTATAATATTTAATAATACATCAGTAACTTGCTTCATAATCTTCACCACTAGCATAAAACCCACCATTACATATTGGGTGTGTTAATAAAACCTACGGTTACAGTCTGGTGGGCCAGTTTATTTAACGGAATGAAACCCACAGAGTTCGCGTGATAGGAGAGCCCTGTGTAGGCGTGGCTTATGTATCTTCGCATTGCTTCATAGTCCTCGACCTAGTTGGTTAACTGTGTCCAACACGGTAGAATATAACAGTGGGAAGTTGACAGGTTGTTGGTAGACAGTCAAGTTTAACTAAATGTGAAGTGTTTTTGAGGAGTCGTTTGCAGATTATCTCAAGTCAAAAGTCACGGAGGTTGCTGTGCGGCGTTTCCTGTGTGCTGATGCGGTGTTGAGCGCATTCTACACTTTTGCAAGAACCTGAAGAGAAGAAAGTCTAGTTCGTGTACCTTTCTGCGCTGGAACGGTTTTATCTGCAGAACTTTGTGATATCTGGTGTGTTGGCAGAAGGGACGGAAGTATATTAAGATAAGTGATTTTGTTCTGTGTAGATTGTGCCACTTTTCTGCATTTCAGCAAGTCTGCCTATACTATCCATCACTTATTCTATTGATAATTGTCGTTGTGTTGTCGATAATTATATCGATTGATTGTACAATATGTTGATGCATAGGTAGTGTATGCTATATATAAGTACTATAACAGAAGTTGGTGTACAGTAATTGATTGAGTCAGTTGAATCTCTTATAAAATGAGTGAGGATGACAAATACCGTGAACTATTAGGATTTGGAGACCGTGAGCTGACTGAGTCTGAAATAACAAGACTGATATATGAAAAGCTAATTCATGAAAGTGATGAGAGGATTCAGAAAAGGGGGCTAGAAGAGAAGAAGCAACTGGACATAAAACAGAGTACCCTAGAGCAAAGGGAAAGTGTCATAGAATGTACTGCTGAAGAGAGTAAACTTCAGGAGAAATTGTCTAAACTAACAAGTGATTTATGTAAATCAAACTCAAAACTTGCTAGTACTCAAACAGCATTGAGTGTAGCATTGTGTAAGATCAAAGAGTTAGAAACTCAGGTTAAAGATAACGATAATGAAGTTAGAAATCTAACTCAGGAACTTCAAGAAAGGAGAGAAATATATGACAAATTGAAACTTGAGACTGATGAACATAATAGGACGTATACAGATACGCGCCTTGATTTATTAGATAATATTGCAAATCTCGGTGGCGAACATGAAGAGAAAAAGATTCATAAGCTTAATAAGAGCAGTGATGATATTAAGATTCAGTCACTACAATTAGAGTTGACTCATTTGAGATCAAATAAAGAACAGTATGAGAAAGAGACATTAGTAGAGTTGATGGCTGAGAAAGAGAAGGTCACTAAGATTAAAAATTTACTAGCAGAGGAAAGCTGTAAAGTTTTAAGAGCTGAGAGTTTAAGCAAGAAATTAAGTGCAGATATTGCACTTAAAGATATTCAAATTTCAGAAGCCAGAATGAGAATAGATGGTCTACTTGACATTCTCTTAAAGAAAAAAAAGGTGGTCTTCTGTCAGTGTTGACAGTGAAAGACATAAAGCAAAAAGTCAGTCCTATACACTTTTTGCGGACTCTAAAGTTAAGAATGGTGGACAGAAATCTTTCCGAGGGAAATATAACTTTCAACGCAATACCAATGATTTTAGCGATAGTGGTTCCTGGCGGCAAGCTAGCAAAGGAAAATCTACAGTATTAGATAACCCTGTAGATAACAAAAGAAACAATAATAAATTTCAATTCAAGATGTTAAAAGCCAACAGGGTATTAAGTGAGAACTCTGATGGCTTGATAACAGGGAAAGAAGATAGAACTACTTATTCCAGGAAGGAAACATATTTTGTGAAAAACAATAAAGATATGGTTAAATCTTTCGGTCATACCCAGTCAAGTCAGTGTGACCCATTTCTTAAACACACTGCCACAAACAAGGATAAAAATACTTTTGATAGGAGATATAACCCTGAGGTTAAAATGTACCAAGGGATTTCTTCATATAGTAATGTTTCTTTGCCTAAAAACAAGAAACAATTTGACAGATCACAACATCGTGATTCTAAGAGTATTAGAAATTATAATGGAAATAATTATGTGAAAGTTTGTCAATCTGGTAATAAACTTTTTGATAACAGACCAGTTCTATCTAGTAGATATTTTTATCCAGGAGAAAATGCTAATCGTAATTATGCTAACTGGGATGTGAAACAGTACAACTGTGTCAATAGAACAAATAACAATGTTCTTAACAGCAATTATAGAAATTGGAACCAGATTAGCTGTGCTCCACATGACAGTAAAGTTATTAACAAGCAAAGTAATAATACTATTGATTGTCACACTAGTGGTGTCGAAAGGTCATCTCGTTCTTGTGAATGGAGTAATTTTTTTCAGCCTATAACAGGGATGAACTTTCGTTACGGTCAAGTGATCGCTAAGCCTTCTGTGATGTTTACATCGTTTAAGGAGGACTTGTTGAGGTGTGTGAAAAGGGGCCAAGACTCTACCCCACCTCAAGGGATAGGTAAACGTGAAAGTTGATTTTCCGTTTTTCCTTATTAAATCTAACAGTTGATTAATATAAATTTTCATTTGTATTGTCTCGTAGCGTGCGACGTTGTGATGAGTTGGCGCACTTGTTGACATTATTCGTGAAGAATGTGGATTATCTATCAAGCAGAACCTATGAGCGTCTCGCTATACATCTGACGAGTCACTTTTTGGAGGATCAAGAATTAATGACAGATTGACGGGAATATTTTTTTTATAGCTGATTTATTTTTAGAATAGTACATGTTATTGTATTCTGTGGATAATATATTATATGATGTTCTATTAAAATATTTGTAATTTCTTTGAAACATTATGATGTTCATTTTTATGCATCATTTGATTGCTAAATATATATTTTTTGTAGAACATATATGATTGTTTCGATAATGTACCATTCCAAATTTTTTATGCAATTGTATACTATTCTGTTTTGATTGTGTGTAACATATGTGTTGGTAATAATTTGTGTGTAATTTTTGATAAATGCAGTGAGCGGTGTCAAACCTGTGCTCATTTTTCTGTATATTTTTCGGGTTGTAGCTGTAATTGTTAGGATAATTATATGAATTTATTATGTTGTGTAATATAATTTTGTAGAATTATCTTGCACGTATCAGAAATAATTGTGTATTTGAATTGTTAACATATGGTGAAACATTGATCTTGTCAGAGCATAGTACCTAGCATTTAAATAATAAGATTTTTTCAACATTTTTGCAACAAATTAATTTGATAAATATTTTTTATAAAAACTTTGAAGATATTTTTATAGGATCTTTTTCATATCTTATTGTACCATTAAATTTTAGATGTATTTATAGTATATATCATACTAGGCTGAGTAAGATATAAATTTACAGTTAAATAACACTGAAGCTCAACGCTATTGTTAGTCAGAATTAACTTATAAATTAAATTGAATTTTTTTTTGTAAAATTGATAGACACATCTGATACTTTCGTTTGTTTAAAGATGGACAGATTGTTGTAACATTATGTTATGTTTGTATGTTGGAAAGTTGATATACAGATGACATTGTGTTTTTCTTAGGTGTTTTTTTTTTTGGTGATGTATTTTTTGAGGAAAAAAAAAACTTACATGTTTTGATTTAAGTGTTTGTCTAGAGATAAGATATTTTATGCTTCTCTCATTTTTTGTTAAAAGTTAATTTCATTGTTAGTTTATTAGTTATGACCTAGAATTACTTAAATAATAATTTTATTTTTTGATAACTTATCGTTCTGAAATATTTTGTATGGTAATTTTGGAAAAAAAATTGTTTTTTGGCATTGTAAATTATTTTTGTGTGCCCTATGATTGAAAGGGATATTACTTCTTTGGAAACTTGTCTTATTTGATATTATGATGTATTTTTATTATTTAGCGGTTGATTGTGCGTTAGGTCAAAACTTAGTTATCGCAAATGCTATTATTTGTTTGTGTAAGGTTTATAATTTATTTTCAGTTAAGTATAACTTTTGTAACTTAGTTAAATTACTTATTACACTTTGTTTAGTTATGAATTATTCTTTTTGTGGTGTTAGTATGGATATACTTTGACATTTTGTTTTGTGCCTTGTAATCATGTTTGTATTTAATTTTTGAAAGATATTGTCTGATCTAAATATTTATTACTTGTATCGTAATTGACTTTCTATGCGTTCATACCTTTGCTTTCCATTCGTCTTTGTTGACTATCCTTCATTTCATTCTATCTTTTTGTTGTCTTTCCGATATGTGTTCATATCTTGTTTATATTTCTGTATCACATCTTCGTTTCTCTTCGTTCTACTTGTATACTTCTTCTTCTTTCGATACTTATACTTTCATTCATTGTATTCTTGAGTGAATTATATAACTTAATATAATGTAACTACAGTAGAACTCCATTTATCCGAACCCCATGGGACCGAGCATCGTTCGGATAATCAAATGTTCGGATAATTGGATTACATGATGTATCGAGTACATGTACACATATTTCTAAAAATAATTAACAATCACAAGGAAAATACACTATAAAACATATTTACTTGTACTGTAATAATAATACCCACACTGTATTAGATCACTGTATCACCAAAATCTTTCATTACACTGCAGTGCATGTACTACTTGTATTAATTATTTGTTAAGAAAGAGAAATGTTTTCAAAATAACATTACAAACAATTCAAAACCAGGCGCAACTTACGTATACATGTACTTGCACAGATGTAGCCCACTATTTAAAATAATGAGGAATCCTCTTTTGCGCCAAACTGGATAGTCTGCTTTTGGCTGCTAAGTCCCGCATTCTCTTCAACAGCAGAAGCTGTGTAGGACAGCTGTCATCTTCTTGCTCGTACCAAGCCATCGCTGTTTCTAGTGCTATAAAGGCCTCTTCAGGACTTGGTCGACGTTTTGGGTTTTCTTCATAATCTACAAGTACATCATGTACTTCTGAGGAGTCTTCATCATCGGTCACTACATGTATTTGGTTTTCTTCTTGCACAAAAGACAAAATTTCTTCGTCATTCAAAAACTGAAAACCAGAATCATTATCATCTTCTAGCCACATGTGTGCATCATCTTTGTCACAGTCCGAAAATCCGGGCATTGCTTGAAACAGTTCCACAACTTCATTTATACACTCATCATTTGTGTCCACTGCAGTAGTTTCATTTCCTCCTTTTTTCCCAAGCAATCTATTCCAAGCCTTGTTGAGATTATCTTGTGACAGGGTGGTCCAAGCATCAGCTTACATATAGCAGCAGTCTTTGAGATTAAGCTTTTTTTGAAAACGCCACCACACTTTCTTCATCTTCAGCCAACAATAAACGACGCAGGACTTCCTTCTTGTACATCTTTTTAAGCTTTGCTATAACACCCTGATCCATTGGTTGAATCAGTGCTGTTACATTGGGAAGCAGAAAAATTACTTTAAAATTTGCATCAACTGCATTCAATGTATCCGTCTCTGGATGAGATGGTGCATTGTCCAGTAGAAGAATTACTTTTCCAGTTTTCTTTTCTTGTTCTTTCAACCTCTTCACATTTGGGATGAACTGATTTGTATACCAATCAAGAAATATTTCACTATTCATCCAAGCACTCTTCTGTGCTTTGTAGCACAATGGGAGACATGTCACATTCTTTAAACAACGTGTTTTTTTGGCTTTGCCGATCATTAGCACCGGTAAACGATGACTTCCACTGGCATTCGCGGCTACCAAAATTGTTACTCTCTCTTTGCACTTTTTAAACCCAGGGGCAGCTGCTTCGCGCTGAGATGCAAGTGATTTTTGAGGCAATGATTTCCAGTATAAGCCAGTCTCATCGGCATTATACACATCATCGAGTAAATAACCTTCTTCTTCCAAAAAAAGCCAAGAATGTTTCTTTAAAATTTTCAGCGGCAGTTGCATCGCTAGATGAAGATTCCCCTTGAATCTCCAATTCTCGTATGCCATGACGAGATTTAAAGTTTCTTAACCATCCCTGGCTAGCCTTAAAGTCAGGAGGACCGTCAAGTTGACTGTTGAACTGAAGTGCCTTTTCACACAATAGAGAGCCAGAGATAGGTTCCCCTTTGCTTCTTCTTTGCACAAACCATATATACAAAGCCTCTTCCAATTTCAAATCTTTCGCATTTCTCATGGTTTTATGTTTCTTCGACCCCTTTTCACTATCCAATTTCGATGCAAAACTCATAATTTTATCCTTGTTACTTTTGATGTCAGAGACGGTAGCTTTCTCAACATTGAAAATCCTCGCAAATGAAGACACAGTTTCACCTTTTCCTAGTCTCTTGATAATTTCTGTTTTCGTTTCAATTGACAAAACATTGCGGTTCCTTTTATATGCTTTAGGCCTACTGGAAGATGCCAGGTCGCACAGAGAAATACGTGTACACCAAAATTATTCTGCTGTAGTAGCAGACACAATTATTTTAAGTTGAACTGTCTGTTTAGCCAGTGTTCTGCCTAGAACTCACACGTACACTGGATTGGTAAACCAGATATTAACGGACTTTATGATCTAACTGACTTCATGTACGTAAGCGACCGTCCATTAGCCCATCTCATTGTCTACAAATTGTTCGCACACATTTGAAGCTTGCCGCATCAAAAGATTCAGAACTGTAGTCTAACGTGACTGGTGGAGAATGATTTTTTTTTTTTCTGGAAAAAGTGTTCGGATAATTGGATGTATTGTTGATTGTTTCTAATTTTCTGATTTCTTACTTTTCTTAACTACAGATCGTTCTTCTGTTGCTTGATCTTGTTCTTTCACTTTCTATTGGTTGTTACTTGTACTAAATGTACTTAGCTTAGTGTTGTATTAAGATTAATTTTGGTATGCTTGTATTATGATTGATGCTTTTGTTGTAATTTACATCGGTAACATTCATTGGGATATTTGATTGATTATGTTTGATGTTTTAGGTTGTAATATTATATTTATTGCTGATATTTCTGGTAGATGTACTATTTTCATTTGTTATAGGTACATTTTTTGTAGCCATATGATATAATTTCATTTATTTCTAAATTTTTGGGACTTAAATTTTCAACCAAAAAAAAAATGATAAATCATTTTTTTTCCCGGGCGGTGTGGCAACTGATACAGAGTAAATATTAGCAAGGGGAGGTGATCTTGAAAATGTTAAGCGAATAGATTCG
Organism: Oreohelix idahoensis; assembly: GCA_024509875.1. NCBI lineage: Eukaryota > Metazoa > Mollusca > Gastropoda > Stylommatophora > Oreohelicidae > Oreohelix > Oreohelix idahoensis. The sequence goes on along the minus strand of JAMPIV010019830.1, from coordinate 356,754 downwards.
ATTACGGGTTACGTTGCTTGGTTAAGCTGATGTTAAGTTAAAATGTATTAGGGGAATTCCCTCGTATGATCGAGAAGTTTCCAAGTCGGTAAACGTGGCGAACACTGGTCAGTTCAAATTGCGGCGATGTGTTTTCTCTGAACTGTCTTGAGCTGTGAGTAAGCTCGTGTGACTAGCCCATGCAATTATCGAGACTGAGTTGAGTTTTTTAAACAGCCGAGTCTCGTGTCTTTTTTGGGCGGAACTAGTGTGTGAACTAAGAGCAGTCTGTTTTTGGGTACCGACGGGAGAGGTCGGTCCTACAGTGTGTGTTTTGAGTATGCCTGCGCAGTGCAAAAGTTATAGAGGCCATTATTTGTGTAGGCCTATAATTCCTGAGTTTATTGGAGAATTGTGTTTGTGAGTATTTTTGAAGAGGTAAGGATCCATGAGGGCGAGATTACTGCAAACTACAAGGGAGTGCAGTCCTGCGAGAAATTGCCACGAGTATTATTATTTAAGTAGTTAGCACGGCGAGGATGATGTCCGTTTGCTAACCGGATCCATAGTTACATTAAAGCGCCAAGATTGAGAGCGTCTTTGATGAAGCATATTTGATGAGGCCATTTATTATTGATAGCACGGTGAGGACAACCGTTTGCTGGGAAAAGGATCCATTGTCTATTTATTATAATGCTGATGTTAGAAGCGTCGTTGAGGAGGCCATTTATTATTGATAGCACGGTGAGGACAACCGTTTGCTGGGAAAAGGATCCATTGTCTATTTATTATAATGCTGATGTTAGAAGCATCGTTGATGAGGCCATTTATTATTGATAGCACGGTGAGGACAACCGTTTGCTGGGAAAAGGATCCATTGTCTATTTATTATAATGCTGATGTTAGAAGCATCGTTGATGAGGCCATTTATTATTGATAGCACGGTGAGGACAACCGTTTGCTGGGAAAAGGATCCATTGTCTATTTATTATAATGCTGATGTTAGAAGCATCGTTGATGAGGCCATTTATTATTGATAGCACGGTGAGGACAACCGTTTGCTGGGAAAAGGATCCATTGTCTATTTATTATAATGCTGATGTTAGAAGCATCGTTTATGAGGCCATTTATTATTGATAGCACGGTGAGGACAACCGTTTGCTGGGAAAAGGATCCATTGTCTATTTATTATAATGCTGATGTTAGAAGCATCGTTGATGAGGCCATTTATTATTGATAGCACGGTGAGGACAACCGTTTGCTGGGAAAAGGATCCATTGTCTATTTATTATAATGCTGATGTTAGAAGCATCGTTTAAGAGGCCATTGATGTGGTAGTAGTTTGATGATGCTGGGAAGTGGAGATGTGACTATAGTACTTTCTTGTTGTGAGCTATGTTTGACTATGTGTATTTCATATTACCGTATTGTGACAATAAACTATGTTAAATGTCACCTGTAGTTCCACGACTCGTACGTGCGTATCTGTGGCGTGTGAATGTACCCACGCACACTCACTGCAACATTTAACACGGTAGGAAAACAGTGGTCGTGACAGTAGTAATGCATGACCATAAATAGCCTGTGTGGCGAGATCTATGTCAACAAACAGATTGAATTCCCTAACAGTATCTCGTGTGTAGCAGTGGTATGTTAGTCTTACAGAATTTGATATTTTGACATTCGCGTGATATAAGAATTACTGTTCTGCTCTGTGTGGGCGTATGAACAGTGTAACCATTAAAGTAACACCCATTACCATTTATTCAATCTCCAAGACCAGTCATCAGTTATAATATTTAATAGTTCATCAGTAACTTTCAAAGTAATCTTCAACATAAAAAAACTCACGGTTACATATCGGGGTGTCATAAAAACCTAACGGTTACATTACGTATATTCTGTCATCTATATAAATAAAAGGCAAAGTATGTTTCTATGTACTTAATACAAATCCGCATGCCTTATTATCTCTTGATGAATTTTGGCAAACAGGCTCTTTAGTTACCGCCGGGGTTCGCCATGCAGTTATTTTATAATTTAATATTGTAATTATGACATTATGATTAATTACAGTTTTTCGTAAGAAATGTATAGAAGCCATTTATTTCTCAGGGGCCATAACCAAATAAATACATATCCAATAAATATCAAGGGACGTTGTAGTAAAATGCTCCGTGTTCCTTCCCGCCCAAATTTCCCCGATTTCAAAAACCTAGTAACGTACATTTTCCGCTTATAACCAACTCCTACTATATTTGAAAATTGCCAAGAGCAAGGTCAAACGTTTGCTTAGAATTGGACAATACTTGACTTTTTTAACACAATATTTTGAAAAAAAAAGGGTACCCTTACCCAAATCGTATACAAACCCGCCCTATTATTTAGTGGAGGTTGTAACTATAAATAACTCCAAATGTTTGAAATTATGCACCATTTACTAGCCTAACAGTCCACGATTGGCCCAAGATTTGAATCTTCAAAGACAAGCGTATTGAGTCCCATCCCCAACAACACGCAGCTCGCGTTACCCTTCCCAATAATTTTTTTTGACGAAAGCCAAAATAGTTGGCAGAAGAAAAGAAAAAAAAACAACTTGTTACCTCGTCTGGAAACGGGAGAGAGGGGCAAAGGGGAGGATTGTAATGAAAAGAATCAAGGCTAACGTATGCTTTTGAAACTGAAACTGAAACCTAATTTGTGCAGAAAAGAGGGGAGAGAGAGAAACTTAGATAACTTATATAGAGGGTAAATAAAATGGATGGATGAATTATAGCGATAATATTGTTTATTAAAATACCATACTATTCCCTTATAATATATTATCTTGCCGTATAGAAAAGTATTCTGTTCAGAATAAATATAGAGAAAAATACATAGATAAAAACGATGAATAAGAGATAGATGAAAACTAGATAGGATGATAGAGGCCAAATAGCAGTTTAAGAATCACTTTTAAAAATTGAAATCGACCCAATAATAACCGAGATATTGTACAAACTAAAAATTGAGACGGACTGACAAACACACTGAGGAATTCTCAATTTTGAAAGTCTTAGACAGTTACATTTTAGGGGACGCGTTTTTGAACAGTCAAATTTGCTTGACTCGTTTGATTGGTTAACGATAGTTTAGGAAAGGAGGGGATAAAACTAACGCGTTACCAGAATGCGCTGCCACTTGAGAAAAAGTATTTCAACATCGTAGATTAAGATTAGACGCAAATCAGTGTGACTAATGCCTTTGCGGTCTGGGCGACAGCGATCTGCACCTGTGCCATTGATTGCCAGTTAATCTTACTTTTGTGTGAAATATTTCATTGACTGCGGTAAAATAAATAATTTTTTGATATATTTTGTTAATATGTAGAGGCAAACCCAGATAGGGGCCCAAAAATTTGTGTTGTACGACATGGGCATGGGAAAAGAATTACGACATCCCAGCAAGCATGCCTAAGCAGACTTATTGATAAACGAAATTAAATTATGTTTGAATATTGCCATACAACAACCATTACGACTGTAAGTCCAGAAAGCTACTGGCAGTCTTCTGCAATGTCACAGTGTACAAATGACGCCAGAAAACATACTTAGAATTATTACAAAAAAAGAATTAACGGGTTACAAGAAGACAACTGTATACCTATCTGATTGTATGGAAGAAAATCATTGTTTAAGTGACAGGGGCGTTGCAGCCATATGGAAGAAGAATGTAAACACAGTACAGAGTGGAGTCAAATAACTTAGGGGCTAGTGCAGATGTTTGCACACGAGCCTGACCCCAAATGATGGTAAGTTTGAGTAATTGTGGAAATATTATAGCCAGCAAATAAACGTAGGGGAACGTCCTTCTTTTTCAGGGTTATATTGCCTGTTACCAGTTGGTGACATGAAACCTTGTGAAGACATAATTGGAGGAAGAGAAAGCCTCAACAAAGTGTATAATAATAATAAATTCTTTAAGCACCAAACACGGCGCATAAGGCAGAAACCAGTGCTCTCCAGGTTGTTCGTTTTGACGCCACTCCTCTTAGCTCTTGCACATTATTTAGGCCCAACGTTCTTCCTTCTCTTATTATTGTTCTTCTGAGTGTTTCTTTTGGTCTTCCTTTTTTCCTCTTACCCTCAGGAACCAAAGTGAGCGCCTGTAGTGGTATTCTGTTGTTTTGCATTCGTAGGACATGACCGATATATGACCATCGTCTTTTCCTTATATAGTCGGAGACATATTTCTGCCTAGAGTCTTCTCTTATTTGTCGATTAGTCTTGAATTCTTTCCAACTGATGTTCATGAGTTTTTTAAGACATTTGTTCTCGAATGTATTCAGCTTGTTCTCCAATGATTTTGTTGTTTTCCAACTCTCACAGCCGTATGTTAACACTGAAATAACATTTGAATTAAACAGACGAAGCTTGGTATGTATATTCAATGATCGTAATTTCCAAATGTTAGATAATCTATTGAAGGCGCCAGCTGCCAAAGCAATTCTAGTATGGATTTCTCTTGTTGTGTCACCATCCTGAGTCATTTTCTTCTGAAATATATTTTATGCCCTTCCCCGTCCATCTACACTCGCTGACACCCAATATGTCCAACTTATAATTATCCATTTCTTTAATTACTTCTTCCAATTTTCCGTCTTGATACATAGTTCTTACATTCCAGTATCCAATTTTAAAAATCTCCTTAGCCCCCAAGATATTAGAGTGAGTCATGTTTACTGTCGAGCCTGGCTCTGTTTCGGTAACAATAGCTTGTTTTACGATAGTGAATTGTTAACTCACTGATCAACCCTCCTATCCAACCGACCGATTCGAGGGTTTCGAGGTCAGTTATAGGAAAATAGTGTATGCTGCAAATTTTTTTTCTCGTGAAGCAAGACCTTCTGCTGAATATATATTATCTACTGAAGCCTACGTTAAAGAATACAGCGATCTGCTACCCAAACCGGGGGACCTGGTCAACATGGACAAAGATTCCACCTTATTTATTTATTATATGTAAATACATTTCTTTTCAGTTTTAACCCTTCCTGCCCCAAAAAGATTTGAGGGACAGGAAAATAAAATTGTAAAAATAATTGTCTAAACTTAACACCAGTCTTACTTGTTTCATTGAGTTACAGTTGTGTTTGTTTTATGCACTTATCACTATACTTACATTACCCTAGACACGTAGCCATATAAAACACATAACAATATCATAAAATATTTTCCGGAGTGAGATCTTAGAGAACGAACGAACGAACGAACTTTATTTTCGAAGGGTTGAGAATTGGGCGCGCAGGCCCGTCTAACATTCTGCCCTTTCACTCTCATTAATCTTGCATACTATATCCTTTTATTCCCACGTATTACTTTAAGCATTAATTTAAAGGCATGCAACATTATAAAGTTAACTTAACAGCATTCATTTACAGTATACAATCATAATAACAAATGAGTAGGTTTTTTTAAAAAAAATAAACAAGATAGTGACTGAAGAAAAATAATAATAATAAAAATAAAATAATATAAACAAAACAATAAATAAATAAGTTATGTATACCGACACTCACTTATGCGGTCAAAACGTCTAATCTGTAGTATTTTTGAATGTGTCATTAATCCTCAATACAAAAATTACAAAAAACACATTCTCGCTTACATCCATACATTCTTGGCGGAAATTGAAATAATAATAACACTTTCTTGCGCACTTCTGTAGCAGAAAAAGTCTTTCAGCAGTTTAAAAAAAAAAAAAAAAATTATATCTGCATGTACATGACCCATTTAAGCAAACTGAAACATTCACATCTCTAAAGTACAGTGGTATGCGGGTACATTCTCACATACATTACATTATATAATAGTAGTACATGGATATAAAACAAATTATTCCCATTAAAAACGAGCGGAAGAGGAAAAGAAATGTTGACCTATGGATGAGATGTTGACAGGCAAATGATGATGTTTCTATGGGGGTAGATAATCAGTGTTTAGGAAGTGTCTGAAAAGTGCTTTGTTAAATGAATATTTGTGTAGGTAGGCTTTTTAGGTGGTGTGGAAGGCTGTTCCATAAGTAGGCTCCAGAGTAGGCTAGACTCTGTTTGAACAGGTCGATCCTAGGTTTGGGCAGACGTAACTGATGTAATTGTAGTCCCTCTCTTCTACTGGTTTGAAACAATGATCGTAGGTACGGCGGAGCATTGTTTGATAGAATTGCGTGAGTCAGCTTGGCTTTGTTGTAGAGAAGACGTTTTTTCAGGGACAGTATTGTGGGTTCTTTTCCTGTCCTTGTGTGTGATATCGTGCGATTATCGGTGATCAGACGTATTGCTCTCTTATGCAGGGAGTGCAGTCTCTTTGAGGTGGAAGCAGAGCAACCATCCCATAGTGTAGAGCAGTAATCTAGATGTGTCTGTATATGTGAGGTGTAGAACAATAGTCTAGTGTCTGCGTCTAAGAAGTGTTTTATTTTGGCTAGCTGGTACGTCTTTTGAGCCAAGTGTTTGGTTAAATTCCGTACATGGGAGTTCCACGTTAAGTGCTGGTCAATCGTGATTCCTAGAACTTTGTGTTCTGTTACATGTTCAATTTGTATTGATTCCGCGTGTACCTGTAGCGATCTTTTGGTGCAGTTTAGGAGTTTCTGTCTGGTGGTAATCAACATAGATTTCGTTTTTGCTGTGTTTAATGGCATACGATTCATATTACTCCCTTTTGTTAGATTGTCTACATCGCATTGAAGAGTCATTTCAAGTGCCACGCAGTCATTGTCACTAGTGTAAATAGTACAATCATCTGCAAAGAAGTCACATGTTGAATATTTTAGATGTAGTGGTAGGTCGTTGATGAACATTGCGAAGAGTAGGGGCCCAAGAATAGAACCCTGCGGTACTCCTGTATCTATCTTCGAGAAATCTGATGTCGAGTTGTTGTGAAGCACTAACTGTTGTCGATCTCCCAGGAATGATTTGATGATGTTTAGTGGATTAGGGCCTATTCTGAGGGTTTCCAACTTTTGAACCAAGATAGTGTGGTCAATCATGTCAAATGCTTTTTTGAAGTCAACAAAAACAGCACCACCTAATTTTCCATCATTTACGTTCGACAGCCAGTTTTCTGCCATTTTGGTGAGAGCTGTGTGACAGGAATGTTTGGGTCTGAAACCTGACTGGCTCTCAATGAGCAGTTTGTTTGTTGTTAAGTGTTGAAATGTGGTGTTGTAAATGTGTTTCTCTAGTGGTTTTGAAAGAGATGATAGAAGGGATATTGGTCTGTAACTGTTGGGATCGCTATGTGAGCCAGATTTATAGAGAGGATACACTTTGGCAGATTTAAATGCTGTGGGAAAGTAGTTGTGTGCAATACATTGATTGTACACATAGGTTAAGGAGTCGCAAATGATGGGTGCAGCGTAACGTAGAATCTTATTGCTGATACCATCAAGACCAGATGAATTGTTGTTTTTTAATGCCAAGATATATTTGAGAACTTCGTGTACTGTTAGAAAAGGAATATCTCTAAGATCTGTTATGGTATGTTCAGTGTTGCAGAAGGCGGCCAATTTACTAATATCGCAGTCCATTGGCTTTAGTGTCGATTTGAGATGGTTAATTTCTGTTTTGAAGTGGTTACTAAAATGAGTAGCCGTGAGGGAGCAGCTTTTTGGTAAAGAGTTTAGTGACTTTGTTTTGTGTGTTAGTGTTCTAATGGCTGCCCAGACTTCTTTACTGTTTGCTTTGTCTTGAATCATCTTTCTGAAATGTAGTTTCTTTTCCTGACGAATGAGGTATTGTACTTTGTTTCTAAGCATCCGATACCTGCTGAAATCTTTGAGCTTATGTGCTTCGTCCCGTTCTCTCATTGTTGATAATATTTCGTTTGTTATCCATGGGGTCTTTCTGATATTTTTAACACGAACTTGCTTTATAGGAACATGTTTATCGAATACATTGTTAAAAGTTTGTGTCCAGTATGTTATGGCTTCTTCTGGATGGGGAAGTTGGTACACGTATGAGAGAGGGGATATTTGTAGGTCTTGTAGGAATAATTGAAGGTTGAAGTTTTTGAAATTCCTGTAATGGACTGTGATATGTTCCGTTTTAGGTGCTTTGAACCCTTTTCTCGTCCAGGTACAGCAAATGGGATAGTGGTCACTTAATGCTGTCCGTGTAACTGTGCATTCTACAATGTTTTCTGGGCAGGTCGTATAGATATGATCAATTAGTGTAGATGATGAATCTGTTACTCTCGTGGGTTGATTGACTAACTGTGTGAGGTTGTATGAGATGGTGATATCATTCCACGTGTTGTTCGATTTGTGAAGGTTAATATTGAAATCCCCCAGTAGAATAATTTCCTTCGAAGAAGCCCAAACGTTGTCCATCATTCGTGAGAATGTGTCAAACCATACAGCAGAAGAGCTAGGGTTTCGGTACAGGTAACCAATTAAAACGGGGGTCAGGTTGGGGAGTTTTATTTCCAGCCATATACATTCAATGCCAGTATGTTCTAGATCATCACGGCGTCTGTACTGAAGAGATGTTGAGATGTATATGTGTGGCGAGAGGTTTTATTTGGCTGTAGGATCAGTATAGTACTGAAAATTACAGAAATAGAATTTCTGCAGAAAATGGTGAAGTCCCAGTGTCTGAGAGAACTACTGGTATCACAAATTAGTTACGGCTGTGAATGATCTGATCTCGAAACAATAGTATAGAGGAGACCGACATAAAGCGCCACCTCTGCTGTGTAACTAATTGTGATATTAAACAAAGCAAGGAAACAGATTTTTACTTAACAATGATAAAATTGACAAGTCGTTCAAAATACAATTTCCTTATATTTTATTTAGTATATATACACTATCTACTCTTGTGCTGAAAGGTGAATGTTGCAAAAAAAATGGAATGAAATGAATTGGTAAGTTTACATATGATTTACAAATATTTATATTTATAAATATTACAACACGTTTTCCAATTATAGGAACAAAAATTATATCAGCTGTGCTGTTAATTAAGGATATAACGTTTATCAGCTATGCTGTTATTTACGTATAATTTATCCACTATGATCTTATTATTGTCTCTTGCTACGCTAATTCACGTTTTCTTCATTGACAGTTCTATGCTCACAATGCCGACAGAAATGGTACTAATGTGTACTCATCTCTCTTAAGTCTGTTCTTCTTTGTTTGGTTCACACCACCGGCAGAGTATCGTTCCTTTAGCCCACCCAAGACTGAGGGGGACCAAAGATGTAGAGTCTGGTCAACCTCTATGCTCCTGCGGAGTTCCAGGCAGCGGGATTGACTCGAACATACGACCTCAGGTTTTTAGGACACAATTAAACCTGTAACAAAGCAAAAATAGGGGCTAATTTCTGTCCTCAAGCCCACCTATTTCTAGTGTGAGTGAAATGAGCGTGTCTCCGATGTATGCATGTGGGATGAATGACAACATGGCTCAGTATGATTTAGCAATAGCGAGACAAGACAGGTGTCTACTTGCAAAACATTCTTTCTGATAAACTAATACATGGATACATTCAATAATATAGATTCAATACATGAATACATTTTATACATGAATACATCCCATAATATAAATCAATACATGAATAAATCCAATAATATGTACACCTAGGTGTGATACAACAATGTCCTTCCCCCTATACTATATCACGCCCTCTCTGACAATAGCTGGTAACATATATCCTAACAATATTGTTATGTTCTTATGATAGGAGTATATGAGACGAGGACTGGTTGGTGATATATCAGGTTGGAGTTATAGGAGACAATAGATTGGAGTTAGATGCGACAATAGATTGAGTCCTGACAAGGACTGTTTTGGTTATATTGCAGTTGGTCTTATCTGAGACAATAGATTGAGTTATAGAAGACAATAGATTGAGTCCTAACAAGGACTGTTTTGGTTATATTTACAGTTTGGAATTATCAGAGACAATAGACTGAAGTTATAGACTGACAATAGATTGAAGTATAGGAGACAATAGGTTGAAGTATGAGTCCTATTAGTCTTCGTCTATTCAATCATAATAGGAAATACAATCATTATACTTAATTCCCCCCAAGATACAATCAGTAACCTGATAGGTAGTATAAATGACACACAACAAATACCAACGGTTATCGTAAAAATATTTACCCTCCTAAGATTTTAAACTGGCCAGGTTTTGACGCGACTTAGTGAAGTAGGTTGCAGGTCGATGCCCTCAGGTAAGTTACCATAAATCAAGGTGACAGCTTCTCCCTCTTCAGTCTGTATCTCTGGCGTCAAGTTCGGGGTTGCGTGGTTAGCATAAAATCCGCCCGATTATATAGTCAAGTAACTACTTGAGGAAAGCTTTCGGTTGGTTCCTGGCGGAGCAAGTTGATTGGTTTCCTCCGGTTTTGTACCTGGTCTCATACAGCCTAATTTTATTCAGTTTTCATCGGCCATCTTGCGTGAACAAGATGGCCGTTAATTTATTCTGTCTCAGAGACTGGTGAACGATGATCGTTGATTGGTTGAAGCAAATCTGTATCTCGACATAGTGATTAACAAAGTAGTGGGTTACACTTCGTTTCACGACATAGCCCCCTCCTTTCCTAGCTGTGACTTGTCATAGCTGACGTGTAAACCCCTGCTGTGGTTAATCCTTTTGCGTCTGTCCTTCCAGAGTACTAGGGTGTCGACTTAAAAAATCAGCTCCTACATTGTCTCTTCCCGGAATGTAATTCACGGTAAAGGAATAAGGCGCAAGAAGCAGACTCCACCTTAACAATCTCGAATTTAGTTTTTTAGATGCAGCCAAGAATGTTAAAGGTTGGTGATCGCTTTGGACAATGAAGTGTGTCCCATACAGATAAGGTGAAAATTTGTTGATGGACCAAATTAGAGCTAAACATTCCTTCTCTATGGTCGAGTAGTTCAACTCAGCTGCATTCAGCTTCCTACTGGCGTAGGCGACTGGTAAAAGTTCCTCCGGCTGGGCTTTTGATTTCTGCAAGAGAGTTGCACCTATCCCTATACTGCTAGCGTCCGTCCTTAATACAAATTCCTGTGTGATATCGGGTAGTGTAAGGATTGGTTTGCTGGTGAGTTTTGCTTTTAGCTCTGTGTAAGCTTTTTCACAATCAGCATTCCATTTGATTTTGTCAGGCTGTCCTTTCTTCGTTAAGTTGGTTAATGGTGCACACAGAGAGTTAAAGTGGGGTATGTACTTCTGATAGAACCCACATAAAGACACGAATGATCTCACATCTTTCTTCGTTTGAGGTCTGGGTGCCTTCTTTAGCTTCTCTATATTCTTTGGGTCAAGAGACATATGACCTGTAGAAATAGTGTGACCTAAGAACTCCAACTCCTTACAACCGATATAGCACTTGGTTGGACGTGCAGTCAATCCAGTTTCTCTCAGTCTGTCGAACAACATGGAGAGCGCTACTATATGCTCTTCAAATGTGTTTGTTGCAACAAGAATGTCATCCATAAAGTTAGTGATATGGGGATTTTGTAGAGGTTCCAATAATTTCCTCATCATTCTTGAAAAGATACTTGGAGCATTTTTCAGCCCAAAGGGGAGTACATTAAACTCGTAGTGTCCGTCTGATGTACTGAATGCCAGCATTCTCCTAACTTCTGGTTTCACTGGTATTTGGTAGTATCCCTTGCTTAGATCTACCTTCGATAAATACCTAGCCTTACTCAGTGTAGAGAACAGCTGGTTGGTGTCAGGTAATGGGTCCACCTGAGATTCTGTGATCGCATTAAGCTTCCGGTAGTCAATACATAACCTGTGTTCACCACTCGGTTTTCTCAATAGCACCACACTTGAGCTATAGGGAGAGTCTGACTTCGAGATAATTTTCTCCTTCAACAGATAATCAACTTCCTCCCTTAGTGCTTGGGCTTTCGCATAGGGTATAGGGTATGTTCTCATGCATACTGGGGTAGGGTCGGTAACCTTCATGTCGTACTCTAACAGATTCGTCCGACCTGGCTTATCTGTGAGCACATCAGCATGGGTTTCCAACACTTTCTGAACCCTCTTCTTCTGCTCTGGAGTTAAATGTTCACTAATATTTACTTGAACATAATCCTCTGTAGTTGTGAGTGGATACTCCATAGAGTGAAGTGGTTCACCGTGCATTTCTGTTGCAATGGCTAGGGTCATAATATGTGCAACTTCTGATGATTCCTTGTCATAGTATTTTTTAAGAAGATTGACATGATATACCTTCTCCTTTCCTTTCTTGTCAATCTTATAATTGGTCCTGGAAAGTTTCTCCAGTATGACATAGGGTCCCTGCCATCCAATCTGCAATTTATTATTGCTGCTTGGCAACAGTAATAACACCTTTTCACCCACCTCTAGTTCCCTATCCTTTGCTTTTTTGTTGTAGTACGCAGCATGCTTCCTCCTGGCCTGTCTTAAGTTATCATTGGCCAGTTTCCAACCTGCTTTCAATCGAGATGTCAACTCTTTGACGTACTGGTATGCGGAAGTCACTGTTTCCTCTGCCTTTTCATCAGTCCATGTCCGCAGCAATGCTTCCAGTGGACCTTTTATTGGTCTTCCAAACAACAATGTAGCTGGAGCCAATCCAGTTGAGTTGTGGGGTACTTCCCTATATGCAAATAGTGCAGCGGGTAAGTATGTATCCCAAGTATCAGGTTTTTCACTCGCCAGCTTTCTAAGGATTGAAATTAGCGTACCATTGAACCGCTCTACTTGACCGTTCCCTTGGGCATGGTAGGGACTACAATGATAGTGCCTGGCTTGAAATATCCTGAATACTTCTTGTGTTAGCTTTCCCTTAAACTGAGACCCATTGTCAGTCAATATCTGATGCGGGAAACCTAATCGGGTAAATATTGTCAACAGGGCCTCTGCCACGTGCTTTGAATCTATAGCTGACATGGCCACTGCTTCTCCCCACATAGAGCAAGTATCAACCAAGGTTAAGATGTAAGCATTTCTCTTCTTGGTCCTAGTGAGGGGTCCAACAATATCTACTGCAACACGTTCAAAAGGGGTTCCCATAATAGGCATTTCTCCCAGTGTTGCTGGTGCAGTCCTATGCTTAGGAGCTACTCTTTGGCATTTTGGACAGGATCTTACATATCTTTTTATGTCCTCTGTAATTCCTGGCCAGAAGTAGTGACAGGCTATCCTTTGTCCAGTGGCCCCTATTCCCATATGTCCACTGAAGGGTATAGCATGTCCTAGCGTCATAACCTTCTCCCTGTAAGATTTTGGCACTACAAGCTGTCCATGCCCTTTAGGTCCTGTTCCAGCTTTTCTGTATAGTAGGCCATTCTTCATATACAAGTCTCCTTTCTCTGGAGGGTTATGTGCTTTAGGCAATTTGCCAAAACAAGGCTTCAGTGTGCTATCTGCTGCCTGAGCCTTTTTCATCTCTTCTGGATGAGTATTGATAGGATTCTCCTCCATTTTCCTGGAGCTTTCCCTGGTCTGGACTGTTGCCATAACTACAGGTTTTATAGGTTCTCCAAGGAAAACATACCTACACCCCAAAATCAAAGGGTAAATAGGGTCGTCCATCACTGCTGCTTTGATTTCTCCTTCCACATAGCGAGATCTTATGTTGATTCGAGCTATGGGTAGTGTCATGGTTCTTGCTCCCTTGATCGGTCCTCTGATTTCCACTGTTTCTGTGGTTATCTGGTCAGGACTCACTAGAGAAGAGCACACAACTGAATCAAAGTCCAATCCTGTGTCATATAAACACAGTACTTGAGTGCCATTCACGGTCACTTCCTCACAGACAGGGGGATGATGGAAGTCCTTCTGACTTACTGCCAGTTCATTCCTTCCCTGATTCCCTGTTGTAAGACATGCAGCATGATGAGGAGGATTCTTCCTTCTGCAGTCCGCAGTATTGTGGTTACTCATTAGACAAGTTTTACACCACTTTCCTTCCTTCCGGTAAGGTGTCTTATCCGATCTTAGAGGGTTTTTGTCCTTTTGGTCAAATCTTTGTTTGTTCCTTGTGGTATGGTCCTTTTGTTCATATTTGGTATAGTTTTGTGATGATTTGAAGTTTTCACCCTGCTTCTTCTTATTTCCTAATAATTCTGCCTGAGCTGCTTGATATCTCTCAGCAACAGTTACAATATCTTCCAATCTCTCTGCTCCTTGTTCCATGATAAACTTCCTCATTTCTTGAGACATGGACTCTTTCACTTGCTCCATCATTATCATTTCTTTCAGATCCTGACACTTTCCTAAACTACTCCATTTTTCCAAATAGGTTTCCAGTCTAGCAGAGAATTGGTGATAGTTTTCTCCTGGAAGAAGTTTAGCTGTTCGGAATTTCTTTCTATATGATTCTGAGTTCTTTTCATATCTCACAAGCAGTGCCTGCTTCAGGATTTCATAATCTTCCTGGTCATCTCTTGAGAGCTTCAAATACACATCGTAGGCCACACCTCTCAATCCCTGAGATAGTTTAAGACTCCATTTTTCTTTCACTAAGCCATAGGTAGTGGCTAGTCTTTCGTATCTATCCAGGTACGACTCAATGGCGTCTTCTTTCTCAACAAATGGGTCCAGATGAAAATTTATGGCCCCACTTGAGGTGCTCTGGCTGGAGCTACTCTCAGAGTGAGGTGAGCTACCACCATTATTGCCAGTATTTGCCTGAATTTCAAGCTCTTTTAATCTCAACTGATGGTCTCTCTCTGCTTGTAATTTCCTTTCCTCAGCTTCTAACCTTTTAGTTTCTCTTTCAGCTTCCAGTCTTTTGTCTTCTCTCTCAGCTTCCAGTCTTTTGTCTTCTCTCTCAGCTTCCAGTCTTTTGTCTTCTCTCTCAGCTTGCAACCTCCTTTCTTCAGCCTCAAATTTCTTTGCTTCTCTATCAGCCTCTAATTTCTTTGCTTCAGTCTCTAATTGCAACTTTCTTTCTTCCCTATCCATGTGTTTGTCCACTTCTGTTGTGACATACTGAGTGAGAGCATCACCTGTCAAATTTAATTCCTTACCCATCTGCATGATCGCAGTTCTGAACTTCACTAGATCAGCCATGGCGTTACTTAGAGAGGGTATGTAAATTTACTATAACCAAATTATTGTAATTAAAATTAATTACTTTAAATGAACAAAAAAATTTCCGTGCAACTTTGTGAGCATCAACTATTTACTGAGTACTAAATGGTACTCCTCCTAAGAAAATATTGTTTTAAAAAATCCTAAAATAGAATTTTTTTTCAAAAAATAAAATTTATTTTCTTATGTTACCTATGGGTGGCACAAGATAGAGTGTAGATAGATGAATAGACTAAGTATGGCTCAAGATATACAGAAATATCCCAGGAACGAGCCCCCAGTGTGGCGAGAGGTTTTATTTGGCTGTAGGATCAGTATAGTACTGAAAATTACAGAAATAGAATTTCTGCAGAAAATGGTGAAGTCCCAGTGTCTGAGAGAACTACTGGTATCACAAATTAGTTACGGCTGTGAATGATCTGATCTCGAAACAATAGTATAGAGGAGACCGACATAAAGCGCCACCTCTGCTGTGTAACTAATTGTGATATTAAACAAAGCAAGGAAACAGATTTTTACTTAACAATGATAAAATTGACAAGTCGTTCAAAATACAATTTCCTTATATTTTATTTAGTATATATACACTATCTACTCTTGTGCTGAAAGGTGAATGTTGCAAAAAAATGGAATGAAATGAATTGGTAAGTTTACATATGATTTACAAATATTTATATTTATAAATATTACAACACGTTTTCCAATTATAGGAACAAAAATTATATCAGCTGTGCTGTTAATTAAGGATATAACGTTTATCAGCTATGCTGTTATTTACGTATAATTTATCCACTATGATCTTATTATTGTCTCTTGCTACGCTAATTCACGTTTTCTTCATTGACAGTTCTATGCTCACAATGCCGACAGAAATGGTACTAATGTGTACTCATCTCTCTTAAGTCTGTTCTTCTTTGTTTGGTTCACACCACCGGCAGAGTATCGTTCCTTTAGCCCACCCAAGACTGAGGGGGACCAAAGATGTAGAGTCTGGTCAACCTCTATGCTCCTGCGGAGTTCCAGGCAGCGGGATTGACTCGAACATACGACCTCAGGTTTTTAGGACACAATTAAACCTGTAACAAAGCAAAAATAGGGGCTAATTTCTGTCCTCAAGCCCACCTATTTCTAGTGTGAGTGAAATGAGCGTGTCTCCGATGTATGCATGTGGGATGAATGACAACATGGCTCAGTATGATTTAGCAATAGCGAGACAAGACAGGTGTCTACTTGCAAAACATTCTTTCTGATAAACTAATACATGGATACATTCAATAATATAGATTCAATACATGAATACATTTTATACATGAATACATCCCATAATATAAATCAATACATGAATAAATCCAATAATATGTACACCTAGGTGTGATACAACAATGTCCTTCCCCCTATACTATATCACGCCCTCTCTGACAATAGCTGGTAACATATATCCTAACAATATTGTTATGTTCTTATGATAGGAGTATATGAGACGAGGACTGGTTGGTGATATATCAGGTTGGAGTTATAGGAGACAATAGATTGGAGTTAGATGCGACAATAGATTGAGTCCTGACAAGGACTGTTTTGGTTATATTGCAGTTGGTCTTATCTGAGACAATAGATTGAGTTATAGAAGACAATAGATTGAGTCCTAACAAGGACTGTTTTGGTTATATTTACAGTTTGGAATTATCAGAGACAATAGACTGAAGTTATAGACTGACAATAGATTGAAGTATAGGAGACAATAGGTTGAAGTATGAGTCCTATTAGTCTTCGTCTATTCAATCATAATAGGAAATACAATCATTATACTTAATTCCCCCCAAGATACAATCAGTAACCTGATAGGTAGTATAAATGACACACAACAAATACCAACGGTTATCGTAAAAATATTTACCCTCCTAAGATTTTAAACTGGCCAGGTTTTGACGCGACTTAGTGAAGTAGGTTGCAGGTCGATGCCCTCAGGTAAGTTACCATAAATCAAGGTGACAGCTTCTCCCTCTTCAGTCTGTATCTCTGGCGTCAAGTTCGGGGTTGCGTGGTTAGCATAAAATCCGCCCGATTATATAGTCAAGTAACTACTTGAGGAAAGCTTTCGGTTGGTTCCTGGCGGAGCAAGTTGATTGGTTTCCTCCGGTTTTGTACCTGGTCTCATACAGCCTAATTTTATTCAGTTTTCATCGGCCATCTTGCGTGAACAAGATGGCCGTTAATTTATTCTGTCTCAGAGACTGGTGAACGATGATCGTTGATTGGTTGAAGTAAATCTGTATCTCGACATAGTGATTAACAAAGTAGTGGGTTACACTTCGTTTCACGACAATATGACTAGCCCTGTTTCATGTTGTCTGTTAGAATCTTTGTGAATGGTGGTGAATCCATTAATCCTAATTTCTTCATCTGTAATCTTGTCATTGAGACGGGTTTCAGAAAAACCAAATATGTGGAAGTTTTGTTGGAGAGAGGTGGAGACTTCAGGAAGCTTACCTAGCAGGTGGTAAATGTTTAAATGACCAATTTTAAGCCCTGATAGTTTAAGCCATGAATTGCCTATATTTTGATTTGAGTTTTTGCAATCGGACATGATAATAGTCAATAGGAAAGAAAGAATGAGGGGAGTAGGAATGAGTAAGAAGCAATAAAATTAGTACACAATGGTTAATACAAAATTGTAAACAAGTTATAAAATATACACTGCAATAGATTTCTCTAAAGTCCGTGGACACTGTTTACCGTATCTTAATCTTTGCAAAAAGTGCGGCACACAGGAATATTTTGACTTCAACCACAGTCAATGTAGAGAATTCATCTTTTCGGGACAGTTAAATGTCCACGCTTGTTAATTTTATGAGGATTTCCTAATTTTCCTCAACACGAATAAACAAAGGTGCAGTCGGAGAGAAGGCGTCAATCTGGGAACTAAGCTCCAAGCTGGTTTGAAATACAGCTTTTAAGTGAGTTTATCTGCAACAGCTTGGTGTTTGTGCGCTGAATTTTGTTCTGAAAAGTCGTATAAAGACATCTGAAATGCCTGCATCAATACTTCTGGGCTATACTGCCTAAGCTGATGTAGCACAGACGAACTATGAGAGTGGCATTCTTGGCGGCTAGAGACAGGATGAAGAACGTCCAATTTCCTAGCTGTAATTCCTGTGTTGTAGTTACTTGATGTAAAGGAAGAACGGGTCATACTTGTAGCCCAGTCTTTCCATCTGTCCAGTTGTGCCTGTCGAGCAGGTAGTGGCGGGGGTGTCTGTAGTGTGGGTAATGGGGGAAACATTTGGTCATAAAGATTAGGGTGGAGGATGGGAGTAGGTGTAGCTTTGCTAGATAAATGAGTATTACCTGAGGATGACGATGAGTGGTTATGAGGGGTTCTGCGTGGATTCACTGAGTTTAGTGTGTAATTTGTGTCACTGACTGACGAATATGTGTGTTTGTGGTGAGTCCTCTCGGGGAACTTTAAATTTTTGGCTAGGTAGCTTGTCCCTAGCTTAGAAGTGTGGACTTGATCTATATATAGCATCTTTTTTGGTGCACCTGACTTTGATGTGAAAAAAGGTGTGTTGTTTATGAAAGAAATGTGATGTTTAGTGCAGAAATTATATAGCACCTCGTTGTTGATATCTACAGTTTGGCGTGCTTGACCATAGCTGGGTGGAATTATTGACGAGATAAATATGGGGGTGTTTGGGAATTTTTGTTTTATGTTGTCAATCATTCTGGAGATGTCTAATGGGTTAATGGTGTATCCATTGGTGCTATAGTTTATCCCTACGTGTACTGTTGTTTTCCTTATGTTAGTATTTCTGTTGAGATGGCTGATTTCATTGGTTGTTTTCACTATTCCAGCTCCTGGTAGTGGTATTACTGTGACAATGTCCTCTGGCGTTGTTGACATTCTGTCACTGTGAATACCTTTTAGCAGTGAGTCCCCAATAATGATGTGAAGTGTGTTGTGTGGTATGTGTCGATGGTGCTGTGGCTGAGATCGTGCACGACGGTGTTGTTGGTGCCATTGATGTTCTTCTTGCTGGAGGTCTTCAGCGGATTTTTGTGTCGGTTGTTGTGTTCTTTCATGTTCCGTTGCCTTTGTTGCTTCGGGATCTACTTGTGTGGGTTGCCTTGGTAGGTTTTCAGTACGATGACTAATTTTTACCTCAATCGGGTAAGTCTTATTTGGTGATGTTTCTTTTCGTTCTTTGTTTTTAATATTCTGTTGGCTGTTTTCAAGCTTGTGATGTCGTGGGCATATTTTATCTTCAGGAACGGGTGTTTGAGGTTGACAGGGTAAAGGAGCAGGTGATGTTTGTGGTGTAATTGGATGACCCGATATTTGAGGGTTTTGGACACCATCGTTCTTGTTTTTACTGTCTGAAGCTTCTTGTATTTGGTCTATTCTATTTATCAGCCTTGTGTTTTCTTGTCTGAGAGACTTGACCTCATGCCTGAGTGCGTCAAGTTCTCTTTTAAATGAGCTGTCCAGGTCTTGTTTGAGTTCAGCAATGATGTTTCTCACTGAATTTTCAAGGACGGTAATCATCGCCTGACAGCTGCGCTTCTCTGTTCCCTCTACTAGACTCCGCACTTCAGGGCTGTCTTGCTCCTTAGTGTACTCAATAGCTAGGAGCTGTTTAAGAGGGGAGTATACATGATGATGGATAGGCATTATTCTTTTAGTAACAGTGTCTTTGGTGCATGATGGGTGTGTCTCGTGTGCACTGGGCGAGTGATTTAGATCTGGATTATCTGTAGGTATATTTGTATTAAGGGTAGATGATGTTAGTTCCAGTGTACGTTTCGGAATATCATCATTTGAAAGGGAAACGTTTTCGTTGGATTCCTCTCCAGTTTGCACAATTATTGGAGTGATGATAGGTAGAGAGGAGGAGCTGATTGACATGGGACAGGGGGAAGGACTGGATTCAATGGTTAGCTGAGATTGTACGTTGGCAGGCGTGTCTCCTGTGATTGTTGGTGGAGAGGCAAGATCAGTTACAATCATGGTCTTATCTAGAGCTGATCTTTGGAGGTGAAAAAATTCGACGTCTAGCCATGTCTGTACACACTCTGTCGCTCCTTGAACTAAAATTTTATTTCTAGTGTGATACAGATGTATTGTGAGGAGGTCGGTGCTTATTTTGTCCTCAACAATAGCATCTAGTTGATCGCTCCGAGTTTCAATAGAACAGTTTCGGTAGTACTCTAAGCAAGTGTGTTTGAAAATTTCGTAGTGTTGGCTGTTATGGAATTCAACAGAGCAACATTGACCATTGTTCGTTTGCTTGATGGTCAGATGTAATCGGTCATCTCGTGGTGGTTTTATTGTCCCTGAAACGACGTGTTTCTCCCCGCTCGCCATATCACATTACATGCTACAAGGCGGACAAGCTCTGTGATTTATCATAGTCTATTGTGTCCTAGCCACTGGGTCACAGTTACACTTTGGAATGTGTTACTAAATCTGAAGATAGTACTACGGTTAAAGTAAATCTCGATATATCGAAAAATGGTGGCACCACACGATGAACGCTTCTACCGTCATTCCATAAAGAGAAAAACACAATATTTACAAGTGAATTTAACACAATTACAGAATAAACAATTTCATTGTAAGTCCAAGCAAAACACTGACACAGGGGTGTATAAACCATCCATATTAAATGTAGAATACATCATCAACAATTAGACTCAGGGACTTACATAGCTTGACCTCACTCCGAGTACACTTAGTTTGGTAACATCAATACCCTCTCCGGCGCACTCGCCATTTATATTGGGGTCCTGTTCGGGATTTTATCATTATTATTGTTAATTATACCGAGGGAATTCCCATTGTTAAAATAACAAAAAGTAATTATTTGTGGAAAATTGAATGAGTTGTCATTGCCTATGATAATTTAGTCATACGTGTTAATTAATATATTAAGATTTGTAAAGTTGTATGACAGACAAGATGGCAGACTTGGCCAAGTTTAGATCTGCTGCTGTGCAGACTGCAAAGGAAATGGGTATGGAGGGGCAAGTTCTGAGTCAGTATGTGACTTCAGAATGTGACAAATTTATTGAGAGGGAAGATAGGAGGTTAGCTGAGGAGAGGAAAGTACAATTCCAATTAGAGGCTGACAAGGAAACAAAAAGATTACAATTAGAGGCTGATAGGGAGGCTAAGAAATTAGAGGCTGATAGGGAGGCTGAAATCAAGAGGCTACAGCTAGAAGAAAAGAGATTTGAGGCTGAGGCTGCAAAAGAAGAAAAGAGATTGGAGGCTGAGGCTGCAAAAGAAGAAAAGAGATTGGCGGCTGAAAAGGAGGAGAGGAGATTACAGAGAGAACATGAGCTAAGGTTGAAAGAATTGGAATTGCAAGGCCATGCTCCAGAAAATGGTAACAGCCCATCTACCTCTGATGCTAGTGCCAGTCAGGGAGCCTCTAATTTGGCTATGAACTTCCATTTAGATCATTTTGTGGAGAAGAACGACGAGATTGAGTCCTATCTCAGTAGATACGAAAGACTAGCTACAAATTATGGGTTAGAGAGGGAAAAATGGAGTTTGAAATTATCCCAAGGGCTTAGGAGAACCTCGTATGAAGTGTTCTCAAAGTTGAGCAGAGAGGATCAGGAAGACTATGACATTTTAAAACAGGCTCTTTTAATTAGGTATGAGAAGAATAGTGAATTTTACAGGAAGAGATTTAGAAATGCGAAACCACCAATTCTCTGCCCGGTTGGAAACCTACTTGGAGAAATGGACTGCTCTGGGGAAAACCCAAGATCTTAAGGAAATGATCAGGATAGAGCAATTGAGAGAGTCCATGGCTCCAGACCTGAGAAAGTTTCTCATGGAACAAGGTGCAGAGAGGTTGGGTGAGGTGCTCAATGTTGCTGAGAGGTATCAGGCAGCCCAGTCAGAAGTAGCTGGAGCAAAAAGGAAACAAGTAGAAAATAATAAAGCCCCCCAACACCAAAATAAATTTGACAGTAGAGATCAAGGGAGAGCGATCAAGGTAACAGAGGTAAACCAAACTATGTTAGGCCAAGATTTTACCCTAGAGATAGAAACCCGCAATTCAATGAAAGGAAACCTTACAGACCAGAAGGTAAATACTGTAAAAATTGTCGGTTAAATAACCATAACACAAAAGACTGTAGGAAGAAAAATAACCCTCCGTTCCACGCTGCATGCCTTAAAACAGGAAACAAGGGACAAAAGGGAAACAAGGGACAAAAGGAAAAGCCTGCTGGACATCAGGAACCTTATCATCCCCCTGTGTGTGAAGAGGTAGTATGTAATGGGGCCACTATTAAGTGCCTTTATGATACTGGATTGGATTTTGACTTAGTCGTGAGTTCTCACCTGGTGCACCCTGACCAATATACCACAGAAACAGTGGAAATACAGGCGGCAACCAAGGAAGTAGCAACCATGACACTTCCCATTGCAAGAATCAATGTGAAAGCTCGCTATGTGGAAGGAGTGATTAGAGCAGCAGTGATAAACGAACCAATCTACCCTCTGATATTGGGGTGTAGATATGTGTTTTTGGGAAATCCCAAAAGACCAGTGATCATGGCAGCAGTACAGACCAGGTCACAATCAAGGAAGGAGGAAGAAAACCCAATAAATACTCATCCAGAGGAGATGAGGAAGGCACAGGCTGAGGATAAGTCACTAAAGCCGTGTTTTAGGAAACTCCCAAAATGCCATACCCCTCCAAACAAAGGAGATTTTTATACGAAGAATAAACTAATGTATAGGAAGGCTGGAACTGGATCCAATGGTCATGGACAGCTGGTTCTTCCAACTTCATATAAGGAAAAGGTGATGGAGTTAGGACATGCTATCCCCTTCAGTGGTCATATGGGGATCAGCGCCACAGGACAGCGTATATCTTGTCATTACTTCTGGACAGGGATAACGGAAGATATAAAAAGATATGTCAAATCCTGCCCAGAATGCCAAAGGGTAGCTCCAAAGCTTTGGACTGCACCTGCAACTTTGAGGGAAATGCCAATCATGGGAACCCCTTTTGAAAGAGTTGCAGTGGATATTGTGGGACCTCTTACACGTACCAAGAGGAGAAACAGTTACATTCTTACTCTGGTGGACACTTGTTCTATGTGGCGAGAGGCAGTAGCCTTGTCATCAATCGACTCAAAACATGTGGCAGAGGCGTTACTTACAATATTCACGAGGTTAGGTTTTCCCCACCAAATCTTGACTGATAATGGCTCACAGTTCAAGGGGAGACTAACTGAGGAAGTTTTCAGGATCTTTTAAGCCAAGCACTTTCACTGTAGCCCGTATCACCCCCAAGGGAACGGGCAGGTGGAAAGATTCAACGGTACACTCATTTCCATCCTGCGAAAGCTGGCCCATGAAAAACCTGACACGTGGGATCAATACTTACCCGCTGCCTTGTTTGCTTATCGGGAAGTCCCACATAGTTCGACCGGAATGGCACCGGCAACGCTGCTATTTGGCAGACCAATCAAAGGTCCATTGGAAGCCTTATTGAGGACGTGGACAGATGAGAAGGCAGAAGAGACTGTAACCTCATCATATCAGTATGTGAACCAGCTGACCACTCGCTTAAAAACTGGCTGGAAACTCGCAAATGATAACCTAAGACAAGCCAGGAAGAAACATGCTGCATATTACAATAAGAAAGCGAAGGATAGGGAGCTTGCTGTGGGGGAGAAGGTGCTTCTTCTATTACCCGGCAGCAGCAACAAACTTCAAATTGGATGGCAAGGTCCATACAAGTTTTAGAAAAGGTATCTAGAACTAACTACAAGATAGATAAGAAAGGAAAGGCAAAAGTCTATCACATGAACCTTCTTAAGAAATATCTTGATAGAGAAAACCTGGAAGAGGCACATTTAATGACCTTGGCCATAGCCACTGAGATGAAGAATGAACCTCTCACCTCTTATGAATATCCACTAAACCCTGTGAAACCCCTGCACAGGTAAAGATCAGTAACCATTTGACAAAAGGGCAGAGGGAGAAGATTCAACAGGTTCTGAAAAATCATACAGACGTGTTAACCGATAGACCGGGGCACACAAACTTGTTGGAATATGACATGAAATTATTAGACCCAACACCCATCTGTATGAGAGCCTATACTATCCCATTCGCAAAAGAAAAAGCTTTAAAAGAGGAGATAGATTATCTGTTACATGAAGGGATTATTTCTCATAGTGAATCTCCTTATAGCTCCAGTGTGGTATTGTTGAGGAAACCCTCTGGGGAACATAGACTGTGCATAGATTACAGGAAACTGAATGCTGTCACAGAAAGTCAGGTGGATCCACTACCTGATACAAACCAATTATTTGCCAGATTGAACAAGGTAAAATATTTCTCAATAGTAGATCTCAGTAAGGGATAGTACCAGATTCCAGTGAAACCTGAGATTCGACCTTATCTGGCGTTTAGCACCTCGGAAGGGCACTATGAATTCAATATGTTGCCGTTTGGTTTGAAGAATGCCCCAAGTGTGTTTTCCAGAATGATGTGAAAACTATTGGATCCCCTGAGAAACCCATGTATTACAAATTTCATGGATGATATCCTCATCGCTACGGAAACATTTGAAGAACACGTTAACTCTTTGAATATGCTATTTGATAGACTCAGAGAGGCAAACATAACTGCTAGACCAACAAAATGTTGTATTGGATGCAAGGAATTGGAATTCTTGGGACATACTGTACATCAGAGTAGCATGACCCCTGACCCCAAGAACCTGGAGAAATTGCAGAGAGCACCTAGACCACAGACTAAGAAGGATGTGCGATCCTTTGTGTCACTTTGTGGCTTTTACCAAAAGTACATTAAAAATTTTAACTCTGTATGTGCTCCTCTGACGGATTTAACTCGTAAAGGAAAACCAGATAAAATAGAATGGTCTGCAGAGTGCGAGTTGGCATATAATTAGTTAAAGGAAAAACTGACCAGTAAGATTATATTGAAATTAACTGATTTGAGTCAGGAATTCGTGGTGAGAACGGACGCTAGTAATGTGGGATTAGGGGCCACATTGTTACAAAGGTCCTCTTCACCAGATGGGGAATTAAACCCAGTTGTGTATGCCAGCCGCAAGTTAAACAGAGCGGAACAAATCTACTCAACTATTGAAAAAGAATGTTTGGCTTTAGTCTGGGCGATCAAGAAATTCCAGATCTATCTTTATGGTAGACCATTTGTGGTGCAATCAGATCATCAGCCCTGGTTTTTCTGGCTCAGGCAAAACATGGTAACGCACGTTTGTTAAGGTGGTCTTTGCTCATCAAACCTTACTCGTTTACCATTGAGTATATTCCGGGTTCGCAGAACGTGGGTGCAGATTTCTTGAGTAGGCACCCATCTGCAGAAACACAAGATACTCATAAAGCCTAGTTGAGTTAATTTGATCGGGATTTGAACACGGATGAGAAAGCTGCAATGACGATGCAGGCTTTTTAACAGGGGAGATTTGTAGTAAAATGCTCCGTGTTCCTCCCCGCCCAAATTTCCCCGATTTCAAAAACCTAGTAACGTACATTTTCCGCCTATAACCAACTCCTACTATATTTGAAAATTGCCAAGAGCAAGGTCAAACGTCTGCTTAGAATTGGACAATATTTGACTTTTCTAACACAATAGTTTGAAAAAAGGGTACCCTTCCCCAAATCGTATACACACCCGCCCTATTATTTAGTGGAGGTTGTAACTATAAATAACTCCAAATGTTTGAAATTATGCACCATTTACTAGCCTAACAGTCCACGATTAGCCCAAGATTTGAATCTTCAAAGACAAGCGTATTGAGTCCCATCCCCAACAACACGCAGCTCGCGTTACCCTTCCCCATAATTTTTTTTTACGAAAGCCAAAATAGTTGGCAGAAGAAAAGAAAACAAAAACAACTTGTTACCTCGTCTGGAAACGGGACAGAGGGCAAAGGGGAGGATTGTAATGAAAAGAATCAAGGCTAACTTATGCTTTTGAAACTGAAACTGAAACCTAATTTGTGCAGAAAAGAGGGGAGAGAGAGAAACTTAGATAACTTATATAGAGGGTAAATAAAATGGATGGATGAATTATAGCGATAATATTGTTTATTAAAATACCATACTATTCCCTTATAATATATTATCTTGCCGTAAAGAAAAGTATTCTGTTCAGAATAAATATAGAGAAAAAATACATAGATAAAAACGATGAATAAGGGATAGATGAAAACTAGATAGGATGATAGAGGCCAAAGGGCAGTTTAAGAATCACTTTTAAAAATTGAAATCGACCCAATAATAACCGAGATATTGTAGAAACTAAAAATTGAGATGGACTGACACACTGAGGAATTCTCAATTTTGAAAGTTACATTTTAGGGGACGAGACCTCAAGACGCAGCAATAGAGACCGCAGTCAGCGACTCATAGCTTGACTGCCTGCGTCAGGACCAGCGAACCAGAGCTGGTCAAGACCGTACTCCACCTCCACGTGGTGGTCCTGGAAACAGTCTGCAGCTGTGCAGTCTGGCTGAGCGAGTGTGGATCGAAATGGGAAGGCAAACCCGGTCCTAAAAAATGCCGTGCAGAAGTCGGATGTGTCGACCGAAAAGTGCAGATATCACAGCTTAGGCGTAAACAGACACAACGCAACCACCGTCCTTTTCAGGACGAACGAAGAAGAAGAAGAAGAAGAACAGTCAAATTTGCTTGACTCGTTTAATTGGTTAACGATAGTTTAGGAATGGGGGGATAAAACTAACGCGTTACCAGAATACGCTGCCACTTGAGAAAAAATATTTCAACATCGTAGATTAAGATCAGACGCATAGCAGTGTGACTAATACCTTTGCGGTCTGGGCGACAGCGATCTGCACCTGTGCCATTGATTGCCAGTTAATCTTACTTTTGTGTGAAATATTTCATTGACTGCGGTAAGATAAATAATTTTATTGATATATTTTGTTAAAATGTAGAGGAAAACCCAGATAGGGACCCAAAAATTTGTGTTGTACGACATGGGCATGGGAAAAGAATTACGACATCCCAGCAAGCATGCCTAAGCAGACTTATTGATAAACGAAATTAAATTATGTTTGAATATTACCATACAACAACCATTACGACTAAGTCCAGAAAGCTACTGTCATTCTTCTGCAATGTCACAGTGTACAAATGACGACAGAAAACATACTTAGAATGATTACAAAAAAAGAATTAACAGGTTACAAGAAGACAACTGTATACCTATCTGATTGTATGGAAGAAAATCATTATTTAAGTGACAGGGGCGTTGCAGCCATATGGAAGAAGAATGTAAACACAGTACAGAGTGGAGTTATATTGCCTGTTACCAGTTGGTGACATGAAACCTTGTGAAGACATAATTGAAGGAAGAGAAAGCCTCAACAAAGTGTATGCTGCATATTTTTTGGCCTGAAGCAAGACCTTCTGCTGAATATATTTTATCTACTGAAGCCTACGTCAATTAGAAACATCAGGTAAAGTCCCCTTACGTTGGCATTGAACATTCATTCAATAAAAGAAAATTTCCACACGTGAACTTTCATATTTGTGGGTATGATGACAAAAATAGTCCTTCCCACCATTGACTCTCACTTTTAGACATTACTACATCAGTCTGTGTTATACACCTACAGTGACACTTGTTTATTATCAAGATATGGACAAAGATTCCACCTTATTTATTTATTATATGTAAATACATTTCTTTTCACTTTTAACCCTTCCTGCCTCAAAAAGATTTGAGGGACAGGAAAATAAAATTGTAAAAATAATTGTCTAAACTTAACACCAGTCTTACTTAAGTCCATTTCATTGAGTTACAGTTGTGTTTGTTGTATGCACTTATCACTATACTTACATTACCTTAGACACGTAGCCATATAAAACACTTAACAATATCATACAATATTTTCCGGAGTGAGATCTTAGAGAGGTAGCGGATAGGTACCCTGAGAATACATCCTCAACAATTAGACTCAGGGACTTACATAGCTTGACCTCACTCCGAGTACATTTAGTTTGGTAACATCAATAACCTCTCCGGCGCAATCGCCACAGACGTAACACAAATGTTAAAACTATTATTTTATGATTGTTATTAATGACCATACGTTTGCATATTTTACAAGATAATTAAAAATATTTAACTAAACATCTTTACTTTAATAGGAAATAGAAGTAATGTAATTTTAATGGCACTCATTTGGCCAAGCGGTTTCAAATTGAATCGGAGCTGTATCGATACATATATTAAAACCAATGAAGGTTCTCTGAACATGAACATCCACTGTGGTGTATAATCTTAATGAAATGTTATATGGTATTTTTTTTAACATAATTTTTAAAATACGTGGTCAAAATTTAAAAGTATGTTTATTTTGATTGGAAAAGTAGACTTATGCATTCATTCGCGTTCACTTATGGTATGTCGGTGCTTCAGAATTTTTTTAATAAACCTTCGTCCCCGCTTAGTACTAAAATTTAGAAAATGCCTGGCTTTAGTCTGGTTGTTTAAATAACTGTATCAACATATATAAAAACCAAATTCACTCGATAGTCGCTTTTTCCCGGTGCAATTATTTTTGTTATTTTATTGTAAAATCTTTAGTTGTTGTAGAAAACAAAATTATTAGATAGCTATGATCGTTGAAGGACCGTTTAAAATTTAAATTGAAGTAATTTTTTTACAGGTTGCCAGGTCACATAATTTGGTTTCTACCGCTTAGGTTAAAAAAATATAACAAATAAGCTGGTGGCTTTCTGTCAAATATGTATTCAATTCATTTGAATGTATGTTTATTTTGATTAACAAAGCAGATTTATGCATTCATTCGTTTTCACGTGCTTCAGAATGTTTTTAAAATAAACTTTCGTCCCGGTTTAGTACTAAAATTATGAAAATGCCTAGGTAACATAATTTGGTTTCTACCGATATTTTCTATCCGTAAAAACAGGTCCGTAAACAGTGTCTATCTGAATCAAGGGAAGCAATCCTTACTTACTTAGTCGTTCCCATTCTACCGTGAGGTGTAGAGGTTTGTAAGAGAGAGCGCCAGACCATCCTATCGGCTGTCTTCCTCCTGGCCTGGTTCCATTCTAGTCCTCGGTCCTTCAAAGATTGTCTAGTGTTGTCCTCCCAGCGGACTCTGGGTCGTCCTGGGGGTCTGGATCCTTGGCTCTTTGTTTCCTATGCTTGTCGTGGTAGCCGGTCTTCTCCCATTCTGCAGACATGGCCAAACCATCTTAGTTGGTACTGTTCTACTTGGGTCTGCAGGGGGAGGGATTTAAGGCCTTGACGTATCGTCTGGTTGCGTACCATGTCTCTTCTTGTTACTTCAACCACCTTCCTCAGAAATCTCATTTCTGAGGTTTGGATCTGGCTTTTGTGGGTTGTAGTCATTGCCCATGACTCGCATCCATATGTCAAGACTGGGACATAGGTGGAGCGGTATACAGCCATCTTCGTTTTCTTACCAACCTCTCTCTTGCTGAGGAATCCTCGATTTATGGCCTGAAAACGTCTCCCAGCTGCTGCTTTTCGAGTGGCCAACTCTTCTTTGATGCCTCCCTTTCGGTCAATAATAGCTCCGAGGTATTTAAAGTGGTCGACCTGCTCCAGGACCTGTTCTCCCAGCTTAATCAGATGTCTTCTTTCTTCTCGTGATATCACCATGGATTTTGTTTTAGAGCTGCTTATAACCATCCCTCTCTTCTCCAGCTCTTCCTTCCAGACTTGCAGGTTGAACTGGAGATGTGCCTCTGATTTAGCAATCAGGGCAACATCATCAGCAAATGCCAGCTCCGAAATAAGACCTGTCTCATCTTCCAGTACCCCACTGAATACTTTCTTGTTCTCTCCTTACATGCCTTAATGACATCGTCCATGAGGAGTATGAAAAGGTAAGGTGACAGGATATCATCTTGTCTTACACCAGTGGTGGTCCTGAACTCTTCTGACTTATGGTTTGCTGTCCTCACATAATTTCTGCAAGACTTGTAGAAGCTCTGTATAGCATGAGTCAGAGGTGCTGGAATGTTCTTCCTTGCCAAACAGTCCCAAAGTTTGCTCCAGGGGACCCTGTCAAACGCCTTTTCCAGCTCTATGAAACAAAGATGGATCTCACTCTTATACTCAAGGGCCTTTTCACTCAGCTGTCTCAGTGTGAAGATTAGGTCTTGAGTTCTTCGGTTCGCTCGGAATCCGCACTGGACCTCATCCAGTTGTGGCTCAGCTAGGCGTCGGAGTCTCTGCTCTAGGATTCTAGAGTAGATTTTACCAGGGACACTGAGAAGGGATATACCTCTATGGTTTCCACACTGTCGATTGTCACCCTTTTTGAAAATTGGTGTTATGATGGCACTTCCCCAATCCTTTGGTATGGTCTTGTTGTACCACGCTGCCTGTAGAACCCTTAAGAGTAATAGGTCGCCTGATGCCCCCATGTACTTAACCCTTTCTGATGTTATACCATCATGCCCTGCTGCTTTGCCCATCTTGATTTTCTCCAGTGCTGCCTTCAGTTCTTCCATCTTTATGTCATCTTCACCATCATTGGTTTTCTCTTCTGTGCTAGTGGTTATCATTTCTGATTTTTCACCATCTCACCATCCAGGAGTTCTGAGAAATATTCTTTCCATCTTTCCATTTCTTCCTTCGGGGCAGTAAGCAATTTGCCTTGCTTGTCCTTTATAAATTTGAGAGGGCATTGTTTTTCCTTTCTCATGTTCTTTAGGGTCTTAAAGAACAATTTCTGGTTTTCTTGTGCATCTTTTTCTAGCTTTTCTCCAAATTCTTCCCAGGACTTCTGTTTTGCTGCTAGCACCTTGTTCTTTGCTTCTGTTCTGAGTGTCACATATTCTCTATATTTGTCCATCTGTCCTGTTGTGTTTCTAGCTCCTAAGTATTGTTTCCATGCCATTTTCTTCTCTCTTATTTTCTCTTTGACTTCCTCTGTCCACCAAGGTGTCCTCTTTCTCTTGTTCCCAAGTCGGACTTCACCACATGCTTCTGCTGCAGCTGTCTTTATGATATCCTTGAATTTATTCCAGAGGGTTTCCAAGTCATCAGGTCGTTCTTCTGTGTTGCTCACCGCTGCAGCAATAAGCCCCTGATATCTGGTCTTAATTTCTGGCTCTTTCAGCTTGTAGGTCCTAATGCTCATTTCTCCCGCTCGTTTACTTGGTTTCTTGCGTGATGTTGGGCAGTTCCTAAGCTGAGAAACTCTTTCAGTTGTTCTTTTGATTGTAAGCAGGTAGTGATCACTTCCAATCTCTGGCCCCCTCCAGACTCTAGCATCCCGGACATATTTGAATGAGCTTCTCCTAACAATGGCATAATCGATCACTGACTTCTCATTCTTTGTTAGTTCACATCTAGTGTATGCATGTATGCGCTTATGGGGGAACTTTGTGTTTGTGATGATCAGATTCTGCTCACTGCAGAATCTAAGGAGTCGCTTTCCATTGTCATTGAGAGTATCTTCTCCATATCTTCCGATAACTCCACCCCATCTAGCATGGTCATTTCCAACTCTGGCATTAAAATCTCCGAGCATGATAACTTCATCTAGGCAGTCATCCACTGTCCTTTGAAGCAGCTCGAAGAATTCCTCCTTGACCTCTGCTCTCTCATCCTCATTTGGCCCATACACTATGACCAGGTTGACTATGGTTTCTCCTTCTTTTAGATTTACAACCATAATGCGCTCCGAGACAAAGTTCCATCCCTTGATACTATCTTTCTGGTTTTTGGCCACAATGCAACCCACGCCCCCTTTAGCTCTTTCAGATGTGGGTACACCACTGTATAACAGTGTGTTGCCATCGAGATCCATGACTCCTTGTCCCTTTTTCTTTGTTTCGGTAATAGCCAGGATTTCTAATTTTGCTTTCTTCATCTCTTCCATCAGCTCCTCTTCTTTCCCATTTATACTTCTTGTGTTCCAAGTTCCATAAGTCGTAGTCCGTAGTCCGTTCCAGTTCGTCGCCTTTAGAATCAGTCCGGTTTTCTCTCTTATATTGCTCGTAATCATAGTTTAAAGCAAACAGGTGATTGGCCTGTTGTGCCTTTGCATGGTGGAGGGGCTGCCTCCTTACGGCCTCCATGCAGGCCGCCCTCCTCCTTTTTCATCCGGACTTGGGACCGGCATAGGTGGAGTTGGGAAGCAATCCAAATGGTAAAATTATGAATTAAGGGAAACAATCAAAATGGTAAAATTATTATTAAAATGTCGTAATTTACAACTCAATGTTTCTTTATTTTACATAGGAATTTAAATTATTTAAACAGACACTAATGCTTTATGCGAAAATAAAAATAAATTACTTCGACGAAGTATTTAACAGTTATTATTACTTTTTATATCAAATTTAATTACATTCTACAAAGCAGTTTCTGTTTATTTACCAAATATTACATAGTATTTCGAAGACTAAGAACTTCCTTACTGAACAGACTGCAATATCTTTTGTAAAAGAAGAGGGTCTATATTACATTGCTGGACCGAAGGGTCTTCTTAATAGTAAATGTGCCAGTCTCAAACGGGGTGCACCTCGCCAAAGTAAGGAAATATTTAGGTTTTATTTTTAATTTTTGCCCTTAAAAAAATAAACTAGCTCAAAGCTAAACAATACACCAAAACGAAAGATCTTTATTTAGACATGTGTCCTAATATCACAGGCGTTATCCGTGTGTCTCGGTTGAGTGGGTCGTGTCGCACTGAAATGAGAAACTTCCGTTTAAAAAAAACAAAAAACAACTCAACACTGTGTCTTTTATATTTGAAGTACGTATGACAGAAAATAATAATCAGGTTTTTTTTTACAAGCAATAATGTATATTTGTTTGAAAAGAACGTTGCACGAAAAACCGTAGTAAGAACGTTAAAAACGTTTGACTATTCTTTCTTGGTGCCAGGTCGGAAAGGGAAGATGTGTCTTATTAATTTGCTTCTTGTTAAAACTCGGAAGCAGAATAAAATTTCTTTTGCGATTCCCATCATAAGAAATAAGAGTATTTTGGAAAAATTCGGAAGCAAATTAAAAAGCAAAAGTGAAATCACTCTTCTGGTAGAACCATAAGGAATAACAGTATTTTGTGCGGCTTGCATTTGCAATTACTGTAAACAAGGAATGAGGATAGTCACTTAAAGCGGTAGTCATTAACTTAAATGAAAATTTATTTTCACTCGAATATCAAAATATTATAATTTTATTTTGACATTTCGTAAGTTTCCTAAACAGTTACTAGGAAGAAACCCGGGCAACGCCGGGTCCTTACAGCTAGTAAATTATAAATATCAAGTTGGTTAATATGAACTTTATTGTACATACCTCCTACGTGTTTTAAAAATTAACCTACCTTGCTTTTTTTGGTCGGCAAAAATCTTTCCATATATTGCCTACCTCTAAGCAATTGGGTACTTTCGCGCCTAGTTGCCAAATAGTTTAATCTAAAATGTTGATCGCAGATATGTTTTAGTTAATATATAATTAATATAACTGTGGATGTTGCAGGCACTCGTACGTGTGACGGGATTACCTCCCCTGCTTCGCGGGAGTGGCCCAATAATGGACAGACATAGAGTTTAATGACGAGGGTCTTCAAAGGTCATCAACCTTCGCTCAAGATTACTCTTGGCAGAGATATAAATAGAAGAATGATGCTTCCACTAAAGGGAGCCTCCCAGGATTGTAAAGAAAAGCAAGCATAACAACTGAGATCATCTAAGCTGTCATGAACGTATTATTCTGCTGCCCCTTCTGTGAGGTAATTTCTTCGTTCATATTTCTGAGCCCCAAGCTGAAGGTAATTCAGCAAAATCTTAATCGAATATGTATTTAATATGACTTAATCTGATTATGTATTTAGAGCAACATGAGTCATATGGGTGCAGACATACACTTCACTCAATAGTGTGACAAAACGTCTGTACGTGTTCTTTTGGTGGCTCTCTCACACCTTTAGCCATTACAGCAGTATCATTTCTTTTTCTTCATTTTTCTCACCAATCGCTTTTATTTGGCATAAATCATGCCTTTTCATTCTTTTTACTCTCTATGTTGGATTAGTAGGATGAAGTCTCTAATACTCTACTCCCCTACGGAAGTATCTGCTATGGGACTATCTTTATCTCTTACATTTTTCCTTTACCACTCCTCAGACTTATTTACGTTCCGCCAGGTGAACTGTGGTATTATCGTAACAATACCTGGTCATTATCACGGTCAGCGGTAATACGTTTGTCTCATTGAGTCGCCTAGCCAATCTTTGATATAACAGATGATCCTCGTTGGACAACCATATTGTTTGTCTAAGCGGCCAGAGACCCTTTTGTTTGACTGTCTGAAGAAGGCACGAACACAAGGGCGATAATGAGATAATAGTTTCACGGGCCCATCCCTGTGTGTGATTAGCGCAGATAATCTGTCTGGGTAGACATCTTGGCGGAAGACATTACGCCAGGCAAACATGGTCACATGTTGTTTGTGAGAGGGCACAAGATGTCACCGGAAATATTACCGCAGGATTTAAAAGAGGTCACGCGTGGGAATATTATATTTAATATTTAAAAACACGTGGGGGATATTTTGAATTTAAACACCCCAACCCACGTAGTGCGAAAAAGAGCTTACGATTTGATTGAAGTGAGAGCCGGAATATACAATGAATCTCATTGGCAAGTTTGCCGAAAAGTACAATCTGTGATGTGAACTGAAAACTGAAAATAAAATCTTGCAACCTCAGAGACACAGAACAGACAGCTTAGCAACTTCAAACGAGCAACTCCAAAAAAAGCCAGAAAGAGAAGGATCGGACCTAGAATTCCATACTTATAAATGACAGATCGAAGTATTTAGGAAAATTAAAACCTTAAAAAGTAAGCCCGCCTTTATAAATACAAGACTGTAAACTTAAGGGGCCAGGACTTTAAATACAGAATCTGGACACCTAAAGGAATTGGATCACCCGTCAAAGAGGAATTTTTACAGTTTCCCAGACCAAGTGTATCACAGAACACCCGTCATAGAAGGAATTACTATACTTTACCAGAAGGAATTACTATACTTTCACTGACCAATTGATTAGAGAGCATATCACCGAAATTGCTCGTGTCCATCCGAAACCTGTGCAAGGAGATTGTGTATAACCCAAAAAAATTTGGGGTAAGTTGTGAACATTTCTTTTTCAAATGTGAATTAACATGTTTTCTTGCTAAGTGGTTATATATAAGGCTGGCAACCTCAACAAACGAAAACAGTATATTCATAAACCACTACAGCAAGCGCTGGTGATTGTTTCTGGCTAGTCGTGCGGAAAACCCGACAGCAGAGGTGACCCCAGACTCCGACTGGAGCAGTGATGAGTGATGATTACATCACATGTGTCTCAAGTGTATCATATCATTTTGTGAGATATATGTAGCATGTTAATGTTAGTTCAGGCACAAATCATTATTCGCGCTGTCCAGACACATTTTCCCAGTTAATACCCAGAGGAATATTGGTGAATTTTAATCATCTTTCTTGAGCTACATTGTGTACTCAAGAATTTAATTCTTCTGAGATATTATCATTGGTGGGTGGACAACGAGAGGATGCGCCTGTTAAGCTTCCAACTCAGTGTACTTAGCAGAGGCATTTGTTTGTCTATTTTTCCAAAAGTGCGTGGTTACAAGCATCAGACGGTTTGAAGTACTAACGTTACGACGCCGCTAGTATGTGGAGAAGTGCCCTCATCACCAAAAGAAGTTATACCATTATAAAAGGAATTCGCTGAATTATCTCAGCTGGGGGCTTGAACGGGCTAAATACAATTGCTTAAATCCTTCTCAAAAGACGACGGACAGATATAAGTTAACCATTGCCCAGCGCTATGCCGCATGGTTCTTGACTTCTGAATTATCTTGTGAATACCCCCTTCGGATAGACGTGTCATTACACTTCTATCTACATCTCAGCCAAGAGTAATCTTGTGTGAAGGTAAACACCTTTGACGACCCAGTTTAGATACTCTTGAGTTTTGGCCATTGTTGGACCACTACTGCAAAGCAGGGGAGGCAATCCGTGACAAATAGTAATTGATCCAATTATACAGGGTGATCGAGAAGTCTCTCCGCAGTGGGTTCAGTGCTTTAATAATATGAATGTAACATTTTATGATACAGTAAACAGTATTATTTTAATTGACTTTAATTAGATTTACTTTACTACTAAATCAAAGTAGTACTTTTTTATTTTCTCGCAAAAAGCATTAGTGTCTGTTTAAATAATTTAAATTGCTATGTAACATAAGGAAATGTAGAGTTGTAAATTACGACCTTTTAATAATAATTTTATCATTTGGATTGTTTCCCTTGATTCATAGTATTCAAGCACTGAACCAACTGCGGAGAGACTTCTCGATCACCCTATAGCTTTACAGTTACACTTACACAGGTTTAATAATCACTTATAGTCTAACAATGTAAAACAAATAAAATTGTTTATAAAAAAAGAAGCGATGATATTTATCATCATTGGATGATTTAAACTGCAGTAGAAATTAGGGAAAATTGTGAAATGTTCATTTATAGTAATGTTATAGTATTTAGCGTCCGATATGGGGTCCGTTTGCGTCTACTTCAGCCGCTGTTAGTTACCACGGGTGCCTTGGACTGTTCTTCTCTACAATTGTCTAGTCTGGTGGATGCAGCACACCTCATGCATCAAGGCTGAGATAACTACAAAGGTTGTCGAGCGTCTTCAAGATCCGTCTGATCTTAGTGTCTGTCACAAAACGGTTTGTGCGCACTAATGTCCACTCCAGCAGTATTGCATTACCTTTACTGTACGGGCGAAATTTTGATATTTCTCTCTCTCCCCTGCCCTAATTTGGCCCATTTCTGTCAACACAGAAAACTCATCCGAAGGTCAATGTTTACATAACTTTCACACTTCAATTCACTTCAAATCGACTGTCCATCCCTGAGGGATTAATTAAGTCACAAAAAACATGACGATCCCACATGTACTCTAAGTGAAAGGCTATCGTCGATGTTTGAACAAGATTGCAGTAATCCCTTTCAATTCGTCAGAACAATAGACTCACAGTATTGGAGGTACGGATAAACCACTAATATGTCCAGACAGACGGTCGAATTGCGCCGAGTCATAGTCTGATAACGACGTCTGAATTACGTCGGATAAGCAAGTCAGATAATCCTCAATCTGGGAAGACATTTTGAAGTGTGATAGATGTAACTTAACCAAATAATAATCGGAAGTTTACAGTCCAATTTTAGAAAGTACTGGGTTGAAATTTTGCACTGAATGAGTCATGCAAAATATTTCATCATAAAGTTGCCATAACTAAAACTTTCAAATAAGATTAGCTGGCACTTTGAGGTACGAATAACATTTGCGTCGATTGGGCGTTTGTCCCAACCGCCCGGAAAAGCGGGGGCAGGAAATCTATGATATATAATGTAGAACAATTCTGTCACACGAGACTGCATTCCAGAAATAGTCACAAGTAGACAGTTCAGACCTTGCAACAGGAAAGAATAGAGATGGACTCTGAATTTATTATGAACGGAAACACGTATCAGAGCATCTTTTACCCACTGGAAAAGAAAACTCGTCAAAATTAATACGGACCCGGACTCCTACAGAAAACTACACATAAAGTTACAGAGAAATTCTGAAATAAGAAAAAAAAAAAATCCCAGAAGTGTGTTCGAGGCAAATCGTATTAACTTGCCGAGACTATTTATCTGAGCAGGAAGTCTAAAGATTCTCAATTTTATTGAGGTGGGTGTACATAGTTTTATACTTTGAACTTTATATGTGTTTACTTGACTAGTGGTGTTAAAGATTAATATGAGGTTGGCACCAACATATGATAAGGATACATTCACGAATCACCACAACAAGCACTGGTGATTGCTTCATGCTAGGTCTCACAGAGAACCAAGCGCAGAAGTAACCCCCGACTCAGAATGGAGCAGGGAGTGAGGGATGATTACTTCAACATGTGTATAATGTGGATTATCGTTTGTTAAATGGATATAAACTTTATACGTTGCTTCAGGCACAAGCCATTTTCCACTGTCCAGTCACAAATTTTCATTAGATTAACTGAAATAATGGTGATTTTTCATCACATCCCCTGAGTTAGATAATATACGCCCAGAAGGAGTAAAAAAATCTGAGAAAATGAATCGGTTCCGGGACAGCAGAGGATACGCGTCTGATTAATATCAGGCAAACAAATATATAGAAGCAGAATTTGTTCTTTTATTCCCTCTAAACGTTAGTGGTACGGATCGGAGAGGCCAGTTGCGGTACTACTTTACAAACGATACCAGCTGTCCTACTAGTCTGTGTTCTAAGCCTGAGATCGACACTTGAAGATCCTTCCCTGGACCAGGAGCGGTAACTGCTAAATATCTGAAAACGTGCCCTCGACACAGAGACGAAGTGACGGAACCAGCAGCACCAGCAATTCAAGAATTTGGAAAGATAAGTCACAGCTCTAGCAGGCCAGAACAACAGACTTTATTTCTAACACTTATAGCCAGTCAATGATGATAACTATTTCTTAGAATTACTAGTTTATATTTATTTACATTTGTTCCAAATGCGATTGATCATTAAATTTTGTATATGTTGATTTTGATAAATCCATAGTCGAGTTACTGATTACAGAGCGTAAGGCACATGTGTGAGTCTTGATTTTAATATATATAGTTCTATCTACACCTGAAGATCCCTAACAACAATACTAAAAATAACAATAGTAACAATAATAATCAGAGGGATCTCGCTGGATTAAACTAGCTGGGGGCTTAACGAGTTAACGAATTATAAGATAACCCAAATCCTTCACAAAAGTTGTGTAGTGAAATTGACAGAGATACAACGGTAAAATACTCCAAAGATAACATTTAAGGATAAAAAACATAATGCGTAAGCTGCTGATGCACATGATCGCCTAGACCGCGGGTCATCATCCTCTATAAATTTTGCCTTGCTAGACAGGAGGGGAACGGAGGATCAAAAAGGAAAAAATATGACTGGAAAGATTGCGTAGCAAGGCTAAGGAGACGCAATTGGGGGGGATGGAGGAAAGTAAAAAATTCACGTCCCCCAAATTGACACGAGGTACGGAATTGGACGTTTTGCGATACCAAGCCTTGATTTGAATTGAGCGGCAGAACGCGGATGGTAGGAAAATTACAAAAATTTAAAAAGTAATTTTTCTTAATATTAATGTTAGGAATATAAAAATTAGCTGGCCGGATGGCCTATTCTGAGCAGTGAACTAATATGTTCTTAAATTTACAAACGGATAGATAATATTGAAGATAATGACAAAAGACAGTGTAGTTTACATCATCGACAGACTGCCTTGAATAAAAAGTGTCGTTATTTGCACACAAAAACACGACCTTGGGAACAGGTGTTCAAAGTTACTTATTATGGAGGAGAGGGTTTTTGAGCGGTAGCTGTGTCTAAATATAACTTTTTACGACAAAATTTTAAGGGGAGAGAAAGGTTGCTTCAAAAATCAAGCACATTTTTTTAGAAACACAAGTAGAGACGGACAGACTAACAGATAACCATCCATACTTGACTGAAGCATGACTGAAATGACTTTAGTGTAGAAATTTGAAATTAAAAATAAACCTCGGCAGTGATTGGCCACAGACAATCATATCATTAGCGCTCAGAGCGCATTTGGGGTCATTCTTCAATAATTGTTCAGTGTTAGACACAGATTTTAAAGTGTGGTGTTTTCCCATATGAAAGACAGTGAATAAATTTAGGGACGCCATACTATAGCCAGCAGCTCAGCTGAGTTTTGCTAGCAATTCTGTGTTATGTATTCATAATCTGGTAAGATTGAAATTATTTCTTTATATATTTTGAATATTGTTTCATGTTCGAGTGATTTGATACTGCCATATCAAAATCTAGCCTTACAAACAAGTAGGGAGTTGCTCTAGACCCCCCGCCCAAGTCAGGGTCTAGGGACCAACCAGGTACATAAACTACAGCAAGGATTATGCAAGATATATCAAGCGTTGAAACAGATTACCTATCTTCTTTTAGGGCCGACAACTAATAAATATTTTTCAGAATCTATAGTCTGGGAGGATCTATCTGATGTAAACCCACCATGGTAACTGTGCTGTTTGGTCAGAGAGATCTGACCTGTCTGTATGATGTGGTTGTTGTGTCAGTGTGGTGTCCAGACGTGGGTATAGAATAGATTTTGACACATAGCCCATACTTTGATTGCAGAGCTGTGAGTTTCTATCGACAACAAAGCAGAGTCTATTCGGTGGGTGACTTTACTCGAGTGTATCTGTGCAGTTCTTGTGACAGAGACCACCATTATTGTCCGCCAGCACGGAGAGGTGGGACCGCAAGTTTTCAGCACCAGAGCTACAAAAAGATGAGTGAGCCTCTGGTCTGCTGGACATTCACCAACTATTGGTAGTGACTAATATCCCCGTAAAAATTCCCACCATTTTCTGGACATTGTGTAGTCAATATAGACAGGTGTGATGAGGCCACCCCAACAGCACAAACAGTAACTATCCTCCCAAAGAGATGACTACTCGAACATTTTAATAAAACTAACTAGTCTAGTACTTAAATATGTACACTCTTGAATTTATTATGTAACATTCCATGCATAATTTTCATAATTTTTAAATCCTTCTTTTAAAACAAGTTCTGGTCAAAATAAAACTTGATCCAGAACAAATAAATGTAATATAATTATATCAAAAACTTTACACACGTGAGTTAGTTCAGTGTATTTTAACACTTGTTAATCTTATTAGTCTTGTTAAATATCTATGGGTGTATTTATAACTAACACACCACATTACACATCATTACCCTAGACACTTTACGTAGCCACAGTCATTAAGAAAAAAAAAATTAAGTGTGAGGTCGTAGTGGTAGCAAGAAAGGCCTTCTGACAATTCTCAACTACATTTTATCTCAGGAGCCTTCACAGCTGGCCTCATACAATGTACATGTAGTAATAACACCATCATACAATACCATCAACACCACTACATAAATTGGGGGCTCGTCCGGGATAATTAGCCAATATTAATATTAAGATCTCCTGGTGGGAGAAATAAAAGTAGGGAAATAAATTGTAAAATTTCCTTTAAAATTAAAAGTGTCCCTGCAGATAAAAGTTGGTGAATCTTCACAGCCAGTAATAATTAAGTAGTTAACTGGTTAGTTAGATAATAGTCATAAGAATTACTTGGTGTATTTACTGGTTAGAGATTTAGCTTGTATATTATTATATTGTCTGAAAAGTATGGCTGAGCTAGCAAAGTTCCGATCAGCTGCTGTGCTCACGGCGAAGGAGATGGGAATGGATGGTCAAATTTTAATTCAATACGTAACGGCTGAATGTGATAAATATATTGAACGGGAAGAAAGGAGGTTAGCTGAAGAGAAGAGGTTAGAGGCTGATAGAGACATTAAGAGGCTGCAGATTGAGGCAGAAGAAAAACGACAGCAAAGGGAGGCAGAAGATAAAAAGGCCGAAAGGGAGGCAGAAGATAAAAAGGCCGAAAGGGAGGCAGAGGAAAAAAGGTTGACTGCCGAAAGGGAGGCTGAAGATAGAAGGTTGCAGAGGGAGCACGAATTACGACTAAGGGAGCTGGAATTACAAGGCCCGGCCCCTGAAAATGGTGCCAGCCCTTTTGCCTCAGATGCTACGCCCAGTATGGGAGCCTCAAACTCAGCTATGGGGTTTCATTTAGACCATTTTGTTGAGAAAGACGATGACATAGAGGGGTACCTGGGACGTTTTGAGTTATTAGCTACTACATATGGGTTAGAGAGAGAGAGGTGGAGTTTAAAGCTATCACAGGGATTGAGGGGTGCTTCTTATGAAGTATTTGCCAAAATGAACAGGGAAGACCAAGACAATTATGACATGTTAAAGCAGGCTTTGTTATTAAGGTACGAGAAGAATGGTGAATTTTATCGTAAGAGATTTAGAAATGCCAAACTGTTGTCTGGGGAGACATACCACCAATTCTCTGCCAGACTAGAAACCTATTTGGAGAAATGGACGGCTCTGGGGAAGACCCAAGATCTTAAAGAAATGATCATGATTGAGCAATTGAGAGAGTCCATGGCTCCAGACATGAGAAAATTTCTCATGGAACAAGGTGCAGAGAAGTTGGGGGAAATTTTAAATGTTGCTGAGAGGTATCAGGCAGCTCAGGCAGAGGTAAGTGGTGCTAAGAAGAAGCACATAGACAATTTTAAAGCTCCACAGCAATTTAATAAATTTGATAATAGAGAGCAGGGAAATAAGGGTAGGACAAACTTTGAGCGGCCAAGAAATGACTATCGCGACAGAAACTCACAGTTCAATGACCAAAAGTTCAATGAAAGAAAACCGTTGAACCAAGGAAAAAGATGGTGTAAATGGTGCAAGAAGGATAACCATAACACCAATTTTGTAGAAGGAAACCTTCAAACATTGCTGCAATGAAGTCGGGGACGCAAAGATTAAAGGTTAATCCTAAGGGACAACAGGAACCTTATCACCCCCCAGTTTGTGAGGATGTTATTTGTAATGGGGTCACCATAAGGTGCCTTTATGATACAGGTTTGGATTATGATTCAGTTGTGAAGTCTAGCCTAGTGGACCCAAGTCAGTATACCACAGAAACAGTGGAAATACAAGGGGCGACTAAGGACATACCACTCATGACACTTCCCATCGCAAGGATAACGGTGAAAACTCGCTATGTGGAAGGAGAAATCAGAGCAGCAGTGATAGATGAACCAATCTACCCTCTGATATTGGGGTGTAGATACGTCTTCTTGGGGAATCCCGAGAAACCTGTGATCATGGCGACAGTGCAGACCAGGTCACAGAAGAAGGAGGAAGAAGGTGAACCTATAAATGCTCATCCAGAGGAGATGAGGAAGGCGCAGGCTGAGGATAGGACACTCAAGCCCTGTTTTAAAAAAATTGCCCAAATGCCACACACCTCCGAGCAAGGGGGAATATTTCATGAAGAATAGATTATTATACAGGAAGACAGGAACTAGATCCACTGGTCACGGACAGTTAGTTCTTCCCAAGAGATATAGGGCAAATTTGATAAGGAGCTTACATGTTGGAAAAGATGGTGACCATGAGAAAGTCGGTACCATCTGCCAAAAGATTGCTCTAAAATACTATTGGCCCGACGTAAATGTCGATGTTGAAAACTTTGTAGAAGCATGTGGCGTATTTCATGAGGGAACACCCACAAAGGGAAAATATGTGCAGGACCTAGAACCGCCACGGGGCAACTTTAGGCCTGAAAGGAAAACTAATTATACACGGGTAGACAAAGTGGAATGGGAGCCCCCTTTTCACACCCAGTCTTCACTTGAATGGATTAACATGGCCGCTATGCGAAGAGTACAAAGAAGAAATTTAACCCAGGATAGGATGACAATCCCTCGGTCAGACTTATATAAACTGGAGGAACAGACAAGAGAGCGAAGATCTCTCATAAACAATCTTAAGTGGGGAGACAAACCCCAGAGAAAAATTGGTAGTGGTCGATTTGTGAGTGATGATTCTAGGAAGAAAAGTCCTCATTATAAAGCTTCTAATGGACGGGACCAGATGAGTTCCATGAAAAATAAGTATGATAAATTAAAGATCCAGATGTAACTTTATTAAGGACCTGGACAGATGAGAAGGCGGAAGAGACTGTTACCTCATCGTATCAATACGTGAACGAAATGACCACTCGTTTGAAAGCTGGATGGAAACTGGCAAATGATAATTTGAAACAAGCCAGGAAGAAACATGCAGCATATTTTAATAGGAAGGCAAAGGACAGGGAACTGGCAGTCGGAGAGAAGGTGCTGCTTTTACTACCCGGAAGCCAGAATAAATTACAAATTGGTTGGCAAGGTCCATATACGGTTCTAGAGAAGGTGTCTAGAACAAACTATAAAATTGACAAAAAGGGGAAGGAAAAAGTTTATCATGTAAACCTGTTAAAGAAGTATCTGGACAGACCACTCCAGGAAAGCACCCCCTTATTGACCTTAGCTATTGCAACCCAGATGCAAAAGGAACCACTCACCTCACATGAATACCCATTACATCCTTGTGAAACCGCAGCACAGGTAAAAGTCAGTAAGCACCTGACTAAAAATCAGAGGGAGAGAGTTCAACAGGTTCTGGAGGAACATACAGATGTATTAACAGATAAACCAGGCCATACAAATTTGCTACAGTATGACATGAAACTGGTAGACTCAAACCCAATCTGTATGAGAGCCTATTCTATTCCGTTCGCGAAGGAGAAGGCATTGAAGGAAGAAATAGAGTATTTGTTGAAGGAGGGGATTATTTCGCACAGTGAATCATCTTTTAGTTCTAGTGTCGTTTTGTTGAGAAAACCGTCTGGGGAACACAGACTGTGCATAGA
Organism: Oreohelix idahoensis; assembly: GCA_024509875.1. NCBI lineage: Eukaryota > Metazoa > Mollusca > Gastropoda > Stylommatophora > Oreohelicidae > Oreohelix > Oreohelix idahoensis. Next base: position 312,209 of record JAMPIV010019830.1, on the reverse strand, counting down.
TTACAGGAAACTGAATGCTGTCACAGAAGGACAAGTGGATCCATTACCAGACACAAAACAGTTATTTGCCAGACTGAACAAGGCAAAATACTTTTCAAAAGGTGGATCTTAGTAAAGGCTATTACCAGATCCCAGTGAAGCCTGAAGTGAGACCTTATTTGGCTTTTAGCACTTCGGATGGACATTATGAATTCAATATGCTACCATTCGGACTGAAAAATGCTCCGAGTGTGTTTTCAAGGATGATGCGAAAATTGTTGGACCCCCTGAATAACCCATGTATCACAAATTTCATGGATGATTTTCTCGTCGCCACAGAGACATTTGAAGAACACATTGAAGCTCTGGAGATGTTGTTTGATAGACTTCGGGAGGCGAACTTAACTGCTAGGCCAACAAAATGTTGTATTGGATGCAAAGAGTTGGAATTCTTGGGGCACACTGTATATCAGGGTAATATGACCCCTGATCCTAAGAACTTGGAAAAACTGCAGAGAGCACCTAGGCCGCAAACAAAAAGGACGTGCGATCATTCGTGTCGTTATGCGGATTTTATCAGAAATACATCAAGAATTTTAACGCTATTTGTGCTCCTCTGACTGATCTGACTCGCAAGGGACTTCCAGATAAAATTATTTGGACTGCACAATGTGAACTAGCGTTCCAAGAGTTAAAAGAAAAACTCACTAGCAAGCCTATTCTCAAACTGCCTGATTTGACACAGGACTTTGTCTTAAGAACCGATGCAAGTAATGTAGGACTCGGAGGGGCTTTGTTGCAAAGATCATCTTCACCTGATGGGGAACTTAAACCAGTCGCTTATGCAAGCCGCAAATTGAATAAGGCGGAACAAGGATACTCCACAAGCGAAAAAGAATGTTTAGCATTAATCTGGGCAATAAAAAAGTTTCAAATCTATCTGTATGGTAGGACTTTTGTGGTGGAGACGGATCATCAGCCTCTCGTGTTCTTGTCTCAGGCTAAGCATGAAAACGCAAGATTGCTGAGGTGGTCTTTATTGCTTCAACCGTATCAGTTCAGTATCCAATATATCCCAGGCAAATTGAATGTCGGTGCAGATTTCCTCAGTCGGCACCCCTGTGATCAAAATTAGAGTAGTGGCAGACGTGAGGAGTAATTTTACCTATGTGTATCGCTGGTTTTGGAACTTGCCATAGGCATGTTTTCAAGTGGGGAGATGTGTAGTGAAATTGACAGAGATACAACGGTAAAATACTCCAAAGATAACATTTAAGGATAAAAAACATAATGCGTAAGCTGCTGATGTACATGATCGCCTAGACCGCGGGTCATCATCCTCTATAAATTTTGCCTTGCTAGACAGGAGGGGAACGGAGGATCAAAAAGGAAAAAATATGACTGGAAAGATTGCGTAGCAAGGCTAAGGAGACGCAATTGGGGGGGATGGAGGAAAGTAAAAAAATTCAAGTCCCCCAAATTGACACGAGGTACGGAATTGGACGTTTTGCGATACCAAGCCTTGATTTGAATTGAGCGGCAGAACGCGGATGGTAGGAAAATTACAAAAATTTAAAAAGTAATTTTTCTTAATATTAATGTTAGGAATATAAAAATTAGCTGGCCGGATGGCCTATTCTGAGCAGTGAACTAATATGTTCTTAATTTTACAAACGGATAGATAATATTGAAGATAATGACAAAAGACAGTGTAGTTTACATCATCGACAGACTGCCTTGAATAAAAAGTGTCGTTATTTGCACACAAAAACACGACCTTGGGAACAGGTGTTCAAAGTTACTTATTATGGAGGAGAGGGTTTTTGAGCGGTAGCTGTGTCTAAATATAACTTTTTACGACAAAATTTTAAGGGGAGAGAAAGGTTGCTTCAAAAATCAAGCAAATTTTTTTAGAAACACAAGTAGAGACGGACAGACTAACAGATAACCATCCATACTTGACTGAAGCATGACTGAAATGACTTTAGTGTAGAAATTTGAAATTAAAAATAAACCTCGGCAGTGATTGGCCACAGACAATCATATCATTAGCGCTCAGAGCGCATTTGGGGTCATTCTTCAATAATTGTTCAGTGTTAGACACAGATTTTAAAGTGTGGTGTTTTCCCATATGAAAGACAGTGAATAAATTTAGGGACGCCATACTATAGCCAGCAGCTCAGCTGAGTTTTGCTAGCAATTCTGTGTTATGTATTCATAATCTGGTAAGATTGAAATTATTTCTTTATATATTTTGAATATTGTTTCATGTTCGAGTGATTTGATACTGCCATATCAAAATCTAGCCTTACAAACAAGTAGGGAGTTGCTCTAGACCCCCCGCCCAAGTCAGGGTCTAGGGACCAACAGGTACATAAACTACAGCAAGGATTATGCAAGATATATCAAGCGTTGAAACAGATTACCTATCTTCTTTTAGGGCCGACAACTAATAAATATTTTTCAGAATCTATAGTCTGGGAGGATCTATCTGATGTAAACCCACCATGGTAACTGTGCTGTTTGGTCAGAGAGATCTGACCTGTCTGTATGATGTGGTTGTTGTGTCAGTGTGGTGTCCAGACGTGGGTATAGAATAGATTTTGACACATAGCCCATACTTTGATTGCAGAGCTGTGAGTTTCTATCGACAACAAAGCAGAGTCTATTCGGTGGGTGACTTTACTCGAGTGTATCTGTGCAGTTCTTGTGACAGAGACCACCATTATTGTCCGCCAGCACGGAGAGGTGGGACCGCAAGTTTTCAGCACCAGAGCTACAAAAAGATGAGTGAGCCTCTGGTCTGCTGGACATTCACCAACTATTGGTAGTGACTAATATCCCCGTAAAAATTCCCACCATTTTCTGGACATTGTGTAGTCAATATAGACAGGTGTGATGAGGCCACCCCAACAGCACAAACAGTAACTATCCTCCCAAAGAGATGACTACTCGAACATTTTAATAAAACTAACTAGTCTAGTACTTAAATATGTACACTCTTGAATTTATTATGTAACATTCCATGCATAATTTTCATAATTTTTAAATCCTTCTTTTAAAACAAGTTCTGGTCAAAATAAAACTTGATCCAGAACAAATAAATGTAATATAATTATATCAAAAACTTTACACACGTGAGTTAGTTCAGTGTATTTTAACACTTGTTAATCTTATTAGTCTTGTTAAATATCTATGGGTGTATTTATAACTAACACACCACATTACACATCATTACCCTAGACACTTTACGTAGCCACAGTCATTAAGAAAAAAAAAATTAAGTGTGAGGTCGTAGTGGTAGCAAGAAAGGCCTTCTGACAATTCTCAACTACATTTTATCTCAGGAGCCTTCACAGCTGGCCTCATACAATGTACATGTAGTAATAACACCATCATACAATACCATCAACACCACTACAAGTTGACGGCAGATACTAGAGTTAACATTGCTAAGGAACATTCAGCACGGTTCTCGCTTTTCTGAATATCTTGTGAATACTCCCTTGAGGTAGAAGCATCCTTATCCTTCTACCTACAACTCTGCCAAGAGTAATCTTGTGCGAAGGTAGACACTTTTACTTACTTACTTAGCCGTTCCTCTTCTACCGTGAGGTGTAGAAGTTTGTAAGAGAGAGTGCCACACTATTCTATCGGCGGTCTTCCTTCTGGCTTGGTTCCATTCTAGTCCTCGGTCCTTCAAAGATTGTCTAATGTTGTCCTCCCAGCGGACTTTGGGTCGTTTTGGAGGTCTGGATCCCTGGCTCTTAGTTTCCCATGCTTGCTGTGGTAGCCGATCTTCTTCCATTCTGCAGACATGGCCAAACCATCTTAGTTGGGACTGTTCTACTTGGGTCTGCAGGGGTTGGGTTTTTAGGCCTTGTCGTATCGTTTGGTTGCGGACCACGTCTCTTCTTGTTACTTAACCACCTTCCTCAGATACCTCATTTCTGAGGTTTGGATCTGGCTTTTGTGGGTTGTAGTCATTGCACACGACTCGCATCCATACGTCAAGACTGGGACATAGGTGGAGCGGTATACAGCCATCGTCGTCTTCTTACCAACTTCTCTTTTGCAGAGGAATCCTCGATTTATGGCTTGAAAAGTCTCCCAGCTGCTGCTCTTCGGGTAGCCAACTCTTCTTTGATGCCTCCCTTACGGTCTATGACAGCTTCATGGTATTTAAAGTGGTCGACCAGCTCTAGGACCTGTTCTACGAGACACCTTTGAAGATCCAAATTAGTTATTCTTGAAGTTGTGGCCACTGTTAGAACACTACCGCAGAACTAAGGGGAGCAATCCGTGACAGTGTCTACCGTCGACGCTGGCAACGTGTACCCCAAACTGAAAGGGAAACAAATGCCTCTTTTAAGTACTGGGTCTCCAGACATAGTCACCAGGCGACCTCTGCTTTCATCCACCACTTTATCTTCCTCAGAAACTTTACTCTACCTTTTAGCACCAGTGAGTAGGATTAAAATTAGGGCTGCACCGAATATTAGATTAATATTCGATTCGGTGCCGAATAGTGCATTCAATGAACTATTCGTATTCGGTCGAATAGTACGCTGCCTTCAAATACGAATTGTATTCTTAAGTGAACGTCTGTTCAGCACTGCCGGCAACACGTTATCATATAACAGATGTTGTCTTTTGGCAGAAAATGTTGAGAGCCTTTTTATTTTTTATTTTTGAAAGCCATTGGATGTTTCATGCAGCAATTTAAAAATTGGTTAATGGCTAGTTAGTAGGAATAAATAGTTTCAAGACATATGCCCTATTTTTTGTAACGCTGTAAAATTAATAAAAATGTCAGTAGAGCAACTGAACACAACTTTTTATGCCCAACTTTCACTCACTATTCGTATTCAGCCGAATAGATTTTTTTTTTTTTTTTTTTTTTCCTTAACCAGCGGCACTTGGGCTTTCAGCCCCTTCGGCCCAATGACATGTCATTGCGAGGCTGGGGAACCTGAGGACTTTCCTTCCAACCCGGTCAGGAGCTTCGCTCCTTCCCATCCGCAGAGGGTTTATCACAGGAGCCGTTCAGGCTATTCAGTCAAATTTCCGGCCGTAAGCATTTCTTCAAACGCCGACGCCCGGGTTTGAACCATGAACACCTGGTCGCCAGTACAACGCCGAAGCCATTACACCAGCGCGGCTCCCATAGATAAAGGCCTCTATTCGCATTCGGTCAAATAGTAAAAACGACTGTTCGGTGCAGTCCTAATTAAAATGCTTTTGGACAGCGGAAAACAACTATATATATATATATATATATATATATATATATATATATATATATATATATATATATATATATATATATATATATATATATATATATATATATATATATATATATATATATATATATATATATATATATATATAATAATAATAGCCCCTTCAGTAATAACTGACTATGGGAATGCGCCCCTGAGGTGGCATCCCTCAGCTGCTTATTTTCCTGGTGCTCCTTTCGACGTTTTCTCCTCACCTCTGCTTCTTGTGTGAGCCTCTCTTCGCCCAATCTGAGGTGGTGCCGTAAATAGCATCGCCACTTATTGCGATCGGCAGCTTCATCCTCCCATGTTGCTGGATCCATGTCCATTGCCCTCATATCTCTCTTGCACACATCTTTGAACCTCAGCTGTGGTCGCCCAACTGTTCTCTTGCCATCTGCTAATTGTCCGTAAAAGATATCTTTTGGGATGCGACCATCTTCCATGCGGCGAACATGGCCAAGCCAGCGAAGTCTGCGCTGTCTAAGCAGCGTATACATACTTTGAAGGCCAGCACGTGACAACACCTCGACATTTGTCACTTTATCTTTCCACGAGATGCCGAGGATGCGGCGTAGACACCGCAAATGGAAGGTATTGAGTCTTCTTTCTTGCTTAGCATAGGTCGTCCAGGTCTCGCTGCCATATAGGAGTGTGCTGGTGACGCAGGCATTATATACCGCAGCTTTGGTCTTCATTGTGAGTTTAGAGTTTCCCCAAACACGCGGTGTGAGGCGGGCAAAGGTAGCTGCAGCTTTGCCAATGCGGCTGTCGATTTCTGTATCCAGTGAGAGTTTGTCATTGATGGTAGACCCTAGGTATGTGAAGTGGTGCACCACTGCCAATTCATAGTTATCGATAGTGATAACTGGTGCAGCACCCACATCCTGACTCAGCACATTCGTTTTCTTTAGACTTATTGTGAGGCCAAAGTCCTTGCATGCTTTAGTGAAGCGATTCATCAAGCTCTGAAGCTCCTGTTGGCTTTGAGTGACGACTCGATAATTGCTTGGTGCAAAATTTTTTGTCCACAGTTCGGGTTTGACCCTAATCCCCATGCACCCAATGGGGAAAGCAGACAATGGCGGGACAACACCTTATTGACTGGGGGCTGCCCAGCTTGAAGCGGGCGGTAGCTGTCCAGTGAGATCCTAGAACCTCTCCCACTGTCGGAAGTAGCCCCTGGCGCCATGCCCTACGCCAATTGGGCAAAATGCTTATAACCGGTAACTGCTACTTCCCGTGTTTTGCCGACACCTATAGGGTGAAGCTGGAGTGTCCTCTCCAGGGCGCGAGCTTGGGCACAGTTATATGGAGATCAAGCTGTTGCCCATGCAGCATGTTCCCCCTCTCCACACAGCCGGTAGATCCAAAGGAACGGCAGTAGCCGATACAGTTTGGTACCAGCCATGTCGCAGGAGTTGCCAGAATAATGTCGAATCGACATTAGACTGCCTTAGGGACTCCGACTCCGGATTTATCCTCAGGGTTTACTCCCGAAGCCAGTTCCACAAATGGATATTCCCGCAAGGCAGCGGTGGTTTGAATTCAGAGTTCCTTCTCTTAGATAAGCTACCAACCAAGGATCACGAGCCCTATCTGCCCGAAGCTGCTGGTTTTAAGGCACCAGCCGCTCGCCTTTGCCCCTTCTCCCGTCAGTGGAAAATGTTCCGCCGGGCTCAAATTAGCCACACGTGAAGGCCGGGAGCTGGACTTGGTTGTCAGAGGCTGTTTGAGGCGCGTGCCATAGAAGTATTTTATCTGCAGTGATAGCTTATCCTCACTACAACTCCCGGCAATAACAACCTTTGGAATGTAAGGTAGGGGTCAAATTGAAAAGTCACAAATACCATATATATATATATATATATATATATATATATATATATATATATATATATATATATATATATATATATATATATATATATATATATATATATATATATATATATATATATATATATATATATATATATATATATATATATATATATAGCCAGTAGTCATATGCTTGTCTCAAAGATTAAGCCATGCATGTCCAAGTTAACACTGTCTCACGGTGATACCGCGAATGGTCCATTAAATCAGTCGAGGTTCCTTAGATGACACGATCCTACTTGGATAACTGTGGCAATTCTAGTTACCAATGACTGGCAGGGACGCAAAATGTCCGGCATTAACCCAGACCCTCTGCTCTCGAGGCGTCTGTATCCCTTATTTAGTAACAAATGACTAAAAGGGAAGATGAATTGGAGGGCAAGTTCCGTATCCTACTAGTGACAGGCTGTTACTACTGGTATCAGACTGTAGCGGCCAGACCGTTCCTCTGACGTCCAGGGCGTGTCTTGCCGCATGGGCAACAGTTTGATCTACAATTGCCCAACCTCGTGCCACCGAAAGTTATTTCGGGAGGTCCGCTCCTATGGTCACTAATGACTGGAAAGGAAGATATATATATATATATATATATATATATATATATATATATATATATATATATATATATATATATATATATATATATATATATATATATATATATATATATATATATATATATATATATATATATATATATATACTGAGCGACTTTAATTACGCATCACTATACGAGTGCCTGGTAAAGTATGTTATGGTCATGCAATTGTTACCGAAATTAGTACACAGGTTCACAAGGTCACCGCCCAGAGGCAAGCATAGTCATTTTGCGCCAGTAAAGCTGGAGACAAGAGTAGCACGTGAAACACGTAAAACATGATTTAGGTGCCTGGTAAAAATTCTGCACGGAAAACATTAATTTCTTTTCACCCAGAGCTCAGCCTAGAGCACTACGGACTGGAAAACAGTCAATATTTTAGTCCACAACCACAAACACGTCGTCAAACCATGCCTAGACTGAGCGCTGCAGAGAGAGAAAGAGCGATAGGAATGATAACAGGCGGGATGTCCACCAGAGAAGCATCCAGACACTTGAATTGCAACCAGTCCACCATCGTCCGACTGCAACAACGTTTAATGGCCACTGGATCCATTGCAGATCGACCCCGTCAAGGTCAACCCAGAGTTACGACACTTCAACAGGACGCGTATATACGGCAGCTTCATTTGCGGAATCGGTTTTTGGCGGCAGCTGTAACAGCAAGAGATGTTGTTGGGAGACGTGGAACCATATCAGAGCACACCGTGCGACGTCGACTGCAGGCGGCAGGACTCAACGCCAGACGTCCTCGAGTCGGCCCAATCCTCTTTCAGTATCATCCCGAGCTTCAGCTGTACCAGCATGATAACGCACGACCACATACAGCTAGGGCCACCACAGCGTTCCTTCAGGCCAATAACATCGCTGTCATACCATGGCTTTCATTGTCCCCGGATATGGCACCCATTGAACACGTCTGGGACGAGATTGGACGCCAACTCTACCGGCACAGATGACCGCAGACCCTGGATCATTTGCGACGCGATATAACCGAAGTATGGGATCGACTCCCCCAGGATTTTCTACGCTCACTGGTTAACTCCATGCGGAGACGCTGCCAGGCTTGCTTTGATGCCAACGGTGGCCAAACGCGCTACTGAGCGCGTTACAATGACAACAACGACATTTGTGACTTTTCAATTTGACCCCTACCTTACATTTGTGACTGTAGTTTTTTTAACACTGCATGCACTGCTACGCGGATTGCGGGAATCTGTTGGTTAATGGATACTGTTTCCAGTGTTATCAAACATGTTACCATTATTTTATTCTCAGACATCTTCGTGAGTGATTCATCTAGTGATGCGTAATAAAAGTCGCTCAGTATATACGAGGGGCGGTCGAAAAGTTTTGCACTTTAGTATGAAGGAGTCAAGGCACGTACCTGGAAATTGGTGTGAACTTTAGTCCTTCTCTATGTATTCACCCCTCAAGGCAATGCACTTCTCCCATCTCTTCTTCGCCTTCCTGATGCCCTGATTGTAGAACACCCCGTCTGTTCGTCAGCATTGCAAAAACTGTCCAACACCTGTGCGGATGTTTCGGCTCGATGCTCCTTTTGGAATATCGTGAGAAGGCGGGGAACCCACCTGAACCAGTTTCCCGCCAATTTCTCTTTCACATGGCACCCCGCACGCGCCATGTACGCGCGGGAAATGTAAACCAGTAGTGTGTCTTTACAATGATACACAGCAATCCCGCCTGTCTTAACGTTTTCTTAGTAAGGTGCAAAACTTTTCGACCACCCCTCGCATATCTATCTATATATATATATATATATATATATATATATATATATATATATATATATATATATATATATATATATATATATATATATATATATATATATATATATATATATATACAGTAGAACTCCATTTATCCGAACCCCAATTATCCGAACATCCAATTATCCGAACACTTTTTCCAGAAAAAAAAAATCAATCGCCACCAGTCACGTTAGACTACATTTCTGAATCTTTTCATGCGGCAAGCTTCAAATGTGTGCGAACAATTTGTAGAGGATGGGTTGGGGTAATGGTCGGTCGCTTACGTACAGGAAGTCAGTTAGATCATAAAGTCAGTTAATATCTGGTTTACCACTCCAGTGTACGTGTGCGTTCTAGGCAGAACACTGGCTAAACAGACAGTTCAACTTAAAAATAATTGTGTCCTGCTACTACAGCAGAATAATTTTGGTGTACAAGTATTTCTCTGTGCGATATGGCATCTTCCAGTAGGCCTAAAGCATATAAAAGGAACCGCAATGTTTTGTCAATTGAAACGAAAACAGAAATTATCAAGAGACTAGGAAAAGGTGAAACTGTGTCTTCACTTGCGAGGATTTTCAATGTTGGGAAAGCTACCGTCTCTGACATCAGAAGTAATAAGGATAAAATTATGAGTTTTGCATCGAAATTGGATAGTGAAAATGGGTCGAAGAAACGTAAAACCACGAGAAATGCGAAATATTTGAAATTGGAAGAGGCTTTGTATATATGGTGTCTGCAAAGAAAAAGCAAATCGGAACCTATCTCTGGCTCTCTATTGTGTGAAAAGTCACTTCAATTCAACAGTCAACTTGACGGTCCTCCTGACTTTAAGGCTAGCCAGGGATGGTTAAGAAACTTTAAATCTCGTCATGGCATATGAGAACTGGAGATTCAAGGGGAATCTTTATCTAGCGATGCAACTGCCGCTGAAAATTTTAAAGAAACATTCTTGGCTTTTTTGGAAGAAGAAGGTTATTCACTCGATGATGTGTATAATGCCGATGAAACTGGCTTATACTGGAAATCATTGCCTCAAAAATCACTTGCATCTCAGTGCGAAGCAGCTGCCCCTGGATTTAAAAAGTGCAAAGAGAGAGTAACAATTTTGGTAGCCGCGAATGCCAGTGGAAGTCATCGTTTCCCGGTGCTAATGATCGGCAAAGCCAAAAAACCACGTTGTTTAAGGAATGTGACATGTCTCCCATTGTGCTACAAAGCACAGAAGAGTGCTTGGATGAATAATGAAATATTTCTTGATTGGTATACAAATAAGTTCATCCCAAATGTGAAGAGGTTGAGAGAACAAGAAAAGAAAACTGGAAAAGTAATTCTTCTACTGGACAATGCACCATCTTATCCAGAGAAGGATACATTGAATGCAGTTGATGCAAATTTTAAAGTAATTTTTCTGCCTCCCAATGTAACAGCACTGATTCAACCAATGAATCAGGGTGTTATAGCAAAGCTTAAAAAGATGTACAAGAAGGAAGTCCTGCGTCGTTTATTGTTGGCTGAAGATGAAGAAAGTGTGGTGGCGTTTTCTAAAAAGCTTAATCTCAAAGACTGCTGCTATATGTTAGCTGATGCTTGGACCACCCTGTCACAAGATAATCTCAACAAGGCTTGGAATGGATTGCTTGGGAAAAAAGGAGGAAATGAAACTACTGCAGTGGACACAAATGATGATTGTATAAATGAAATTGTGGAACTGTTTCAATGCCCGGATTTTCGGACTGTGACAAAGATGATGCACACATGTGGCTAGAAGATGATAATGATTCTGGTTTTCAGTTTTTGAATGACGAAGAAATTTTGTCTTTTGTGCAAGAAGAAAACCAAATACATGTAGTGACCGATGACGAAGACTCCTCAGAAGTACATGATGTACTTGTAGATTATGAAGAAAACCCAAAACGTCGACCAAGTCCTGAAGAGGCCTTTATAGCACTAGAATCAGCGATGGCTTGGTACGAGCAAGAAGATGACAGCTGTCCTACACAGCTTCTGCTGTTGAAGAGAATGCGGGACTTAGCAGCCAAAAGGAGACTATCCAGTTGGTGCAAAAGAGGATTCCTCATTATTTTAAATAGTGGGCTACATCTGTGCAAGTACATGTATACGTAAGTTGCGCCTGGTTTTGAATCGTTTGTAATGTTATTTTGAAAACATTTCTCCTTCTTAAAAAAAAAAAAATTTAATACAAGTAGTACATGCACTGCAGTGTAATGAAAGATTTTGGTGATACAGTGATCTAATACAGTGTGGGTATTATTATTACAGTACAAGTAAATATGTTTTATAGTGTGTTTTCCTTGTGATGGTTAATTATTTTTAGAAATATGTGTACATGTACTCGATACATTATGTAATCCAATTATCCGAACATTTGATTATCCGAACGATGCTCGGTCCCATGGGGTTCGGATAAATGGAGTTCTACTGTGTGTGTATATATATATATATATATATATATATATATACATATATATATATATATATATATATATATATATATATACACATGTATATATATACACATGTATATATATATATATACTGAAGCACATTAAAAACGCACCCCACCTGTATAATCCAGGAACAGAGTGTGAAATGTAAATATAAGTGTTTACAAGTTAGTAGTATGTCATGTTGTTTACAGGGCGTATTCTGGTGGATGCGCGTGACTTTTATATAACAAAATACTCCGGGTCGATTTTGCAGGTAGCGCGGCAGGTGGTGGCGCATGACTTTTTATATAGCAATATATTTTAGCCGGGGTGACTTCCTCTGACGATCAGCTTGCTTCCTGTTGTCCATATTAGTTTGATAATGGCGGGCGTGTTATTTATGTTACAATATTTATACATATATTTACATATATTACTATATATATATATATATATATATATATATATATATATATATATATATATATATATATATATATATATATATATATATATCTATATATATATATATATATATATATATATATATATATATATATATATATATATATATATATATTTTTTTTTTTTTCTTAACCAGCGGCACTTGGGCTTTCAGCCCTTCGGCCCAATGACATGTCATTGCGAGGCTGGGGAACCTGAGGACTTTCCTTCCAACCCGGTCAGGAGCTTCGCTCCTTCCCATCCACAGAGGGTTTATCACAGGAGTCGTTCAGGTTATTCAGTCAAATTTCCGGCCGTAAACATTTCTTCAAACGCTGACGCCCGGGTTTGAACCATGAACACCTGGTCGCCAGTACAACGCCGAAGCCATTACACTAGCGCGGCTCCCATATATACATAGAATATATATATAAAATTTAAAACATCGATAATGGCGGAAAATATAAAAAATCGATAAAGTCGCTTTGTTTGAGTTTTATAGAGAAGTGGTGCTGATTTTTGAGGGCGCGGTGGTTTATGCTGGCGGGGGCGATGATGCATGGCTGTAGCTGGCGGGGGTGACGACGTATGTTGCGGTGTAGCTGGCGGGGTGGGTTAGGGGGTGTTTTTGTGTTTATGACTCAGCAGTGTGTTGGTGTGTTTTGGGAGTGAAGTGTTAGAGACCTGACTTTACTAGGTCTAGCATCTAGAGGTGGGACTGAAGTGTTAGAGACGTCACTATACTAGAACAAGCATTGAGAGGTGGGAGTGAAGTGTTAGAGACGTGCCTATTTGAGTGCGTGGGGTGGGTATTGGTTTTGGCTGGCGGGGTGACGACGTATGTCTGTGTTGGGGTGTAGCAAGGGGGTGTGCCAGCATCTAGAGGTGGGAGTGAAGTGTTAGAGTCTATACTAGGTCCAACATTGAGAGGTGGAAGTGAAGTGTTAGAGAATTGCCTGTACTAGGTCCAACAGTGAGAAGTGGGAGTGAAGTGTTAGAGACTTGGCTATACCAGGGCCAATATCTAGAGGTGGGAGTGAAGTGTTAGAGACAATACTAGGAACAGCAGCAAGAGGTGAGAGTGAAGTGTTAGAGATTTGCCTATACTAGGTCTAGAGTTGAGATGTGGGAGTGAAGTGTTAGAGACGTCACTATACTAGGGCCAGCAGCGAGAGGTGGGAGGGAAGTGTTAGAGACCTGACTATACTAGGGCCAGCATCGAGAGGTGGGAGTGACGTGTTAGAGACTTGCCTATACTAGGACCAACATCGAGAGGTGGGAGTGAAGTGTTAGAGACATGACTAGGTCAAGTTGTCATGTTGTTTATAGGACGTATTCAGGTGGATGCGCATGACTTTTATATAACAAAATACTCTGGGTCGATTCTGCAGGTGGCGCGGCAGGTGGTTGCGCATGACTTTTTATATAGCAATATATTTTAGCCGGGTGACTTCCTCTGACGATAAGCTTGCTTCCTGTTGTCCTATATTAGTTCGATAATGGCGGGCGTGTTATTTATGTTTATATATATATATATATATATATATATATATATATATATATATATATATATATATATATATATAATTACATATATACATACTATATATATATATATATATATATATATATATATATATATATATATATATATATATATATATATATATATATATATATATATATATATATATATATATATTTACAAACATACATACTATATATATATATATATATATATATATATATATATATATATATATATATATATATATATATATATATATATATATATATATATATATATAAAATATAAAAAATCGATAATGGCGGAGAATATAAAAAAACGATAAGGTCGCTTTGTTTGAGATTTATAGAGAAGTGGTGCTGATTTTTGAGGGCGCGGGGGCGATAATGCAGCGAGAGGTGGGAGTGACGTGCTAGAGTCTTGCCTATACGGACCAACATCGAGAGGTGGGAGTGAAGTAATAGAGACATGACTAGGTCCAGCAGCGAGAGGTGGGAGGGCAGTGTTAGAGACTTTACTAGGACCAGCATCAAGAGGTGGGAGTGAAGTGATAGAGACTATACTAGAAACAGCAGCGAGAGGTGGGAGTGAAGTGTTAGAGACTTGTCTATTTGAGTGTGCGGGGTGGTATTGGTTTTCTTTCTTCTTCCTCTTCTTCGTTCGTCCTGAAAAGGACGGTGGTTGCGTTGTGTCTGTTTACCCCTAAGCTGTGATATCTGCACCTTTCGGTCGACACATCCGACTTCTGCACGGCATTTTTTAGGACCGGGTTTGCCTTCCCATTTTGATCCACACTCGCTCAGCCAGACAAGAAACCCCAATTGACTGGCGGAGTGATGACGTATGTTTGTTGGGGTGTAGCAGGCGGGTGTGTGTGTGGTTGTGTGTGTAGTAAAATAATAACACAAACTCAAAAGAACATAAACTTGTTTCCGATAGTCTATATTTAGCGCTGACGTCACCCACCCTAACCGAAGCCATTCGACCCTCTATGCTAACGGAGTTTCACGCGATCTACGATCAATGGGTATCTCGCAAAGTCTGTCCCGACCATCGCTCTGGTTTCATAACAAGCGATAACACGGTTAGCATCACGTCGGCGGACGTAACACCCCGTGGATCACACGTACGTTGTGTATATCGTCAATGATAAACTCTCTCTGGACACCGAAATTGATAGCCTCATTAACAAAGCTGCAGCTACCTTTACCCGCCTCACATCACGTGTTTGGGGAAACTCCAAACTCACAACGAAGACCAAAGCTGCGGTGTATAACGCCTGCGCCACCAGCACACTTCTATATGTCAGTGAGACCTGGACAATCTATGCTAAGCAAGAAAGAAGGGTCAATACCTTCCATCTACCGTGTCTGCACCACCTCCTCGGTATTTCGTGGAAAGATAAAGTCCCAAATGTTGAGATGTTGTCACTTGTTGGCCTTCAAACCCTGTATACCTGGCTGAGACAGGGAAGCCTACGCTGGCTTGGCCATATCCGCCGCATGAAAGATGGCCGCCTTTGAAGCGCTGTTTGGCGACTAGCAGAAATATTTTAAGAAAAATTTGACAGGTGGAAAACCGTTTGAAGAAATATTTGACAAGGGTGGAAGAAATATTTTGACAGCTGGAAAAAAATATTTGTCAAGTGGGAAAAAAATTTGACAAGTGGAAGCAATATTTGAAGAAATGTTTGACATTGTCGGCGGCAGAATTATTTGCATTGTCAAGTACTGACAACAGGAAAAAATATTTAATGAAAAAAAAATGAAAAGGTTGGAAAACTACAAGAAATATTTAAAGAAGTATTTGACATCTGATCTATTTACCTACAGGTTTGAACCTTTAAGCAGGCCTGGGATAAAATTTTGGGACCATCTTTGCTGATTGGAAGAAATGTTTTTTACTAAAGTTTGAAAATTGCAGAACAAAAACGTAGATAACCGTTTGATAACTGGAACAAATACTTAGTTACATTTATTTAATGTACTACATGTCCGTGGTCGCCGCATGTTTGAACCGCTTAGGAGACAATATAAAAACCTATCACCAGATGTCACCCGAGTGAAAAAAGTGAAACCTTAAGTCGCGGGGGTTCGAACACACGAACGAAGGAATGTTTCTTTTATAAATTTCTACTATTGATCTCTTGTGTTTTGAGCTTGTGACGTGAACAGAAATAAGTAACAGGGTTAATCTTACAAAGGTAAATCCCGTTGCAGATAGGCTTTTTCGTCTACCAACACGCAAAAACTCTGCATGTTAGACTTTTATTATGTTTTTTCTAGATAGCTATATTTAGCCCTGACGTCACCATCTATCGATCTGGTTTCATAACTAGTGAGGGTAAGCTCGCGTTTGCCTGTCAGAAATGCCGCTCATTTTCAAAAATGTCGACGTCACGAGAGTTGATATAGGAACTTTTATGTGTGAGCACGCGCGTGAACAAACTTAAATTTAATTCAAACGGACTAGTTTTGTAGCAGGCCTAGTCAGCTTTTAACTATTGATATCTAAACATAATTTAAATTTATATATTTAAAAAAATATTAATAACTTTTCTTGTGTTAACTTAACATTATGCATAGATAGAGCATAATGGGTTCGACGCGAGCGCAGACCATCGATCGAGTTTAATAACGAGCAGTAAAAGCACGTGCGTGTTGCGTTTATTCAAATGGCTGAAAATGACCTCGACATTGTTCAGATTGCAACCTGCAACACTAAAGGATTGTCTAGTTGCCGCCATAATCTAGTCTGCATATACCATATATTTCTACGGAGCATCGTTGTGTTCAATAAAACTGTCTATTTGGAATTTTCCAGCCTGACCTTTTGACAGTATTTTTTATGTTGGAGAATACGGCTGTGTGCGGGGTAACTTACATATCACTAGATGGACATTGGGGTGAGTAGACTTATTACTCATGATATAATATAAATAATAAAGAAAAAGACCACGTGGCCCATAGCCAGTCTCAATATGTAATTACATTCACCCAACAACGGAAATTCCCTGTCATATTTTTACATCAAAAGCATAGTTACCTCCGATAATTACAAACGTCACCTCTCACCACTCTATATTCCCAATACCTACACGCCAACACAACACAAAAACCAACATTAACATCACCACACCCCGATCGTTATTCATCTTCCTTTATAACATGTATTACTTTTGTTTTTATATTTTCCTTTTTATTCTATAGCGGGCAGGAAAAAGGGAATTCACTTAGTGAGTGCTTATAAAAATTCCTTCTTCTCAAGTCAAGCAGCAACATAGTTGCGTGAAGGTCTTGGAACAAACCGGTTGTTATTGTTCATGTAAGAGGGTAAAAGCACAACTCTTTCCAATAAAATGTTAAAGCTACGTCTAAATCAGCTTGTTGTTTGTAACATGAATAAAACACATCCACATACATTACAACGTTCTGATGAGATCACTGTTGGATAGTGTACCTATACCTAAACTTTCATCACATACTCAAAAATCGCATGTTATTACTTAAGAATACACAATATTATAGAAATAATGGCTTAACACAACTATTTAAAACACTACAGATAACCATCTCCACTTAAAATACCAGCACACAAAAATTTTTTTTATCGACAACGCGTCAACTATCGATTAGTTTTTTGACTAATCAGACCCTGGCTAGCGCGCAACAAGTCTGGCCACGTTTCAAAAACCAGATTAAACTAGTTTTCCTTCATATAAATAGACACTTGGGAGACCAACGCCCAGGCACTCACGTTCATACCTCGGTTAAGATGACTACTCCCGTTCCCACCAACTGGGTCTACATGCGAAGAAGTGACGAAATGCTTAAACCTTTGGATAGTGGTCTGAAGGCCGCGTCTGTAAGTTTTTACCGAGGCCAGCCTTTACTACACGTGCGAAAATACTTTGGTGAATCATATCTAAAGTTTCCTACCAAAACCGGCATTACGTTAACTCGCCCTGAGTTTGAACATTTGTTGGCTTTACAGGGCGAAATCCTCGCCGAATTAGACCGACTACAGGGACCAAACACAGATACCTGTCCTATTACTTGTGCCAGTAACACGTTTGACCAGTACATCAACTCCATTTGTTATCAACCAATATTCCCAGAACCAGGTTGGTGTCCTAACATCAACCCTTGTTCCCCTGCAGCAACCACAGACAAGCACCCGGACGATGTCTTTAATCTATCCCCGAAGAAACAGATACCTACAAAGCGGCTGAGAATAGCGCTTTAACTTGACATTTCGGCTTCTTTTAACAAAATAAAATATATTTATTACAATTAAGACTCTTTGTTATCTATGATGTCTACCTGTTTGTAAAATATTATCTATGATGAACAATATATATGTGTTGTAACACACGGTGTATGAATAAACAACGCAATACCAACACACAATACAACAACACAGTTAAAATATCTACACACAAGTCTCTAACACCTCACTCCCACCTCTAGATGCTGGCCCTGGTAAAAACAAGTCTCTAACACTTCACTCCCACCTCTAGATGTTGGACCTAGTATAGTGACGTCTCTAACACTTCACTCCCACCTCTCGGTGCTGGTCCTAGTCAAGTATCTAACACTTCACTCCCACCTCTCGGTACTGGTCCTAGTCAAGTCTCTAACACTTCACTCCCACCTCTCGATGCTAGACCTAGTCAGGTCTCTAACACTTCACTCCCACCTCTAGTTAGTAGACCTAGTATAGGCAAGTCTCTAACACTGCCCTCTCACCTCTAGATGCTGGCCCTAGTATAGTCATGTCTCTAACACTTCACTCCCACCTCTCGATGCTGGCCCTAGTATAGACAAGTCTCTAACACTTCACTCCCAACTCTTGGTGCTGGTACACCCGCCTGCTACACCATAACACACACACACACACCCGCACACCCACACATATGCACGTCCGTGTGCGCGAGCGCGCACACACGAACACACACACACACCCACAAACGCAAGCACGCAGACACACACGCGCACACAAACAGATACCTAGGCAGGTATATACACAGACACAATTTAGACATCAAAAAATAAAACTAAATTAAATTAAACATAAAAATTAAACATATAACTAAACTAACCAGTAAAATAAATACCAGGTTTATAGACAGATAGGCAGACAGAAGCGCGCATACACACACACGCGCGCGCGCACACACACAACCACACACACAAATGCACACACAAACGCGCGCACGCACACACACAAACGCACAATCACGCACACGAGCTCCCACACACATACACACACGCACACACACAGACTCACAACCACGCACGCAAGCGCCCACACACATACACACGAACGGACACACACGCACACACACACAACCACAGATGTGCGCGCACACACACACAACCACAGATACGCGCTTACATACACACACGCACGCACACACAACCACAGACGCACGCACACACAACCACACAATCACAGACGCGCGCACACACACACGCACGCACACACAACCACAGACGCGCGCACACGCAACCACACAACACCTGTCTGCTATACCCCAACACACATACGTCATCACCCACGCCAGCCAAAACCAATACCACCCCGCACACTCAAATAGACAAGTCTTTAACACTGCCCTCCCACCTCTCGCTGCTGGACCTAGTCATGTCTCTAACACTTCACTCCCACCTCTCGATGTTTGTCCTAGTATAGGTATCTGTATCTAATAGGTGTAGTGTATTACAGATGACCTTACTTTGCTACCACATTTAGACCTCAATCAGACTTATTCTGGAATATTGTGATGACTACGTTGAATGTCTAGGGTTATGATAGTGATGAAGTGTATGTTCACAACAACCAACAGACAGATAAACACTTTAATTAAAATCCACAACACTTTACAACACTGTGATACGCACATACATAGAACACTCTATAAGACTATCTTAAATGAGTCAAGTGTTAACTTTTAAAAATATGTATTAATTCCTTTCAATATTAGATATCCTGATTCAACTACAGAGTGAATCAGGAATCACAATCAAATGTAATCACAAGTTGTATATACACAATTTATACATAGGATATTTGTCCTGACATATAATATTATTACAATATGTGTGTAAGTAGTGATTTAGTACCATGAGGTAATACTGGCTTTTAAAGCTAGGTTGTTGTTTGTCATCATGACTTCATGTGTTTGTTACTGGTGGAAATAATATTGGAAAGGTTCACAGTTTCTTTTATTTGAAACCAAATAACTGTCCCTCTTGATTTAATGTATAGTCAATTTTAGAGGGGGGTATACAAGTGTCGTGGAATATTCTAATCCACATATATAAATTATCTAGTAAATATAAAGCCTAATAAATCCATATAATAAATAAAGGAAGAAGAATGGTAAAGAACAGTGCTGTCACAATGACAGTACTCGAAATCCCCTTTGTTTTATGCTTCGTCTGCAAATTGTAACGTTTCCACGTTAAATATAGGCCTTCTGCAACATACACGCGTTTCCCAAACACACAATAAAATGTGCTGCCTTTCTAAGAAAAACCTTGAAATATGCAAGTTGACCTAAATTTTAAATTCCATTCATGTCTTTTTCTACACTGCGTTACCAAAACGAACGAACAGATGGACAAAAGGATAAAGAGAGAGGGAGGGCTGAAAATCAGGAACGCATGCAACACGCGTCGCGCGATACACAAATGCTACCATCACGCGTGTAAGACTACATGCACTAAATTTTTTTTTTCAGACGGACAGTGATAAAATACACTACCCTTCCCAGACAGCACATCTTCGAAACAGGAGGTAGAAATTGCATATTTTGAACGCAGCCACGTAGCTCTTTTAAATTTGGATATTTGGGTTCCTTAGGGTTTGCTGACAAAGAATATGTAAAACGTTACGCAAATAGTCTAGGAATTAACAAGTTATAACCAAAATAAAATATTGGGGATGCCTGACAGCATGAAATCATTTCTGCTCATAAAATTTTTTTTATAACATGTTTGAAAAAACCTTGCGTTACAGAAATAGCCTACCATGTAAACTCCAAATTGATTGGAGCGCAACAAATGAAAGACGAACCACGATTGGTCGGACTATAAATACTATCTTGGTTGTTAGGGAGACGTAGAAAGGTAACATTTTTTCAAACACTTGTCGAAACGTGGCCTCATTGGCTAGACTTGCTGATATACTCACTTAGGAGCGTTAGTTCGAGACCACTAGTGCAAATAATCTTGATAAAGCGACAGTGCGTTGAAGCCAGCTCACATTTTTGCTAAAATAAAAGCCTGGAACATAAGCAGATGGGAATTTGTGCCAGTAATTGTGCCAGAATTCATTGCTAATCAACGTATCTGTGTTTATTTCCATGAAATTGTGGTAAGCTTGAACCATTCAGTATCTTTTAATGAAAATTGAATGTAAATTGTTAATTTATGCCTGTATATATATATGTGTAGTTCAGTGGCAAACAGGAGATAAAGCCTATAATGCTCCAGCCTGAACAGAGGGTGTCGGAGGGAAGTAAAACGGCATGGAATGGCCAAATAGTACACTGACACCTGGATGATTGATTAGACAGAAATAATGCTGGAAGTGCAGAGGCGTGGTAACCATTAAGGAGGTAAATACTGGTATAAAGTATTTCAGATGAAGCTGACAGTTGGCCTAACGCTCTGAACTCAATGTTTGTGTTGTATTGTGTTCAGTGTAGAACTAGAGTATCAATTAGTTATGAAGTAGAAGGTATATCCTTCCTTCTTGTTTTCAGGGACCGTGGTCTTGATGGTATTGAGCTGCACCTGGTCAGAGCTTTGCTGAATCCAGAGTCGGACAGCATACTCCTTGGTCCATTTAGCTATCAGCGAGGTGTCTCCAGAGCCCAGAGGAGAATTCGAGCAGAGGAGTCCTTTCCTGCCGCCATCACTCAAGATAAGCTGATTTGGCCAGCTGAGCTCAACATTATGTCCCCTCATCTTGAAATGACTTTATAAAAATAACATTCAGAGGGGGATTTAATTGTCTTAATATCAGGAACTGAGAACATCTCCAATACTAGTTTCCTTAAGACAAACTATTGAAGTCATGATGACAAATACCAACAGAGCTTGAACAAAATAAAACCAGTATTACCTCATTTTACTACTACACAACTGACACACATAGGATATTTTTAATAATATATGTCACTACAATATTCATATTAATCCATTCTGTACATAACTTGTAATGAAAATTGATTGTGATTCCTGGTTCCTTTGTAATTGAATCAGGACACATATTCATTCATATCAGCAATGAATACATATTGTTATTTGAAAAGTTATCAGTGACTCCTTAAGATATCCTTTAGAGTGTTATATGTATGTGAGTGTCCCAGTGTTGTCAAGTATAGTGGAATAAATTAAATTGTTTATCTGTCTGTTGTTGTTTTGACTTACACTTCATCCTACACATACCCTAGACACATAACGTAGTCATCACACTATTGCAGAATAATTCTGACTGAGATATATAGATATGTGGTAGCAAGTAAGGTTATCTATAATACACTACTCTTAATAGATATAGATACCTTCACAGCTGATCTCAGTCAGTACACTAAGTCCCCTATAAATATTTATAACATCCCACTTCACCACATATATTGGGGTCTCGCTCTTGGGATTTTGAATCTTTCCCTATTAAAAATATTGGGGGTAATTCACTTCAGGGAATATAAGAATTAAAAGGTATCCTTGGGTGGAATTAAATAAGGTTGAGCTCACGGTGCCTGTGTTGTCCATTAGATATACTTAGAGATTAAATTGTTGGTTAGACATTGTAGAAATTTACCTGATAGACAATGGCGGACCTGGCCAAGTTTCGATCTGCTGCTGTACAGACTGCAAAAGAGTTAGGATTAGATGGGCAAGTTATGGTTGCCTATGTTACTACGGAATGTGACAAATTTATTGAACGCGAAGAAAGAAGGTTTGAAGCCGAAAGAAAGTTAGAGGCTGACAGGGAAATTAAGAAGTTACAATTTGAAGCTGAGGCTGAGACTAAGAGGTTGCAAGCTGAGGCTGAGACTAAGAGGTTGCAGATTGAGGCTGACAAAGAGGCTAAAGCATTGGAAGCCGAAGAAAGAAGACAGGCTGCAGAAGAAAGAAGACAAGCTGCAGAAAGGGAAGAGAAGAGATTACAAAGGGAACATGAGTTACGACTAAGGGAGTTTGAGTTTCAAGGCCATGCTCCTGAAAATGGTGCCAGTCCCTTTGCCTCTGATGCTACGGTTACTCAGGGAGCCTCAACCTCAGCTATGAATTTTCATTTAGATCATTTTGTTGAGAAAGACGATGATATAGAGAGCTACCTAAATAGGTACGAACTATTAGCTACCACGTATGGGTTAGAGAGAGAAAGGTGGAGCTTAAAGTTATCTCAGGGACTTCGTGGGGCAGCTTATGAAGTTTTTGCAAAAATGAGCAGAGGTGATCAGGAAAATTATGACATGCTAAAGCAGGCTCTTTTGTTAAGGTATGAAAAGAATGCAGAATTTTATAGGAAAAAATTTAGGAATGCTAAACTACTATCAGGTGAAACCTATCACCAGTTCTCTGCACGAATAGAGACATACTTGGAGAAATGGACTTCTCTGGGGAAAACCCAAGATCTTAAGGAAATGGTCCTTATAGAGCAATTAAGAGAGTCCATGGCTCCAGACCTGAGAAAGTTTCTCATGGAACAAGGTGCAGAGAGGCTGGGTGAGTTGCTAAATGTTGCTGAAAGGTATCAAGCAGCTCAAGCAGAGGTAACAGGTAATAAAAAGAAACAGGTGGACAACTTTAGGGCACCACAGAACTTTAATAAATTTGATCCTAGGGATCAAAACAAAGGTAAGCACCAATTTGATAGGCCACGGTATGAAAATAAAAATAAATTCCCACAATTCGATGAAAGGAAATATGATGAAAGAAAATCTTTCAACCAAGGAAAAAGGTGGTGTAAGAATTGTCAGATGGACAATCATGACACTGACCGTTGCAGAAGGAAACCTGTGTATATGGCAACCCTTCAGGTCAGGTCGACCTCAAGACAGGAGGAGGATATTATGTTAGATACCACTCCAGAAGAGATGAGGAAGGCACAGGCTGGGGATAAAACACTCAAGCCTTGTTTCAGAAAATTGTCAACTTGTCATACAACTCCAGGCAAGGGAGATTTTTACATGAAAAACAAGTTGATGTATAGGAAGACTGGAGCTAGATCCAAAGGTCACGGACAGCTGGTACTTCCTAAAAGATATAGGGCAGACTTAATAAGGAGCCTACATGTGAAACCAGATGGGGACCATGAGAAGATAGGTACCATCATTCAAAAGGTGGCTCACAATTATTATTGGCCCAAAGCAAGATGGGACATTGAAAATTTTGTAGAAAGGTGTAGCATAGCACATGAGGGAACACCCACAAGTGGGAACATGGATCAGGACCTGGACACGCCACGGGGCAAAATTAGGCCTGATAATAAAAAGAAATATAAATTTGAAAAAGTGGACCAAATGGAATGGGAAGCCCCTTTTCACGGACAAGCTTCACTTAACTGTTTTACAATGGCCACTATGCGGAGAGTGCAAAAAGATGTCTTACCCCAGGATAAGCCGAAAATCCCTCAATCGGACTTAAACAAACTGGAGGAAGAGGATGTAGGGAGGAAATCTCTCATCAAGAATTTTAAGTGGGGAGAAAGCCCCAAAAGAAAAATTGGTAGCGGTCGTTTTGTGAATGATAATTCTGGGAGGAAAAATCATCACTATAAAGCTTCGAGTGGAAGAGACCATACCGGTGCATGGACAAATAGGTCCACACAATAAAAGGTCCACTTGAAGCTTTGTTAAGAACGTGGACTGATGAAAAGGCAGAGGAAAACATTACATCTTCATACCAATATGTGAATGAGCTGACTACTCGTTTGAAAACTGGCTGGAAACTTGCCAATGAAAATTTGAAACAAGCCAGGAAGAAACATGCTGCCTATTATAACAGGAAGGCGAAAGACAGAAATTTGGCTGTGGGAGAGAAAGTACTGCTTCTTTTGCCCGGGAGTCAGAATAAGTTACAAATTGGATGGCAGGGTCCATATACAGTTTTAGAGAAGGTATCTAGAACAAATTATAAGATAGATAAGAAGGGGAAAGAAAAAATCTATCATGTGAATCTCCTGAAGAAATATTTGGAAAGAGAACATCAGGAAGAGACACACTTGTTGACCTTGTCCATCGCCATGGAGATGAAAAAGGAACCACTTTCATCATTTGAATATCCATTACACCCCTGTGAGCCAGCAGCACAGGTGAAAATCAGTACACATTTAACGAAAACTCAGAAAGAGAGAGTGCAACAGGTTCTAAATAATCATGCAGAGGTGTTAACAGACCGACCAGGGCATACAAACCTATTGGAATATGATATGAAACTAATAGACTCCACACCTGTCTGTATGAAACCATATTCGATTCCGTTTGCTAAGGAGAAAGCTTTGAAGGAAGAGATAGACTATCTGTTGAAGGAAGGAATTATTTCGCACAGTGAGTCTTCGTATAGTTCCGGTGTGGTACTCTTAAGGAAGCCCTCTGGAGAACATAGACTCTGTATAGATTACAGGAGACTGAATGCTATTACAGAAGGACAGGTGGATCCATTGCCGGATACAAATCAGCTGTTTGCCAGACTAAATAAAGCGAAATATTTCTCAAAAGTGGATCTGAGTAAAGGATACTATCAGATTCCAGTAAAGCCTGAGGTTAGACCATACCTAGCCTTTAGTACCTCAGAAGGACACTATGAGTTTAATAGATTGCCATTTGGATTGAAGAATGCGCCTAGTGTCTTCTCTAGAATGATGAGAAAATTATTGGATCCTCTGAATAATCCCTGTATAACCAATTTTATGGATGATATCCTGATAGCCACAGAAACATTTGAGGAACACATTGACTCTCTGAACATGCTGTTTAATCGACTTAGGGAGGCAAATTTAACAGCCCGACCAACCAAATGTTGCGTTGGATGTAAAGAATTGGAATTTTTGGGACACACAGTTTATCAGGGAAACATGACCCCTGACCCAAAGAATTTAGAGAAACTACAGAAAGCCCCGAGACCACAAACCAAGAAGGACGTGAGATCCTTTGTCTCATTATGTGGTTTCTACCAGAAGTATATCAAAAACTTTAATTCCATATGTGCACCGTTAACTGAATTGACACGTAAAGGACATCCAGATCGCATTACATGGACACCACAATGTGAAATGACTTACCAAGAATTGAAGGAAAAGCTCACAAGTAAACCCATTTTGAAATTACCTGACTTAAGTCAAGAATTCATAGTAAGGACGGATGCAAGTAATATTGGGTTAGGTGCAACTCTACTACAGAAATCAGATGCCTTGGATGGAGAATTAAGCCCAGTGGCATATGCTAGCAGAAAGTTGAATAAAGCTGAAATCAACTACTCAACTAGCGAAAAAGAATGTCTTGCAGTAATATGGGCGATAAAGAAATTCAATATTTATCTATATGGGAAGGCATTTAAGTTGCAAACAGACCACAAACCGTTATCGTTTCTAGCACAGGCTAGGCATGAGAACTCCAGGTTACTCCGATGGTCTTTACTTTTGGCTCCATATAATTTTAGCATTGAGTATATATCTGGAAAAAACCAATTTGGGAGCGGATTTTTTAAGCCGCCATCCGTGTGATGAGAATCACCGTAAACCCCAGAACTAATAATAAATTTCTCTATGTGTATATAGAATAAAGGACTGACATATAATGTCTGTTTTAAGAGGGGAGGTGTCGTGGAATATTCTAATCCACATATATAAATTATCTAGTAAATATAAAGCCTAATAAATCCATATAATAAATAAAGGAAGAAGAATGGTAAAGAACAGTGCTGTCACAATGACAGTACTCGAAATCCCCTTTGTTTTATGCTTCGTCTGCAAATTGTAACGTTTCCACGTTAAATATAGGCCTTCTGCAACATACACGCGTTTCCCAAACACACAATAAAATGTGCTGCCTTTCTAAGAAAAACCTTGAAATATGCAAGTTGACCTAAATTTTAAATTCCATTCATGTCTTTTTCTACACTGCGTTACCAAAACGAACGAACAGATGGACAAAAGGATAAAGAGAGAGGGAGGGCTGAAAATCAGGAACGCATGCAACACGCGTCGCGCGATACACAAATGCTACCATCACGCGTGTAAGACTACATGCACTAAATTTTTTTTCAGACGGACAGTGATAAAATACACTACCCTTCCCAGACAGCACATCTTCGAAACAGGAGGTAGAAATTGCATATTTTGAACGCAGCCACGTAGCTCTTTTAAATTTGGATATTTGGGTTCCTTAGGGTTTGCTGACAAAGAATATGTAAAACGTTACGCAAATAGTCTAGGAATTAACAAGTTATAACCAAAATAAAATATTGGGGATGCCTGACAGCATGGAATCATTTCTGCTCATAAAATTTTTTTTTATAACATGTTTGAAAAAAACCTCACGTTACAGAATTAGCCTACCATGTAAACTCCAAATTGATTGGAGCGCAACAAATGAAAGACGAACCACGATTGGTCGGACTATAAATACTATCTTGGTTGTTAGGGAGACGTAGAAAGGTAACATTTTTTCAAACACTTGTCGAAACGTGGCCTCATTGGCTAGACTTGCTGATATACTCACTTAGGAGCGTTAGTTCGAGACCACTAGTGCAAATAATCTTGATAAAGCGACAGTGCGTTGAAGCCAGCTCACATTTTTGCTAAAATAAAAGCCTGGAACATAAGCAGATGGGAATTTGTGCCAGTAATTGTGCCAGAATTCATTGCTAATCAACGTATCTGTGTTTATTTCCATGAAATTGTGGTAAGCTTGAACCATTCAGTATCTTTTAATGAAAATTGAATGTAAATTGTTAATTTATGCCTGTATATATATATATGTGTAGTTCAGTGGCAAACAGGAGATAAAGCCTATAATGCTCCAGCCTGAACAGAGGGTGTCGGAGGGAAGTAAAACGGCATGGAATGGCCAAATAGTACACTGACACCTGGATGATTGATTAGACAGAAATAATGCTGGAAGTGCAGAGGCGTGGTAACCATTAAGGAGGTAAATACTGGTATAAAGTATTTCAGATGAAGCTGACAGTTGGCCTAACGCTCTGAACTCAATGTTTGTGTTGTATTGTGTTCAGTGTAGAACTAGAGTATCAATTAGTTATGAAGTAGAAGGTATATCCTTCTTGTTTTCAGGGACCGTGGTCTTGATGGTATTGAGCTGCACCTGGTCAGAGCTTTGCTGAATCCAGAGTCGGACAGCATACTCCTTGGTCCATTTAGCTATCAGTGAGGTGTCTCCAGAGCCCAGAGGAGAATTCGAGCAGAGGAGTCCTTTCCTGCCGCCATCACTCAAGATAAGCTGATTTGGCCAGCTGAGCTCAACATTATGTCCCCACATCTTGAAATGACTTTATAAAAATAACATTCAGAGGGGGATTTAATTGTCTTAATATCAGGAACTGAGAACATCTCCAATACTAGTTTCCTTAAGACAAACTATTGAAGTCATGATGACAAATACCAACAGAGCTTGAACAAAATAAAACCAGTATTACCTCATTTTACTACTACACAACTGACACACATAGGATATTTTTAATAATATATGTCACTACAATATTCATATTAATCCATTCTGTACATAACTTGTAATGAAAATTGATTGTGATTCCTGGTTCCTTTGTAATTGAATCAGGACACATATTCATTCATATCAGCAATGAATACATATTGTTATTTGAAAAGTTATCAGTGACTCCTTAAGATATCCTTTAGAGTGTTATATGTATGTGAGTGTCCCAGTGTTGTCAAGTATAGTGGAATAAATTAAATTGTTTATCTGTCTGTTGTTGTTTTGACTTACACTTCATCCTACACATACCCTAGACACATAACGTTGTCATCACACTATTGCAGAATAATTCTGACTGAGATATATAGATATGTGGTAGCAAGTAAGGTTATCTATAATACACTACTCTTAATAGATATAGATACCTTCACAGCTGATCTCAGTCAGTACACTAAGTCCCCTATAAATATTTATAACATCCCACTTCACCAGAACAAGATTGAGCTGCTCTGGCCAACGAGATCTTATCTTCTGTGTGGGCGGCAGGAAAACTGTCTCCTCTGCTCGCTTGCTTCTCAGTTTTCTTGAAAAACAACACTGGTCGATATCTTGACCAAGGAGTATGCTACCAGCCTCTGGATTTAGCAAAACTCAGACCAGGTGCTGCTCGACTACTTCAGTACCACGGTCCCTGAAATAAGAAGGTTGTACCTCCTACTTCAGAACTAATTTATAATCTATTTAAACACTGAAGCACATTACATTACAAACACAGAGTTCAGCACGGTAGGTCAACTGCTAGCTTCTCATGTAACAATATACACCAGTATTCCTCTCCCTAATGGTTACAACGCCTCTGCAATTCCAGCATTAATTCCTTCTATACAATAAGATAGGTGTCATAGTACTATTTGGCAATCCTATGCAGTTATACTCCTCTCCGACAAGTTTTTTACATGGTGGAGCAATATCTAGGCTTTGCCTCATGTTTGCTACTGAACCACACACATACAGACATATTTTATCAATTCACATTCAATTTTCATCTAAAAGATATCAAATATGGCTAGCTTACCACAATTCATGGAAATATTAAACAAGTAAGTTGACTGGAGATAAGTTATGGCACAATTCCGATCTGCCTCTGTCCCAGGCTTTTATTAGAAATATATGAGCTGGTTCTCAACGCACTTGCTTCTTAGTAAGTTTATTTTCAAAAAGTGGCCCTGAACAGACGCTCCTAATTGACTATATCAAATGGTCTAGCCAATGAGACCATGTTTACAAAAGCCTTTGAAAAAATTTACCCTTCCTACCGTTTCCCTTAACAACCAAAAATAGTATTTGCAGCCGACTAATCATGCTTCGCCTTACATATTACTCTAGCCAATCAAATCGGATCTAACGTGTTGGCCTCATTTCCCCTAAAGCAATGAGCAAACATGATCCTGTGCTGTCAGACAACACCACTATAGTATTTTGGCTATAATTTGTTAATTACTAGACTTTTTGCAAAACACCTAACATATTCTTTGTCAGCAAGTCCTAAGGCACCCAAATATATAAGTTTAATGGAGCCAAGTGGCTTCGTTACAAATATGTATTAATCTAGGATAGTCGTGTAATTGTTTTTTTTTAATTTATTGTCTTAGAACCGCCACCTGTTCTGCCTTTTCGACTGTTCTGTCAGTATAAAGTCAGGATTTCAGACATAAAACAGTATTGTGTCATGTTTCCTAATAAGCATTAAACATGTTTTCAAAACCTAACCGTGTATTGGTAGTGTTTTTTGTCAC
The DNA here is from genome assembly GCA_024509875.1 of Oreohelix idahoensis. Taxonomy (NCBI): domain Eukaryota; kingdom Metazoa; phylum Mollusca; class Gastropoda; order Stylommatophora; family Oreohelicidae; genus Oreohelix; species Oreohelix idahoensis. Next base: position 281,781 of record JAMPIV010019830.1, on the reverse strand, counting down.
TGTTTATTTGAAAAAAAATCAAGCCTGCATGCCTTTCGCGTGGGGTGGCATCGCGAGACGACGCGGTAGCATTGCATGCGTTCCTCCGTACATCTCTCTCTCTCTCTCTTTTTTTAAGCCCGTCTGTCTTTTAGTTGTGTAGTGTATATAATGACATTAATGTAATATTAAATCTGGGTCATTAAGCAGTGTGCGTATCTCAAGGTTTTATAAGAAACACAGTACCAGTTTTATTTTAGAAATGCGTGTAGTTGATGCAGTAGGCTTTACTAGCAAACGTGAAAGCGTTACAATATGCAGACGAAGTAGAAAAAGGGGATCTCGGGTTCAGTCATTATGGCGTTCTACAACGCAGGTGTACGCTATTGGGAAAAGCACTGGTCTTTCACCATTCTTCTTTCCTTATATTGAATTTACTTCTTTAGGCTTTACATTTACTTTCGAATTTATATATGTGGATTAGAATGTTTCACGACAGTCTCCCATTACCATAATAAGATCGTACCTAGGTGCAGTTTTGATTTCCTTTTGTAGCTGTTGACACACACACACACACACACATATATATATATATATATATATATATATATATATATATATATATATATATATATATATATATATATATATATATATATATATATATATATATAGTTCTAAAGGTTGTTATAGCCGGGAGTTGTGGTGAGGATAAGCTCTCACTGCACATACATGCTTATCAAATAGCCTCTGACAACCAAGCCCAGCTCCCGGCCTTCATGCGTGGCTTAATTTAAGCACAGCGAAACTGTTTCCACTGACGGGAGAAGGGGCGAAGTCGAGTCACTGGCGCCTTATAACCAGTAGCTTCGTGCAGATACGCTTGTGATCCTTGGTTGGTAGCCTATCTAAGAGAAGTAAAACTCTGAATTCAAACCACTGCTGCCTAGCGGGAATATCCATTTATGGGAAAGGCTTCGGGAGTAAACCCTGAGGAGAAATCCGGAGTCGGAGTCCTTAAGGTAGTCTAATGATAATTATTCTGGCAACTCCTGCGACGTGGCTGGTACCAAACTGTATCGGCTACTGCCGTTTCTTTGGATCTACCGGCTGCGTGGAGAAGGGGAACATGCTGCATGGTGAACAGCTTGATCTCCATGTAAGCTCCAAATGTGCTGAGTCAGGATGTAGGTTCTGCTTCTGCTATCAATAACTATGAATTGGCAGTGGTGAATCACTTCACATACCTGGAGTCTACCATCAATGACAAATTATCTCTGGACACAGAAATTGACTGCCGCATTGGCAAAGCTGCATCTACCTTTGCCCGCCTCACATCGCGTCGGCATCTCGTGGAAAGGTAAAGTGTCAAATCTCGAGGTGTTGTCGCGTGCTGGCCTTCAAAGCAAGTATACACTGCTTAGACAGAGTAGACTACGCTGGATTGGTCATGTCCGCCGCATGGAAGATGGTTGCATCCCGAAATATATCTTCCACGGACAGCTGGCAGATGACAAAGGAACAGTTGGGCAACCACAGCAGAAATTCAGAGATGTGTGCAAGGGAGACATGATGGCACTCGACATAAATCCAGCAACCTGGGAGGATGAAGCTGCCGATCGCAACAAGAGGCGATGCTATCTGCGGCGCCACCTCAGTTTGGAAGAAAAGAAGCTCACACAACAAGCAGAAGAAAGGAGAAAACATCGAAAGGAACACCAAGAAAATAAGCAGATGTGGGATATCCCCTAAGGAGCCCATTCCCATAGTCAGTTATGACTTTATATATATATATATATAATTGGCTAAAGTAATGTATAATAAATATGTACACCATGATATCATAATCCACTCCCTACTCTCTATGGAGCCTTGGGCCACCTCTGCTGTTGGTTTCTTGAGAGGAAACCCACACAAAGCAGTCACGAGCTCTTGCAGTGATGGTTCATGTGTCACGTTATTTGCAGTGATGATGTTGCCAGCCTCATATGGCACTGTACATCCACAAGAACATTATACATGTCAAAATGCAAATATAAAATGTACATATTTCAACTTACCCCGAGGTTTTTCGGGCGAGCACAGACTTTTAGCGCAGAAAACGTCCGAATATGGTCGAATAGATTATAAGCAAAATTTTCGCCTACACACCCAGGTTCCTACTTAGAGGAGAAGTTCAATCAGGAGCAGTCCATCTTAGCGTCTCAAATGCCAAACTAATTGCAAATAAATGTCTGATTTTGGTAGGGGTTCCCTCACTACTCTCATGTAGAGCATTTACTACATGACAACATGATATTGCCCTTTACATGTGATTTTCAAACTCCATGACCATAAAAGGTCTTGCCACTTCCGTTTCGCCTGTCATGTTCACAAACTCACTACTTCACAGATCTATCAATGATAATATCGAGAACGATGTTAATTTCTTGTAGTTGATTATCACAACAAATTTAATCTACCAAAAGTCTTACATCAATTTCCATGTCTTAATCTTTAATAAGACTGTCATCTTCCGACATCCCAGTGATATCGGAGGTGTATTTGGACACGTCATGTTTGCGAACTGCCGCCTTATCTCGAAATACCATCTGTCATCCATATTGGAAAATCTGAACAACATGTTTTGAGATAATTATCTGCTACTGATGTCCCTGTATCAAACGTCTGTTCAGTCAAACAGTCTCGCTATTTACTGACGCCTTTTCTGTCGGGCGGAAGCTGTTACATAACGTAAACACTTCGCCCTGCACAAATAGAAGTTAATGTTGTTGCAGAAACAGGTCAGGCGGATATGTAAGAGTAAGGAAGTGACAAGATATGATAACCTTGAACGATGAAAGCGAAAACAACAAATACTGGAAGAATTAGCATGTAAAAGAAATGGTGAAACAGTGAAAAGAGGTGTACGATCTTAAACTGAGGAAGGAACAAGCAAGATTCAGAAAGAACAAAAGATTCACTGCTCTAATTCTAATATTAAAATATGATACGTGCAAGAAGCATTCTTTAAAACATTGTAAATAATATAAAATAACGAGCATGTGTCGCAAAATTGGTTTCAAGTCATTGCAAATGGGTTCAGTTAGATTTATAAACCCATCTACGATCGAGTGACCGCTTTCAAAATGGCGGCGTATCAGCGAAATGTGTATCGGACAGAGGAAATCGCCAACGATAAATAAAAACAGAAGGGAATCCGTATGAAAAGGATTTTACATTTCAGTACAGGGAAGGATGGTGTATAACTGCATATAAGATGGAACGGTATGAAGTTCTCATTTACGGAGATATATGCGTATTTCGGCTGCCCACAGTTACGCTAAAAGCATGTAAAACCATTTCTGTTCTAAATATTAAAATCAACAAATAACAGTTTGGGAAATTACATGGATAGGAAGATAGAGTTTTATCAGCTGTATAAAACTAGATAAGATGGAACTATATGGATATTATATATGCCGAGAATGATAAAGGCAAAATTTCAGTCGACGCACAGTTCGGCCGAAATCACTGTTCGGGAAGGATTTTTCAGGCTTAGGTTTAAGCTGTGACGTCGGTACTCTCCGATACGTCCGCGCTATACGTATTTAAAGCGTATCGGTAAAACTGGAGGGATATACAACGAAGAGGGTTCAGACAGACTGGAGGCAGAGTTTCGCCACTACCCATGAATTGTGAGCGGATCGCCAGAAACATTTTTAAGTCCAGTATCTGAAGTCTGAGGGTTCCATGAACTAACTGAAACCAGACTGTCCAGTATCAGAAGCCGGTGTAGTTCATCCGAGGCAATCCCACAAAAGTGCAGGACCCCAAAGAGTGAACTTCAACTGGTCATTGGCATCCCTACTGTTGGGCCTACCAAGTCTGATATCAGCAAAGGACAGTTCAGTTTCAGCAGTATCAAGTTGGAAAGATAAGTGTCCTGTTTGACACTGACCACCTATACATGTGAAACAGCCAATAGTGGAAAACAATAAGTAACCATACCGAAACTCAGTCAACTGATGACAGTTATCCTTAAATTCAAAGGACTAATAACAGTGATTTCAGTAACTTTATTATTTAAGATCTTGGAGTCTAAACAGACAATAATAGTAATTGTGTGACTTAATTTTCTATATATTTATATATTTCAATGCTCTGTTCCAACTAGCAGTAATAGAATATTAGTGTAATTATTAAACTGTTTTAACTGTACCTGAGGATTTATTCACTTCTTCCATTTTGTGGGTTCAGTGAATGTACATTTTACTTATCCCCTAGAATATAAGTAATCATAAGATAGTCACAGGGAGGAGACACCTTAAATCCTGGTACTACTTCTTACCAACTGGGCCAGGGTTTTCACAGTCTGACTATTTTTATGATAACAATACACCAGTGCTTATTTCTAAGACTGGGGTATTACTTGTAAGGTCAGAACTCGTTACTGGCATACTCTTACATAATAAATAATTTTAAATAACCTCCCGCTACAGTGGGGGCTCGTCTGCGGGATATATCTTTGATATTCCTGAGCCAACTTTCCATTTCTGCTGGGTAGAATATTTTGTTTTGTAAAAATTTTTGGAAAGAGTAACATAGTAGGAAATAATTATATTTTTAGGAGTACCATTGAGTACAGATAAAGAAAGCTGTTTCATATATGGTGAAGTCAGTTTAATTAACTTTAATTTTAACTAAGTTAATTATATTGTAGTAAATTAGTTTGAGTAAGATCGCTTGCCCTACTAGACTACAGATACATCATGGCTGACTTGGTCAAATTTAGGTCTGCTACACTGCAGGTGGGAAAAGAGCTTGGCATGGATGGTGACGCTCTGATCCGGTATGTCACGACGGAATGTGAAAAGTACACCGAGAGAGAAGCAAAGCAATTAGAAGCAGAGAGAAACAAAGAAATTAGAAGCAGAGAGAGAAGCCAAGAAATTAGAAGCAGAGAGAGAAGCCAAGAAATTAGAATTAGAAGCAGAGAGAGAAGCCAAGAAATTAGAAGCAGAGAGAGAAGCCAAGAAATTAGAAGCAGAGAGAAGCCAAGAAATTAGAAGCGGAGAGAGAAGCCAAGAAATTAGAAGCTGAGAGAGAAGAAAGGAGGTTACAAGCAGAGAGAGACCATGAGCTGAAAATGAGACAGCTTGATCTTGAACTTCAGGCTGGGACTATCACCCATGGTAATAGCTCACCTCATTCTGCGAATAGCTCTTTTCAGAACACAGCAAATGGGGCCATGAACTTCCACCTAGATCCATTTGTTGAAAAGGAGGACGCAATTGAGTCGTACCTGGATAGGTATGAAAGGCTAGCCTCTACATATGGACTGGAAAAGGAAAAATGGAGTCTAAAGTTATCCCAGGGATTGAGAGGTATTGCATATGATGTGTTTCTGAAACTCCCCAAAGAAGATCAGGAAAATTATGAAATACTAAAGCAAGCCTTACTGAGGCATATAGGAAGAAATTTAGAACTTCTAAACCTCTACCTGGAGAAACATATAACCAGTTCTCAGCTAGGCTAGAAACGTATTTGTTGAAATGGAGTAGTTTAGGTAAGTATCAGAAAACCTACGAGGATCTGAAAGAAATGGTTATGTTAGAGCAAGTCAAAGATTCCATGTCTCAAGAAATGAGGAAATTCCTTATGGAACAAGGAGCAGAGAGGCTGGAAGACATTTTGAAATGTGCAGAGAGATACCAAGCAGCTCAAGCTGAATTGGTAGGAACAAAAAGGAAGCAGGTAGAAGGATATAAGCCACCACCGCAGAATACCGATTTTGACCAGATGGATCAACCATACAGATACAAGCAAAGATTTGATAATAAGGACAAGAACCCTCAGACTCAGGAAAAGAAACCCTACAAACAGGGAGATAAGTGGTGCAAATTTTGTAAGATGAGCAACCACAACACTGATGAATGTGGGAGGAAAAAAACCCCTTCATCATGCTGCATGTCTACAGGTGAGGACTTCTGTTAGGAAGGAACTGACTGTGAGTCAGAATAGCCTCCATCACCCACCTACCCAGGAGATAGTGACTGTGAATGGCAAACAAGTCACAGGAATGTATGACACAGGTTTGTCCTATGACGCAGTCGTGTGTGCATCTCTGGTGTACCCTGAACAAATCACCACAGAAACAGTAGACATTCAAGGGCCACTAAAAGGAACATCACCCCTTACTTTACCCATAGCAAAGATTCATGTCAGTTGTCGCTATGTGGAAGGGAGATAAATGCTGCAGTGTTAGATGATCCCTTTTACCCCCTAATGTTGGGGCGTAAATATGTTTTCTTGGGAGACCCTGTAAAACCTATGGTTATGGCAGGAATCCAGACCAGGTCTGACTCCAGGAACATAGAGAGGGACACCAACTTAAAATTTCATTCGACTGAAATGAAACGGGCTCAAGAAGCAGACAGCACATTGAAGCCTTGTTTTGGCAAATTGTCAAAGACACATAACACACCAAGGAAAGGACACTTCTATAGGGAACATGGACTCTTGTACAGGAAAGCTGGCAGAGGGACGAAAAGTCATGGTCAAATTGTTGTACCATCCACCTATAGGAATAAGGTTATAGGCTGGGGACACATATCAACTTTGAGTGAACACCTGGGTAATGGTGCCACAAAACAAAGAATAGCCACCCAGTTCTACTGGCCAGGTATTACGGAAGACATAAATCAGTATGTAAATTCCTGTCCAGAGTGCACCTATGTAGATTCAGAAAGTCGACGGAAGAGTCTTCATCAAAAATCTACAAGCAAACCAGCAATCAGGGGTACTCCCGAGATTTGCACGGGAGGGGAAAGGAAACATCCCACACAGGTTCAATTGCAGTCTGAACCCCATGCGCTGGAAAAAAGGAACAAATCACGTAGCGAAAATCAAACACCTACGGATTTGTGATGGAAAACCACATCCAACTATCAACGAAAAGAGGGCGGTAAACTTCATGGGAAACCTACCGACCCCGTTTCACCAGCAGTAACAGCCTGGATGAAAAGCCGAACAGGAAGGAGAGAGATAGTACAGGATGAATATATTCTTGGAAAACAGAATGTGGGCGCAGATTTTCTTAGTCGTCATCCCACAGAGCTTGAGGAGGATAGAAGGAAGGAAAACTAACCTCGGAATGGTCGATTTGCAATTGTCTTGTACCCATTAGTTAAGCTAGATATCATCCAGCTTAAAATATGGGGGAGCTATGTCGCAAAATTGGTTTCAAGTCATTGCAAATGGGTTCAGTTAGATTTATAAACCCATCTACGATCGAGTGACCGCTTTCAAAATGGCGGCGTATCAGCGAAATGTGTATCGGACAGAGGAAATCGCCAACGATAAATAAAAACAGAAGGGAATCCGTATGAAAAGGATTTTACATTTCAGTACAGGGAAGGATGGTGTATAACTGCATATAAGATGGAACGGTAGGAAGTTCTCATTTACGGAGATATATGCGTATTTCGGCTGCCCACAGTTACGCTAAAAGCATGTAAACCCACTTCTGTTCTAAATATTAAAATCAACAAATAACAGTTTGGGAAATTACATGAATAGGAATATAGAGTTTTATCAGCTGTATAAAACTAGATAAGATGGAACTATATGGATATTATATATGCCGAGAATGATAAAGGCAAAATTTCAGTCGACGCACAGTTCGGCCGAAATCACTGTTCGGGAAGGATTTTTCAGGCTTAGGTTTAAGCTGTGACGTCGGTACTCTCCGATACGTCCGCGCTATACGTATTTAAAGCGTATCGGTAAAACTGGAGGGATATACAACGAAGAGGGTTCAGACAGACTGGAGGCAGAGTTTCGCCACTACCCATGAATTGTGAGCGGATCGCCAGAAACATTTTTAAGTCCAGTATCTGAAGTCTGAGGGTTCCATGAACTAACTGAAACCAGACTGTCCAGTATCAGAAGCCGGTGTAGTTCATCCGAGGCAATCCCACAAAAGTGCAGGACCCCAAAGAGTGAACTTCAACTGGTCATTGGCATCCCTACTGTTGGGCCTACCAAGTCTGATATCAGCAAAGGACAGTTCAGTTTCAGCAGTATCAAGTTGGAAAGATAAGTGTCCTGTTTGACACTGACCACCTATACATGTGAAACAGCCAATAGTGGAAAACAATAAGTAACCATACCGAAACTCAGTCAACTGATGACAGTTATCCTTAAATTCAAAGGACTAATAACAGTGATTTCAGTAACTTTATTATTTAAGATCTTGGAGTCTAAACAGACAATAATAGTAATTGTGTGACTTAATTTTCTATATATTTATATATTTCAATGCTCTGTTCCAACTAGCAGTAATAGAATATTAGTGTAATTATTAAACTGTTTTAACTGTACCTGAGGATTTATTCACTTCTTCCATTTTGTGGGTTCAGTGAATGTACATTTTACTTATCCCCTAGAATATAAGTAATCATAAGATAGTCACAGGGAGGAGACACCTTAAATCCTGGTACTACTTCTTACCAACTGGGCCAGGGTTTTCACAGTCTGACTATTTTTATGATAACAATACACCAGTGCTTATTTCTAAGACTGGGGTATTACTTGTAAGGTCAGAACTCGTTACTGGCATACTCTTACATAATAAATAATTTTAAATAACCTCCCGCTACATGAATACTAACATCTTGTTTCTTGTGTTACCGGTGCTCTACAGTAGTGCTTCTTAACCTTTTAGAGGTCCCGCACTCCTTTACAGCATCTTAAGAAGCATCGCACCCCTTTACAGCATCGTAAGAATCCTCGCTCCACTTTACAGTATAATAAGAAGCCTTGCGCCACTTTACAATATTTTAAGAATCCTCGCACCACTTTACGTCATCTTAAGACGCCTCACACCACTTTATAACATCTTAAGAAGCCTAGCACCACGTTACAATACCTTAAGACGCTTCGCACCACTTTACAACATCTTAAGAAGCCTCTAACCACTTTACAATACCTTAAGAAGCCTCGCACCACTTTACAACATCTTAAGAAGCCTCGCACCACTTTGCAACATCTTAAGAAGCCTCGCACCACTTTACAATACCTTAAGAAGCTTCGCACCACTTTACAACATCTTAAGAAGCCTCGCACCACTTTACAACATCTTAAGAAGCCTCGCACCACTTTGCAACATCTTAAGAAGCCTCGCGTCCCCATATTCTCTAACTCGCAAAATATGCAAGACATGAAAAAAAACGATAAAGTATTTCTGAGCAAACGGTATGTACAAACTGCGACAGAGTTTCGGTTATTAACGCGCTCATCGTTCTGTTTTTTACAAACACATTTGAATTCTGCGTATTATACTATATAGTGTTTATGATGATTCGCCTTCAAAACGTTCTGGCATGTCGCGCACCCCCAGAAAGTGGGTCTCGCACCACCAGAAAGTGGGTCTCGCACCCCCAGGGGGTGCATGCATCCTTGGCTCTACATGGAAGAATAAATTGTATTAGTAAAACTACACACTACCAGGTATGTTGTAGAGATCGACTAAGAAGGGCTGAGCAAGTGATCGGCCTCTGAAGAAACACTTAAACATTACTTAATGAAGAAGTCATTTTTTTTTTTTTTTTTTTTCCCTTAACCAGCGGCACTTGGGCTTTCAGCCCTTCGGCCCAATGACATATCATTGCGAGGCTGGGGAACCTGAGGACTTTCCTTCCAACCCGGTCAGGAGCTTCGCTCCTTCCCATCCACAGAGGGTTTATCACAGGAGCCGTTCAGGCTATTCAGTCAAATTTCCGGCAGTAAACATTTCTTCAAACGCCGACGCCCGGGTTTGAACCATGAACACCTGGTCGCCAGTACAACGCCGAAGCCATTACACCAGCGCGGCTCCCGTGAAGAAGTCATAAGAAGCAAGTTATTAAAGAAACTCAGTTAAGCCATTCAAAAGGAAAGAACACTTGCAATGAAGGAGGATTCTGACACCGGTTCACAGAAAGTAAGGTGACCAGACGTCCCGGTTTTTCCGGGACAGTCCCGGTTTTCGACCATTTTTGATAATTTGTCCCGACTTTTTTTCGATGCAATCCGGGACGCCAATTTGTCCCGGTTTTGGACGAATTTGCCAATTTGGCATAAATCTCACAGATTAAAAAAGAAAATTATTATTCCGTGGCTGACTTGAGGAAATTTTTAATTATTAATGAACTGGCGCCGAAACAGCACAAGAGGTTGTCAGGACCGCGAATTAGTTTTGTAGTTCCAATGTGATATTCGCAGTTATTTGAAATTTTAGGTAGTGGTAAAGTACCAAGATTTTGCGTACGGTATACGTTTATTTAATTTAAACGGTGAACTATTTGTGCATATTTTGTTATTGTTGTAAGAAAATGGTACCAAAGCAGAAATGCAGTTTCAATGAAGATTTACAAAAGGAATATCCGTTTATTAAAAAGAGTACATCAAACTTCAATGTACGATGCAATATATGTGCCTCCGGGTTTTCGATAAGCCATAGTGGACGTGGTGATATTAAGAACCACACATGCAGTGAGAAACATAAGAGAGCCGTCGTTACAGCTGCATCTAGCTCGTCATTAACCACTTTCTTCAGAGCTGATAAAATTGGTGACCAAGAAGAGCAATTAGCTGCTATAGAAGGCGCCTTTGCATACCATACAATGCTACACAATCATACTTACAGGTCTATGGATTGCACCTCAAAATTACTTCAGGTTACTTTAGAGCCAAAATTTGCATGTGCTCGTACGAAAACAGAAGCCATTATTCGAAATGTCTTGGCACCCCATATTCTAAATGAGTTAAGGTGTGACCTAGAAAAGTCTACATTTATTTCTGTACTGACAGATGCATCCAACCACAAAGAATTCAAGATTTTTCCTTTGCTTGTCAGATACTTTGATCACAGTAATGGAGTGAAAATTAAAATATTAGAGTTAAAGTCGTTGGCAGGTGAAACATCTGATATTGTAAGTAGTTTTCTTAATGACTGCATAACTAAAAATGGTTTAGACAGGAAAGTAGTTAGATTATGCGCAGACAACACAAATTCCAATTTTGGAGGTGCTGAAAGGAAAGGACAGAACAATGTTTTCAAAAAACTGCAAGAAAACCTTGGACATGGTCTTACAGGAGTTGGGTGTGCAGGTCATATTTTCCACAACACTGTTCGAACAGCTGCAGATGTACTGCCTGTTGATGTCGAGCTGATTATTGCTAAAATTGATCTACTCTTCAAATCATACACATTACGAGTTAAAAGACTCAAGGAGTTTTGCCAGTTTGTGGAAACAGACTTCCAGATGATCTTAGGTTATGCTCAGACTAGGTGGCTTGCTCTGCTGCCTGCTGTTGAAAGGGTTCTTCAGATGTTTCTGCCTCTAAAATCATATTTTCAATCTCAAAACAGATGCCCAGTTTTTATACAGACATTCTTTGAAAATCCTCTATCTGAGGCATGGCTTGTTTCTGTTCACAGTCAGGCCTCTCCATTCTAAGAAGTGGTGCAAAAAATAGAGGGACAGACGGTCACTTTGTTTGAAGTCATTGACAGCATCAACAGGTTGAAAACTATTTTGAAGTTCAAACTGGAAGACTGTTTCTTGCCATCAAGAGTTAAGCTAATCCTTGAAAAGCTGGAAATGGAAGGACTTCCAAAGGAGGATGTGAAAAAGTTTCATGCTAGCGTTTCTTCGTTCTATGAAACAGCTTTCAATTATTTGAATAAATGGGTTGCAAAAAATTTTCAAGACCTAGAATCCTACAGCTGGGTAACGCTGAACAGAATATCAATTTGGGCAGATATTGAGATATCATCATCACTAGTGATTCAAACATTACCTTCAGCCCACTTTACAGAAACTGAAATTTATGACGAATATGTCTATATGAAGCAGTTTGTTACTTCTCAGAAAATTAGTGAATGGAGTGCCAAAAAAAACTTTGCCACCACAACGTTGGATTGAAATGGTTTCCCACTTCAAAAACAATAATGTGACATTTTCAAATATTTTGAAGTTGGCAGAGTTTTTTTTCTGTCTACCTGGAACAAATGCTTCCACAGAAAGAGTGTTTTCTTTGATGAACAGCTTATGGGCAAGTGATAAAACACAGCTAGGTGTTGAAACTTTGAAAGCTATGTTGACAACCAAAGTGAACTGTGAGGAAACATGTGTCGAGTTTTTTAAGATGCTGCTTGCAAAGAAGGACCTATTGATAAAAATCCACTCATCTGAAAAGTACAGTAACTCAGCTTCACCTTAAGTAAGGATTATTGATATTTTTCTCTCTTATTAGTTTAACTGTTAAACTTATACAGTAAAATGTATGTTATTCAATGTTATTCAAATGTATATATAAAATGTATATTATTTTAAATTGATATCAACTTGATTTTTCCGGGACATATCCCGACTTTTGACCTTTTCTTTACCCTTTTCTCCCAATTTTTTGCATTGAAATAGATCAAATCTACTATATTGTCCCGGATTAGGGTTTTGAAAATATGGTCACCTTACAGAAAGCCGAAAGGAGTCTGAACTGCTGGTACACATTCTTACTTATATGAAGATCTCCCGATTGGGCACTTGGGATGTTCGAACACTAAACGAGCAAGACCAAACTGCACAGGTGGTAGCAGGAATGCGAAACTATAACACTCACATCCAGCACTGTGTGAACCAAGGTGGCATAAAATAAAAAATAACCTAACACATCAGAAGTTAGAGCAAGAGGAGACAAACCCACCTCATAGTGAAGGTGTAGCTCTAATGCTGTTACAGGAAGCACAGAAGGCACTTACCGAATTGGGAGCAATGGGGCTCAGACAAATGTCCTCAACATTCAAAACGAAGAATGTATCGAGTTCGATTCCGAATCTGAATCAGACGATTTTAACTAACCCGAAACCCGACTTTTGTTTTTTAAACTTTCTTACAGATTCGTGATTAAAACTTAATGTATATATAATGTTCAACAAACAGTAAGAATAATTCGTTTTAATTTCTTTTTGGGCTAGACACGCAATGAAAACAAGTACTCACGCCCGCGTATAGCTGTGGGTCACTAGATTCGCCTCGCCCATTTACTTCTGTGTTGTCGCGTCTGTTTCCGGATAACCCAGCCGTCATTTTGACGTCACTCGGTCAGCACTATTATTAGATCGAACGAAGTTCGGCTGGTCCGCTTTGTCCGGTTCTCTGCTTGGCATCTCTGATAGGTACTTTCTTTAAAGTGTTAAAAAACAAAAAACGAAACAGGAAAACAATTTAGCGATGGCAATGTCGAGACCATATCAGCATTTTTTGCCTGGGAATTTACTGACTTAAGAGTGTAGGATGACAGCACATGTCTGTTACTTCGTAAAAACGAAATGGGACAGACTAAATGATTGTAAGATTTTCAGCATCATCATTCTTTTGGCCAATTGCGTTGTGGTTAAATTTCCCACGGAGGACAACATAAACGACAAGTAAGGTACGGTACCGATCTCCATAACTAACTGGGTGCTTGCACTGAAAACAAACTGTTGGAAAATACCAGATATAAGAATGTAGAACAAGAAGCTATGAAAAGACACCAGCATAGGAAACACATTTAAGAAACCTGTTGATAGTGCTACAATGTAGTCCATGTTCTAGAATCTCCTGGATAAGATAAATCGATTGAAGCCAAAAGTCCCTTCGCAGCAAGCCGGCAACGGTTTCTGTGGTAATCTGTTTTACATGACGAGGATGACAGTCTCATACATAACTGTAGCGTGAGGTTTTTATTGGCTCTAGGATCAGTGTAGTACTGACAATACAGAAATAGAATTTCTGCAGAAAATGGTGAAGTCCCAGTGTATAAGAGAACTACTGGTATCACAAATTAGTTACGGCTGTGAATGATCTGATCTCGAAAAATTAGTAGAGAGGAGACAGTCATAAAATGCCACCATGCTGTGTAACTAACTTTGATATTAAAACAAGGAAACAGATTTCACTTAACAATTATAAACTTGACAAGTAGTTCAAATACAATTTCCTTATTTATTAAGTATATACACTATCTACTCTTGTGCTGAAGGGTGGATGTTGGAAGATGGAATGCAATGGATTTGTAAGTTTACATATGATTTACATATATATATATATATATATATATATACATATATACATATATATATATATATATATATATATATATATATATATGTATATATGTATATATATATATATATATATATATATATATATATATATATATATATATATATATCATCATCATCTCAGCCCGTAACCCGTCATGGGTCGTAGGGGTGCCATGGTGGAAGCATCAGCAGACAGGGTCCTCCACTGCTCTCTATCTTCAGCAATGCGTACAAGTGTGGAAAAACCGTGTCCTGCCCATTCTTTGATGTTATCAGCCCAGGATTTTCTCTGCCTTCCTCTTCTCCGTTTACCTTCGACTGTTCCCTGAAGGATCGTTTTCGAAAGGGAGTCATGACGAGTTACATGCCCAAACCAGGCAAGCTTTCGACGTTTCACTGTTGACAAAAGTGGTTCTTGGTGGCCTGCATAGGTGTTTATCTTCTCTCTAACATAGACATTTGTTTTGTGCTCTTTATAGCAAATGCGCAAAATTCTTCTATAACATTTATGCTCGAAAGCCTGAATCCTTCGCTCCGTATCTGCAGTGAGTGTCCAGCTCTCACACCCATACAAGAGAATAGATAATACAAGTGATTTGTATAATTTGATCTTCACAGGAAAACTGATGTTACTTTTCCAGATCACATTCAACCTTGTCATGGCAGCTGAGGCCATCTCAAGTCTTGTCTTGATTTCTTTAATTGATCTTCCATCACTGCATATAGTGGACCCGAGATATTTAAAGGTGTTAACTTCTTCTAACGTTTGCCCATTTAACGTAATGTTGGTCGGAACATGTTTCTTATGGCTATTCACCAATATCTTGCTTTTTTCTATATTAATTTCCATCCCATACGTTCTTGTTACTTTCTCCAGTCTAGAGGTAAGGTCTTGAAGTTCTGATTCTGATCCAGCTATCAGATCAATATCATCAGCAAAACGTAGGTTGCACAGAGGTCGGCCTCCAATCGATATGGTTGATTTATAATCGTAGAGAGCCTCTTGCATAATATGTTCTAGATAAATATTAAAGAGCACTGGGGACAGGATACATCCCTGCCGAACTCCTACAGTTGTTTTGAAAAATTCTCCAATGTCGTTGCTTGCAAAAACAGCACTGCTTGCGTCCTTGTATAGTGCTTCAATGATATCTATGATGTTGGTATCAAAATTGAATTTTCTCATTACTTGCCATAAGCCTTCATGCCAGACTCGATCGAAGGCTTTTGTGAAATCGATGAAGTTATGGTATAAATCGTGTTGATGTTGGAGATGTTTTTCGATAAGTAATCTAATATTGAAGATTTGTTCTGAGGTACTTCTTTTTGGTCTAAAGCCAGCCTGTTCCTCTGACAAGATTTCTTCTGATTTCTGTTTTATTCTGTTCAAAAGTATCCTTAACATCACCTTACTTGGATGACTAATAAGGCTAATGGTTCTGTAGTTCTTGCACATTTTTAGATTTCCTTTCTTTGGAAGCGGTATATATATATATATTACACCAAGTCTTCCAATATAGGAACAAAATTATAGATATCTGCTGTGCTGTTAATTAATTATAGAAAATTTATCAACTGTGCTGTTAATCTTGTCTCTCACTACGCTAAATCACTTTTTCGTCATTGACAGTTAAATGCTCACAATTGCCGACGGAAATGGTACTAATGTGTACTCATCTCTTAGAACAGTTCTGTCCTTCCTAATTTGTTGCACACAACACCCGCTGATGATCATTCCTTTAGCCCACCCAAGACTGAGGGGGACTAAGGATGTAGCTCCGGTACAATCACTGTGCTCCTGCGAAGTTCCAGGCAGCTGGATTGACTCGACCATAAGACCTCAGGTTGGATGACACGAATAAACCCTCTAAGATTAATACAAGCCAGATTTGGACTCGACTTTAGTGAAGCACGAGTGCCCAGTCACGCAGGTAAGCAATAAATCAATTGTGGTGGTTTTTGATGGTATGCAATGTTGTTTGTCTTTATTACTATTGTACTGAATGAGGTCAGCTGTGAAGGTCCCTGATTATAACAAATTTTGGGTTGAGTTATCAGGGTGCCTTTCTGCTACCACCTTATGACCTCAATCAGACCTATTCTTGACTAGTATGTATGATAGCTACGTCTAATGTCTAGGGTTATGCAAGTGTGGTGTGATGGTACTTTGACACTAACACACACACATATAAACAACTAGTAAAGTCTATGATCAAATGAACTAACACATGGGTTAAATTTTGATGTGTAAATATTTTCTATACAATTTTATTGGTCCTGAACCTAGTATTCTTCTGGTCAGGACTTTCCAAATTAAAAGAACTCAAGGTATATACATAAAAGCAACTTTTCAACCCAAAGGGACAGTTTGTCCAAACATATACTGTTAAAATATACTAATAGTGTTACTAACTTTCTAATATTACTGGTTTCTAACACTGGATGGCTGTTTGGGATTTTTTAATCATCCCCAGTTCTTTAATACACCTTTCAATGTTTAATTCTTTGGGGAATATTTTTATTATCTTACACAAGGGTGCACTAGTCTTTGATGCTGATGAAAAGTCGGGTGCCAGATATTTTACTTATCTGGCACAACTTGAACTGTCCGTATTCTTGCTGTAAAACGATCACTTTGATACTGGCCCAAAAGTAACAGGGTGGACTCTGTAGACCCCTGTCACTACTGGAAATGAAAAGACTTCTCAACTGCTTTTCACAGACATCTGGCACCGGGCTAGTGCCAGATAAAAACCCTGTAACAATGAAATAATGCCTCCTTGTTGATATCATACTTAAACTGTTATTTCTACAGATTATAATACATAAGAAATAAAGATCTGGATCATATCTAATTGACCAACCCAGCACATCCATTACAAAGTGTACCAGTGTTGTTCACATGTCTCTCCTCTCAAGGCGGCCCTACATCTGCAATAATAATATTAATCTTTCTTTTCTTCCATACAATAGGATAGGTGAGCTGCGTCCATCTGGCCACCTAAGAAAACATTTTTATTTCACAAAACATGTGCATTTTACAAAACTGGCAATGTGTTATAGCATAAATCTACCTCTAGGCTCTGCATATATCAGCTAGGGACCTAATTACTTACAGTCGTAATGGCAGTATCTCTTACATACATTTTTAAACAAAATATATATGAATAATTTCTGCCTTACCATAAATTCAATGAATAAACACAGGTACGTTGATTAGCAGACTTCAGATGTCCTGCTGGCTGGACTTTGATGCCTATTATTGTTTTAGTTATATATATTTACTTTAATAAGGCAAGTCACACTTCACAGAATTTCAAACGTCCTGTTCAAGGAACAGTTTTATAACAAATGGCGTCGATACTTTGAATGTTTCAAAATTATAAAAGGCGTTGGCCAATGAGCGAACGACTACTTTTGAATTTGAAAATAAAAGAAAAAAACAGACTTGATTTTTGGATTTAACAAGTTTTCTCCTCACTCATTCTTAGATTTCTACTGCTAAAATATATTTTTAGTGTTAAGCCATCCCATAATTTCTCTCCCCTTGTCTACCCCTCCTCCAATAGAATACATGTACCCTTTTCCTGCCTTTTTCAAGGACGCGTCAAAAAATCAACGTTAGTAAAAGTAAAGACGAGCATGTGTTGGTCTGTCTGTCATAACCAATACCGTCTTTTGTCCATATCTTTCTTATTGTCTGTCGGATTTTCTATTTTAAAGCGGAGAAGCGCTGTCTGTGTGTTTATATATTTTCTCAGTGTGCCTATAGTCCGAAAAAGTATTGGGTTTTGCGGGGTATTTTTAAATTCTACAAAGCTTGCGACACGTTACCGAACACCTGCCACTGTATCGTCTCACACTGTCGTCTTGGGCAGCTAGTCCAAGAATATAACGCTTGACAATTTGTGGCATGTTTTCGTTCTCTCTCTCACTTTTAGGCGTTCGTTTATGCCTCCCCTGTTTTATTCTTACTATCTTTCTTGGAACAACTAAGCCTGTCGTTTTCAAAATTTTTACCGTTAACCGTTGACGGGCGAGTTATAAAGTCCAATACCACTGGCGCGGCAATAAGGTTTCACACTACGTTCTTATCTCAATGCGATGACTCGCGGGGGGGGAAAGAAGACGCGTTACAACTTTACTATTTCTATTTCTACTCATATTATTTTGACTTTTATACTTAGAATTAATAATTTTATCGCTGTATCAATGTACTTTATCACATCAATGTTGACAGCTTTCTCTTTCCCCAGTCGGTCGTGCTGGCCTTCGTGTTTGTGTGTGTTTTTTTTTAAATAAAACGCGCCTGTTTATATTGGTAGACGCAAGGAATCTGCCAGTGGGTAAGGAACTCTTTTGATTGGTTCTCGGCGGTTTCGTACATTCCGTGACCGAGTCCCGAAATACAGGGCTAATGCCTAATTTTATTATGTCTGCCGCCATGTTGGGGGAACAAGATGGCGTATACTTCGTGTAATTTATTCTGGCTCAGAGTCTGTTGAACGTGGATTGGCTGGGCATACTTGTTAACAAAGAAGTGGGTTTACACACACGTTTTACGACCACAACCTCATACCCAGCCTCATATTAGTCGCCTTGTACGACATGGCTGAGAGTGCAGCGGGCCTTTTTTTTCTGTGCCTCTTCAAACTACATGGTGAAAATTAAGGTGTCACGTCTCAATCTTAGTTCAAACGCATCCGGTTCAATATGTCTCGTTTAGGCGAGCAGGCTTCACACAGGCAAGACAGATAATCTGGGGTCGATCTAGTGACAGAAAACCAGTGTCGATCTGGAAATATCAGGGTTGTCGAGTCGGCCAACACGTTTTGCGACTCCGACTCCTGAAATTTTAGAAGTCCGACTCCGACTCCCACTCCTCTAAAAACGAGAGACTTCACGACTCCAAGTGCCGACTATGACTGCACAGTCGTCAGAACTATGACAATGACAGCTCTAAGCATCAGCTATTGTGGGGAAATAGACAAATATAAAAACAAAAACCTTTAAAAAGAACTGATTTAACGATTACGAATGTGAAGAGCATGACTGTATCAGCTAGACTGAGGAGAAGAGAACTGGGTAGCAAGAAAGGACGTCAATGAAGAAAAAAAGACAAGACAAGAAAGAAAGAAAGAAACAGAGACAGACAGAAAGAGAAACTCATACAAAGGATATGAGGACGAATACCCCCCCCCTCCCCTCACCCCCCCCCACGCCGCGGGGCCCGCCCCCCCAAATGCAAGAAGGAAGCACAGACAGTAAAATAGAAACAGAAATATATATATATATATATCTATATATATATATATATATATATATATATATATATATATATATATATATATATATATATATATATATATATATATATATATATATATATATATATATATATATATATATATATATACACACATACAATGTAGGAAACCTGAGCCCCGTAAGCAGTAAAAGGTAATTAACAGACACTCGCTGGACAGAAAGAAGGACACCAGACAACAGAGAAGAAATAGAAGTGATATAATTACTCGGAATCGATCCAAGAACCATCATAACGGCGCCATCACCTTGCTATGAAAGTAAATCGTTCAAGGACTGACGGTCAATTTATCACCCTAAAATAGTGCTTCATTGGCCGAGGTCATTCTCACGACACCCACACAACTATGATTTATAGGACCCATGAATGACCCCGCTAACAATACCACTATTTGTTCTGAGCGTAAGTTTGGCTACGCAGTTAGAGCGCGTGCCTCGCGCGGGCAAAGTTACTGGGTTTTTGTTGTGCCTCCACAGTCCTCCGCCAAGTTGTTTTTGGTCGGCCTCTCTTTCGTTTTCCTTCGGGGGTTCATAGCATAGCTGTTCTTGTGATGGCATCGGGGTCTCTTCTGAGGACATGGCCAACCCAGCTCCAGCGTCTGCCAGCTATGATGGTGTGCATGTCCTCTTGCTTGCTCCGAGTAAGTAGATCTTGGTAGGTGATGGTATTCGGCCAAAAGATTCGGAGAATTTTTCTTAGGCATGTTGTGTGAAAGAAAGGACAATTTCGAAATTTCCTTCTCTGTAACTCTCCAGCATTCCGCACCATAGAGAAGCATACAGCTCTGATATAATCTTAATTTTGTGCTTGTGCTGTACTGAAAGGACTTCCAGATGTTGTTTAGACTAAAACAGGCTGTTCTTGCTTTGTTCATTCTGTTGTTGATGTCTTTGCTTGCTCCGCCGTCTGGTGTTACTATGCATCCTAGGTATGTGAAGGTGTCTGTCTGTTCCAGTTGCTGATTCCTTACTGATATGGGTTCAGGGTTGCTAACATTGAGCGGCATGACCTCTGTCTTCTTTAGATTGATGTTCAAGCCCACCTGCTGGCTGTACGTATTAAGTCTATCCGTTTTTTTCTGGATGTGTTGATGTGAATGTGCTAGTAGTGCAATGTCATCTGCATTTTCCAGATCTTCCAAAGTAGAAAATGTAGTCCATCTTATTCCTCTTGGACTGCCCTCTGTTGTCTGGCGCATCACCCAGTCTATGACTGTTAAAAATAGAGTGGTTGATAAGGGGCATCCCTGTCGTACTCCTGGCTTCACCTCAAAGGTTAGGTTGCTCTGCCCAACACTACACGTAAAGTTGGCATAGAGGCTTTTTATGATTGACACTATACAGCTTGGAATTCCATAAGCCCTCAGTATTTTCCATAAACTGTCCCTATGTATACTGTCAAAAGCCTTTTCAAAATCAACGAAATTAATGTACAGCTGTCTTTATGTTAATGTTCTCCACTATTTCTGTCACGTAGTGCAATCACCCTCTTTTCTCTTCTTTTTCTTCCTTCATACCTGGTCACTCATTCCGCTTTTATTTCTAGAAAATCAACAATTTTTTTCTAAACTCAGTAGTTCTCTCATTCTCCTAAAAGGTAAAACTCTTTCTTTGTTCAGTTTTTATGACCTGGCAAAGTTTATCTCCGCTCCCTTCCCCGTGACCTTTTGACCAACATATTGTCGACCAAATTAAAGCAATGTTACTGGCGCATCAGAGTGTCAAATGACAACTAAGTGGTCTGACCGTCAGGAAACGATTGAAATTAATAGAGCATGAGAACGAACGAACGAACGAACGAACTAACTTTATTTTCAAAGGGTTAAGAATTGGGCACGCAGGCCCGTCTGACATTCTGCCCTTCCTCTCTCTCTCATCATATATACTATATCCTTTCATCCTCACATTTACTATAAGCATAATTAAGGCATTTATCATTATAAAAGTAATATTACATTTGCAATAATCATCATAATTAAAGTACGTTTTTAACATTAAAAAAGAATAATAATAATAATAATGAATGTAAAAATAAAATAAATAAAAATAAAAATAAACATTAATACATAGATTAGATAGATAGATAGATAGATAGATAGATAGATAGATAGATAGATAGATAGATAGATAGATAGATAGATAGATAGATAGATAGATAGATAGATAGATAGATAGATAGATAGATAGATAGATAGATAGATAGATAGATAGAAAGATAGATAGATAGATAGATAGATAGATAGATAGATAGATAGATAGATAGATAGATAGATAGATAGATAGATAGATAGATAGATAGATAGATAGATAGATAGATAGATAGATAGATAGATATAGTTTATGGTGGTATATAATAAGAACAACTCCGCCTATGCCGGTCCCAAGCCCGGATGAAAAAGGAGGAGGGCGGCCTGCATGGAGGCCGTAAGGAGGCAGCCCCTCCACCATGCAAAGGCACAACAGGCCAATCACCTGTTTGTCTAAAACTATGATTACAAGCAATATAAGAGAGAAAACCGGACTGATTCTAAAGGCGACGAACTGGAACGGACTACGGACTACGACTTATGGAACATGGAACACAAGAAGTATAAATGGGAAAGAAGAGGAGCTGATGGAAGAGATGAGGAAAGCAAAACTAGAAATCCTGGCTATTACCGAAACAAAGAAAAAGGGACAAGGAGTCATGGATCTCGATGGCAACACTCTGCTATACAGTGGTGTACCCACATCTGAAAGAGCTAAAGGGGGCGTGGGTTGCATTGTGGCCAAAAACCAGAAAGATAGTATCAAGGGATGGAACTTTGTCTCGGAGCGCATTATGGTTGTAAAACTAAAAGAAGGAGAAACCATAGTCAACCTGGTCATAGTGTATGGGCCAAATGAGGATGAGAGAGCAGAGGTCAAGGAAGAATTCTTCGAGCTGCTTCAAAGGACAGTGGATGACTGCCTAGATGAAATTATCATGCTCGGAGATTTCAATACCAGAGTTGGAAATGACCATGCTAGATGGGGTGGAGTTATCGGAAGATATGGAGAAGATACTCTCAATGACAATGGAAAGCGACTCCTCAGATTCTGCAGTGAGCAGAATCTGATCATTACCAACACAAAGTTCCCCCATAAGCGCATACATGCATATACTAGGTGTGAACCAACAAAGAATGAGAAGTCAGTGATCGACTATGCCATTGTTAGGAGGAGCTCATTCAAATATGTCCGGGATGCTAGAGTCTGGAGGGGGCCAGAGATTGGAAGTGATCACTACCTGCTTACAATTAAAAGAACAACTGAAAGAGTTGCTCAGCCTAGGAACTGCCCAGCACCACGCAAGAAACCAAGTAAACGAACGGAAGAAATGAGCATTAAGACCTACAAGCTGAAAGATCCAGAAATTAAGACCAGATATCAGGGGCTTATTGCTACAGCGGTGAGAAACACAGAAGAACAAGATGACTTGGAAACCCTGTGGCTTAAATTCAAGGACATCATAAAGACAGCTGCTGCAGAAGCATGTGGTGAAGTCTGACTTGGGAACAAGAGAAAGAGGACACCTTGGTGGACAGAAGAAGTCAAAGAGAAAATAAGAGAGAAGAAAATGGCATGGAAACAATACTTGGGAGCTAAAAACACAGCAGGACAAATAGAGAAATATAGAGAATATGTGATACTCAGAACAGAAGCAAAGAACAAGGTGCTAGCAGCAAAACAGAAGTCCTGGGAAGAATTTGGAGAAAAGCTAGAAAAGGATGCGCAAGAAAACCAGAAATTGTTCTATAAGACCCTAAAGAACATGAGGAAAGAAAAACAATGCCCTCTCAAATTTATAAAGGACAAGCAAGGCAAATTGCTTACTGCCCCGAAGGAAGTAATGGAAAGATGGAAAGAATATTTCTCAGAACTCCTTGATGGTGAGCAAGGTAGAGCATCAGAAATGATAACCACTAGCACAGAAGAGGATACAAATGGTGATGAAGATGACATAAAGATGGAAGAACTGAAGGCAGCACTGGAGAAAATCAAGATGGGCAAAGCAGCAGGGCATGATGGTATAACACCAGAAATGGTTAAGTACATGGGAGCATCAGGCGACCTATTACTCCTAAGGGTCCTACAAGCAGCATGGTGCAACAAGGCCATACCAAAGGATTGGGAGATTGCCATCATAACACCGATTTTCAAAAAGAGTGACAATCGACAATGTGGAAACCACAGAGGCATATCCCTTCTCAGTGTCCCTGGTAAAATCTACTCTAGAATCCTAGAGCAGAGACTCCGATGCCTAGCTGAGCCACAATTGGATGAAGCCCAGTGCGGATTCCGAGCAAACCGAAGTACTCAAGACCTAATCTTCACACTCAGGCAGCTGAGTGAAAAGGCCCTTGAGTACAAGAGTGAGATCCATATTTGTTTCATAGATCTGGAAAAGGCGTTTGACAGGGTCCCCTGGAGCAAACTTTGGGACTGTTTGGCAAGGAAGAACATTCCAGCACCTCTGATACATGCTATACAGAGCTTCTACAAGTCTTGCAGAAATTATGTGAGGACAGCAAACTATAAGTCAGAAGAGTTCAAGACCACCACTGGTGTAAGACAAGGCGATATCCTGTCATCTTATCTTTTCATACTTCTCATGGACGATGTCATCAAGGCATGTAAGGAGAGAACAAGAAAGTATTCAGTGGGGTACTGGAAGATGAGACAGGTCTGTATTTCAGAGCTAGCATTTGCTGATGATGTTGTCCTGATTGCTAAATCAGAGACACATCTCCAATCCAACCTGCAAGTCTGGAAGGAAGAGCTGGAGAAGAGAGGGATGGTCATAAGCAGCTCTAAAACAAAATCCATGGTGATATCACGAGAAGAAAGAAAACATCAGATTAAGTTGGGAGAACAGGTCCTGGAGCAGGTCGACCACTTTAAATATCTCGGAGCTATTATAGACCGAAAGGGGAGCATCAAAGAAGAGTTGGCCACTCGAAAAGCAGCGGCTGGGAGACTTTATCAGGCCATAAATCGAGGATTCCTCAGCAAGAAAGAGGTTGGTAAGAAAATGAAGATGGCTGTATACCGCTCCACCTATGTCCCAGTCTTGACATATGGATGCGAGTCATGGGCAATGACTACAACCCACAAAAGCCAGATCCAAACCTCAGAAATGAGGTATCTGAGGAAGGTGGTTGAAGTAACAAGAAGAGACATGGTCCGCAACCAGACGATACGTCAAGGCCTAAAATCCCACCCGCTGCAGACCCAAATAGAACAGTCCCAACTAAGATGGTTTGGCCATGTCTGCAGAATGGGAGAAGATCGGCTACCACGACAAGCATGGGAAACAAACAGCCAGGGATCCAGACCTCCAGGACGACCCAGAGTCCGCTGGGAGGACAACATTAGACAATCTTTGAAGGACCGAGGACTAGAATGGAACCAGGCCAGGAAGAAGACAGCTGATAGAATAGTCTGGCGCTCTCTCTTCCAAACCTCTACACCTCACGGTAAAAGAGGAACGACTAAGTAAGTATATAATAAGAACTCGTGATATTTTGGGAATACGCTGCTGAATGACCTGGGACTTAGTGTGTTGTCAGCACATGCGGAAAATGTTCCCACAGGTGAGCAGCTTTAAGTCCCAAACAGATACTGCCACAGGTAGTGAACTGTTGACGCCTCTACTATACGAGATCCATCTTTATGACCTATGCTCCTTAGGGAGGTAAAGGGTATTGACTGATAGATAAGAATCGTGCATATAGGCCCGTCTTACATTTTGCCCTTCCTCTTACTCATCTTTTATTGCTAGTTATTCAGACATTCTCCATACTTAAGGTGTTAGTTTAATGGCGATGCAACATTATAAGTAGTATAAAAGCATACATTTACAGTATTTGATTACAATTAAGGAGTAAGATATATAAAAATGAAAAACTAGATCATTAGACCCTCCATACAGTATATTAGATAATAATTC
The DNA here is from genome assembly GCA_024509875.1 of Oreohelix idahoensis. Taxonomy (NCBI): domain Eukaryota; kingdom Metazoa; phylum Mollusca; class Gastropoda; order Stylommatophora; family Oreohelicidae; genus Oreohelix; species Oreohelix idahoensis. The sequence goes on along the minus strand of JAMPIV010019830.1, from coordinate 256,390 downwards.
GAAATATAATCCCTTAGGGCGGCATATAATAGGCACTATTAATGTATTTGAACAGTCTACGATTATATGAGTAGGGACTGTGCATGTTTTTAAGATCATGTGGAAGATTGTTCCAAAGATGAGCAGCTGAGTAAGCCAAGCTCTACTTGAACAAATCTAGCCTGGGCTTGGGTACCTGTAACTGGTTTAAGCGGTTACTACGTTTTTCATTGAATTTTAAAAGAGGCCACAGATACGTTGGAGCATTCTGTGACAAGATTTTGTGAGCGAATTTAGCTTTGTTAAATAGGAAGCGCTTTCTAAAGGGTAATATTTTAAGATAGTTATATAAATCTGTACAATGTGTTTGGTGTTTATCAGCAACTAGGCGCACTGCACGTTTTTGAAGTGAATGAAGCCTTTTTGTGTTGGATATGGAACAACCATCCCAAATTGTGGAACAATAGTCTAGGTATGTTTGTATGTGAGATGTGTAGAACATTTTCCTTGCCCCCTCATCCAGGAAGTGTTTGATTTTGGCTAATTGGTAAACTTTTTGTGCCGTTAGCTTTGTGAGTGCACTTACATGTGAGTTCCAACTTAGGTGCTGGTCAACAGTTAGACCTAGAGTTTTATGTTCATTTACGTTTTCAATTAGTGATGTTCCTATGTAGAGCTGAAGTGTTGTTTTCTGCGAGTTTTGTAGTTTTGTCTGGTTGATATTAACATACATTTCGTTTTACTAATATTTATTTGCATTCGATTCTCGTTGCTCCACTTAATAATATTATGTGTATCAGTTTGTAAAGATAGTTCTAGTGTGGCGCAACTTTTGTCACTAGTGTAAACAGTACAGTCATCGGCAAACAGATCACAGGATGAGTGTTTGATGTACAGAGGAAGATCATTAATGTATACGGCAAAGTGAGAGAAGAAATAAGACAGTCCCCTACCCACTGCCTACAAATTTCTCGAAACAGACGAGTAGCGAAACTAGTGTGCGGCTTTAACAGATTGGCCCGCAAAAAACAATGTAGGCTGCACTCTCGCTAGCAGTCTAGCTCCCCGAACATTATTGCTTCAAGCAATATAGAGGAAGTGTCCATCTAAAACAGCATTGGGTTCAGTTGAGCGATCCTATCAGGTTGACCTACCACGAGACAAAGCGGAAGACCCTGCTTGAGTCATCTCCCTGTACGGGGTCTATCCAGTAACCACAAGCAATGTTCTTGAGTTGGTGATGATCCCTGAGGCAAGCCAGAGGAAGCAAATCTTGTCACCCTCTAGAACCCCACAAGACATATCTGCAGTACTGGTCCTGAAGTGCTGGGACAGACAAAACCCTGAAACGACCCATTAAGTCCAAAAAGAGAAGTAAAAACCTAACAGGAGCACAACTCACCACAGAAGCTACAACCATCTAATAAGGAAGATGATTATTTAACCTACTAAACAAAATCACCATCTGGTCCAAGCGATGACTATATATTTTTTTAAACAGAAGACGATACATTTTTTTTCGTTTGTACATTCTGATAATCTACCCTCATTTAAAAAAATTCAACATAACAGAGACTGTTCTAATTTTTTCATGTAATGTTTACGTTGGCTGGATATTTTTTTAGTAATTAAATCTACACCCTCGGGGCTGAGCCATAATCAACATTCTTGGGTCGGGATATTTTTTTTTATGTGGGCATCAAATCTCCTTTCTCAACGTTATGCACTCTACATAGTCCTTTGTAGGATTTCTGAGAAGGAATTTATCATCCTGAAATATCTCGCTTAGTTTCACCAGAATCCTCTTTGAATTAAGGTTTTCTAGTGGACTAAATCCCGAGGACAGACAGTTCATTTAAACTTGCATACTGAAATCTTTTCATGTAGATATCTGTTATTCTTTCATCCCATCTGTCACTCTCTTTCAAACTATCCGTCACAATCTCTTAAAAGACAAGCTGACCTAGGTCTGGCTTTATGAATGAATGCAGGGGCGTGCTTAAAGTACTTGACACCCGGGGCGGATTCTTCCTTTGACACCTTCTCCCCATAAATAAACACACATAAAAATTTAGTATGTTGGCAATAACGTTTTCCGGCTCCTGGCTGTTATCCTTAGTACACCACTGAAAGAATGTCACACAAGATTGGTGTCGCAATTGAAATCGACATCCGGATTGAATGTAACTCATGTTTGATGTCGTAATTTGATTTGACTTTCTTCTTTAACGGAGATGACAGGGAAACCATTATCCATATGACGCACGTATTGTGTAATATATTCTATAAAACAGGGGTATCCAACCTTTTAAGGCGCGGTCCACATTGCCAGTTTAAGCAGAACCCGGGGGCCAGACTTTAATAAAATCGTTGACGTAATGTCGTGTGGTGGCAATTGAGGCAACTACGACAGTAATTATCACCAGGAATAGCCTTTGAGATATTTGGTAGAAGGTCTACAGAAATTTGCTCGTTAAGAAAAGATAGAGACCTATCCGAGATAAGGACAAGAAGAAGAGAATGCGAATGCTTTCCACTGGACAGTGTTTTCTGGTGGATTATGGAAAGAGTTCTGTGTCCCCACGACCTTAGCCTCTGCCCTTAGATCCCGTAACAGAAAAAGCCCCCAACCTCATCTGAGTGTAGAAATTTACCTATATGTAAATATTTAACCCCGACAGCACGAGTGATACATTAACGAACTAGGTAATGATCGAACAATTATTGGGTTTATTAATTAAATATCTACACATATAGGGTTATTAGTGGTTAGAACGTGATGATGGTAAAGACGATTCACACAAAACACACAGATGAGATATTAATATTGTAGTTAATTAAATAGAAGAATGAGCTTGTGTAAAGCGAAATGATGATAATGTGATATGATACGTGTTACCAAAATGGTGAGTAATCTATACAGTCCATGTGTCTTTAAATGCATCACCAGGGTAGGATGGTTCACATGTATGCATAGAATGTCCCAGCTAGGTATAAGTTATGTCGAGTGGGTATCTCTAAGTCGAGGACGTTCTGATGAAAACTTTTGTCGTACTGAGAACGTTGACGATATATAGTCCTTCACTGTTTGATAATATTTCTGTAGCGTTGATCAACAGGTAACAGTTGTCGTATAAAAAATGTCGGTTATCTAATCTCCGAAGGGTACTGGCCAGACTGGATATCTTCACGAAATGTTCTTGATATGTAGACTCATTATCTTGAGTATGTAATCGTAATTCATAAAATATACTTTGGAGTCTGCTTCATAGAATGCGCTTAAGAGTGTGATACCCCTGGTATAAATATGAGATTCAACTTTTGAGCTCTTTAGCCTGACTTCAGATAGTACAATTCCGATGGAGCTGAACTTCATATGAGTAATCAACTGTGAACTTTAGCTTGACTCCTGTAGTAAGCTTTAGAGTGATTTGAGCGTGATTAAAAAATGTATTGAACGTGTGCGCGCGTGATATAAGGTGACGAAAAATGCTGCGTCCACCTTCTTGATCGAAGGCGAGAAATATTCCTTTTTTAAGAGAGGAACTAAGAATGTCACATGGCGAATTCTGCTAGCCAAATGTCCGTTTTGATAACTTATTTCTGGTTTGACGTCAGACACGTAGAGTGTAGACTCAGACTTCTGATGGATTTCTTCTTCTTTGATCCTAGACCGCCGACCGTCAAAGCAGTCAGTGGCCATCACACCAGGTAGCGTCTTGTAGGGCAGCAACAAATTGATTCCACTTTGCTCGGCCGGTGGCCATCCTTCGTACAGTGCCCCAATTCTGGTTCATTTTTTGCATCTCAGCCTCCACAGTCCTCCGCCAAGTTGTTTTTGATCGGCCTCTCTTTCGTTTTCCTTCAGGGGTCCATAGCATAGCTGTTCTTGTGATGGCATCGGGATCTCTTCTGAGGACATGGCCAACCCAACTCCAGCGTCTGCCAGCTATGATGGTGTGCATGTCCTCTTGCTTGCTCCGAGTAAGCAGATCTTGGTTGGTGATGGTATTCGGCCAAAAGATTCGGAGAATTTTTCTTAGGCATCTTGTGTGAAAAAAAGGACAATTTCGACATTTCCTTCTCTGTAACTCTCCAGCATTCCGCGCCATAGAGAAGCACAGAAAGCACACAGCTCTGATATAATCTTAATTTTGTGCTTGTGCTGTACTGAGAGGACTTTGTGACGGTATTGCCTCCCCTGCTTTGCAGTAGTAGTCCAAAAGTGACCAAACTCAAGAGTATGTAATATAGGTGTTGCAGGTGGAACTTATGGAAGGGGAAGTAATCTTTAGAATGTTTTGAACATATTAAATTTCGAGTTGCAACGCTTGATTAAGCGGATACTTGTTTGACTTTAGGATAGAATTATCTTTTCCTATTTTTCGGGTGACAGAGTACAGATAAGCGTGTGAACGCTGTTTAATGTATTTATTCTGTACTGTTTTGAGTCATGTGAATAGCTCGCTAGTCTGCATGTGTTATCGAGAACGGTGTTCAAGACAACCGAATCTCGTGACGGGTTTTTTGGCGGGACTAGTGTGTGATTGAGGGAGTTGTGTTTTGGGCGTGGACCGTGTAGGTCGAGTCCCGGTGTTTTTGGATGGTGTGTGCCTACGTAGGATTTGAGAAAATGTCGACTTATATATTTCGCTGTGTGTACAGCCTATGTGATACACTGCAGTGAAGATTTGTTTAGGCCATATGAACCTTATTATAGCTGCCGTGTGATGCAGGCTTTGCTATGTATTGAAGTACTTTTGTAGGCCATATTTTGAAGATTAATGAAGCTGCCGGGTGATGCAGGCTTCACTGTGTATTAAGGTACTTTTGTAGGCCATATTATGTTTAGCTGCAGTATGAAGATTTGTGAAGCTGTTAAGCTATTATAAGTCCAGGATTAGGACAGGCCATATTATATATTAACTGCAGTGTGGAGATGTATGAAGCTATTAAGCTATTATCAGTCCAGGATTAGGACAGGCCATATTATGTTTAACTGCAGTATGAAGATTTGTGAAGCTGTTAAGCTATTATAAGTCCAGGATTAGGACAGGCCATATTATATATTAACTGCAGTGTGGAGATGTATGAAGCTATTAAGCTATTATAAGTCCAGGATTAGGACAGGCCGTATTAGGTATTGATGCAATGCCCGGGAAATTATGTTATAATGATTAGTGTTTGTGCTAGCGAATGCGAGTACATTTATGCATATAACATTCAGACTGAAACCATCAGAGTAAAGGGGGGTGTATCAGTTGGTGGTTTTCAGTCAACAGGATCTGACATCTACGACTATTCGCGTCGATAGCCTAAGTGGCGTAGTTTTCGTATCATTGGATATCATTTAAGATGTGCCTGAGTGGCGTATACGATTAAGAAATTGTTACCTCTACAGTGATATGTACTTGAAGCAAGAGGATAAAGTGAATCAAATTTTGTCCACCAGACCATAACATATCTAGAGGATCAGTCACTACAAGTTGAAAATAATACATATGACTTGCACGTGACAAGAGTGTAGAACACTTGACTTTGTTATAATTGACCTTATGTAGGCGTGGCTTGAATCTCCTGTACTTCAGAACTGTGACCTAGTTATTATCTGCCTGGGTGGCGCATTTGAGAAACGACGCACGCTTTATTCGTGGTAGAAGGCAACTTTACACCAGTAGCAATTGACGTCCTATTTCATGCCTATAGACGACAACAACGTCTGCAGTGGTCAAGGAAGTTCAATTAGACTTGGACAGTATTTGTACCAGCATTTGTACGGGTTGTGACAGATTTCTGCAATATTCGGGTTACCTGTGCCAGTTGTCACCATCACAAGTTCAAGATGTTATGATACACGGAGTTGCCGTGTGCATTTTAGACTACAGAAGAGTCAAGAGTTGCAGTGTGTGCTGTATTATGGTTCCTGTCAACTTGTGCATTGTTAAGCACATATCATATTGACGAAATTACCTGAAGAGAAACGAATCAAGTTGCAGTGCTTTCCCGCAGTGGAGGTTTTAGCAGTCTATGTGATATCCAGTGTCGTGGCGGAAAAGAAGCGGGATCATTGACAGATAAGTGATTGTGTCTTGTGTAAATTGTGTCACTTCATATATGTCGCTGGGCCTCCCTAATTGCTCATTTTGTTATTATTGTTGTTTATGTCTAATTTGACATATGATTAAGATTTGATGCATAGGTGTTAATGGCTGTTGACATATGTCGATTTTCCTGATAATGATGTGACTTGATAAAGGTGCTATAAAAAGGAATTGGTGATACAGAATTGAGGAATAAGCTCATTTCTTGACAAATAGTTGGCTTTGTGAGCTGGAAAGTTAATTGTCCAACCTTTTGGGACAGTAATTTGTCATAACTATAAGTGATTACTAGATATATTGGATTAAGTAAGTGAATCACTATGGATGATGATGAGATAGATCCTGAGGATATGAGGCCTATATTGGCTTATTTGTGGGAAGAAGGTAGAGATTATCAACAATTAAAAGGCCCACAGCTTGAGGAACATGTGATAGACAGATTTTTGGTCAATGCGTCAAGAGCGCTAAAATATTTTGCTGAGGAGAATTTTCAGTCTCATCCTCATTTAATGATGGCTAAAGAGTTAGCGGATTTGCTACTTTGGGAATTTCGCGGATTTCTGTACAACTATATTAATGTTAAACACGATCACATAAGGAGGGGAATACACAAGATGATTCAATACGGCATTTCTGATGGTCAAAAGAAGGAGTTAGAAGATGAGGAGCAAATAAGAAGGAACAAACGGAGTGCCCTACAGGAAAGGGAAAACTTCTTAGAGAGTACCGCTGAAGTGAGTAAAGTACATGAAACAGTGTCTAGACTTACGGGTGAATTGCAAAAGTCAAACTCAGAACTTGCTAGTGTGCAGGCAAGTTTGGATTTAGCATTGTTGAAGATAAAGCAATTGGAAGTCCAGATGAAAGATAAGCAAATTGAGGTAGAAAATATTACACAGGAGGTCCAACAAAATAAACAGATTTATGAGAATTTGAAAGTTGAGACCGATAAACGTGATAGAGATTATACAGAGTCACTTCTTGATTTAATGGATGATATTGCGAATCTTGGTCTCCAGCAGGAAGAAAAGAATGAGATGATTCCAGAAAAGATTGATGAGCTTAATAATAGGAATGATTATATTAAGATTCAGTCACTACAACTAGAGTTGACTCAGTTGAGAGCAAATAAAAGAACAGTTAGAGAAAGAGACATTAGTGGAGTTGACGGCTGAGAAAGAGAAGGTCGCTAAAATTGAAAATTTACTAGCAGAAGAAAGCGACAAAGTTTTGGCTGTTAAGGAGTTAAATAAAAGGTTAAGTGAAACGATTTCACTTAAAGATAATGAAATTGCGGAAGCAAGGGAAAGAATATTTGGCTTACTAGATATGGTTTTGAAAAACAAAAGGTGCTCTTCTGTCAATGTTCACAATGATAGACAGAAAGTTGCGAAAAGTCAACCCCATACACTTTTTGCTCAGAGAGATTTCATTCATGGTAAAGATAGATCTTATCGTGGTAAATACAACTTTAAAAGTTCTAATATTACTGGTAGTTCCAGTAATAATTCTTGGCGTCAGACCAACAAAGATTCTTGTGTAACAGCCAGTTCTGTTGGTCAGGAAAAGATAGGTGATAAATTTCAGGTCAAGATTCATAAGAACAAATATTTCTCTACTACTGGAAATACTCAGAAATTAATAGCGGGTGTTGAGACTATTACTACTTGTTCCAAAGATGAAACCCATATGCGGAACAATAGAGATACTATTGTTTCTGGCAGTTGTCAAACTCAGCACAGTCAGTTTGAAACTATTGGTAAATATATTCCCATAAGGGAAAAGAAAAACAGTTCTAGAAAGAGAGATAACCCCAAGAGTAAACAGTACCAAGGGAGATCAGAAAATAATAATTTTCCCTCTCGTAGATACTGTAGACAATTTAACAAATCTCAAAGTTTTGATTGTAAGAATGTTGGAAAGTATGATAGAGATAATAGCTTTTCAAATGTTGCTTTACATCACCAGAGGAATGTTCCTAAACAAAAGACTAAAGTCATTATTTGTAAACAAGGCAACGGTAATAATAAGTATTTTGATCATAGAACAAATAATAAGCGCAATTGTGCTAATTTTGTTCAACATGAGCCCAGAGTCATTTATAATCAAAGTAAACAGAGTAAAAATAACAGTGGATGCTTGAATACTATTGCTTGCTCTACTTGTTGTTGTGAATGTGAGACTTTGTTTCAGCGTAAGGCAGCGGCGACATTCAAGGTCGGTCATGTTGTCCCCAAGAATTCTATGATATCTACATGTGATAGAGAGAGCTAGTGACATCGTGAAGAGACCGGGTTTTTACACAAGCCGGTACTGGGTAATTGTAAACGTGATTTCTACGTTTTTTTTTCATTAAATTTCACTATTGAGTAAAATGGAAATTTTCATTTGTATTTGTTGACAGAAGCTACGTTGCGATAAGGGTCAAGGCTTCTGTGACATATTGACGGTCAGAAATGTGAGTCAACTTTCCGCTCGAGTAGTCAACCGAAACCTGTCAGCGTCAAACTAAAATCTGAGGTGTTGCTTTCTGAAGGTCAAGCATGTTTACAAGAGAGTGGGAGACTTCGCGTCTGATTTGTTTTTTTTTTTTAATGTGAAGATGATAATATTTTTGTATTCTATATTAGTACATGACATGTTGTTGTTTTGAAATAACATATAATTTTGTTGTAATGATTATTTCTATGCATCATTTGATTGCCATAATTTTTTATTGTTATTTATATGTCTGTATTTTGATGATGTATTAATACATTTTTATGCTATTTATATATTATTGTGTTGATAATGTGTAGTATGTAATTATTATCCTTTATACTACTCTGTTCAACTTAGAATTTTTGCAACTGTGTTGTTTAGGATAGTTTTGTACATGATGAGATTGCACAAACTCATTTATTGTGTTGATGTAGTGGTTACTTTTAGATAGTCCTGAGTGTTCGTTATTCACTTAATTTATATTTTTTCTCATGTTTTGATGTCATGATTAATTAATATATAGAACATACAGAGAAGATGTGTATTATCTGGTATGTTGTGAAATGTAATTTTGAAAATAGCTTGCATGTATCATACATGATCTTGTATTTGGATTTGTTAACTTTTTGTGAAACTTCGATTTCCAGAACTTGATTTTCTTGCCAGTCAGACATGTAGATTATTTTCTTAGCAGATTATTTAAAAAAAAAAACTTTTTTTTTTTTTGTAGATATTTTTATAGAACCTTTTTTATATTTCATATTAGCAACAGACTGTAGATTTATTTATAGATGTATATCTTATCGATTTGAATAAGAGATAAAGTTATAGCTAAATAGCATTGTACGGAGCTGAACGTAATTGTCAGCAGAAAGAACTTAAAGGATAAATTAAATTTACATGTGTTGATTTAAAGGTTTCTTCGAGATAGGATTTTTGTTTTATATTTCACTCATTTTGTTAAAATATTGATTTCATTATTAGGTTTTAGTGGTCTTGAATTACTTAAAAATTAAATACTGTTTTTATGTAACTTATCGTAAAAAAATATGTTTGTACGGTACTGTTGAAAAAAATGATTTTTTTTTTTTTTTTTTTTTATGGCATTGTAATTTTTTGTTGGGTGTGCCCAGCATTTGACTTCGTGATATCATTGATATGTAGTTTGATTAGTTCTTGTAAAAAGTTGTTTTTTATTATGATGTATTTTTTTTTAGCGCTTGATTGGTCGTATTAGTTATAGTAATGCTATTACTTGTTTGTTCGATGCCTATAATTTATTTATGTTAGTTTTGTATAACTCTTATAACTTAGTTAAATTACTTATTAGCTTTTGTTTAGTTATAAATTATTTTTTGATGGTATTAGTATAGATATACTTTGATATTTTGTGTTGTGCCTTTCGATCATGTTTATATATTTTTTTTTTGAATAGGTTATCTGATCAAAACAGTTATTAGTATGTATCGTTATTGACTTTCTCTGCGTTCGTGCCTTTGCTTTCTATCTGTCTTTGGTAACTATTCTTCATTTCATTCCTCCTTTTCTGTTGTCTTTTCGGTATGGATTTCATATCTTGTTTATACTTTCGTACCTCATCTTCGTTTTACTTGATTCTATTTGTATACTTTGTCTTCTTTCAACACTTATACCTCTATTCTTTGTATTGTTGGAGTGGTTATATGACTTGATATAACATATCTACTTATGATAGTTGTATTTATTTTACATGTAATTGTCCAACTTAATTATGAGTATATGGTATTGTTGAGTTCTTACTTTCCTTTTTTTTTTTTTTACAGATCATTCTTCTTTTGATTGATCTTGTGTTTTCTCTTTCGATTGGTTGTTTTCGGTTTGGTTTGTACTAAATATACGTAACTTAATTTTGGAACTGATCATATTTGTATATTTAGCTAATTACTTTTTATACTTAGCTGGTTATGCTGTATGCTTTAATTGCTACTTTACACTTTAATGCTGATATTTGTTGTAGATATAATTTTGATTTAAAATAAGATATTTTTGTAGGCATACGTTACAGCTTAATTGTCTTCTAAATTTTTCGTTTTTGGGAGTTAATTTTTTCAAAAAAAATGATAGAATCATTTTTTTTTTCCCGGAGCGGGTGGTAACTGTTGCAGGTGGAACTTATGGAAGGGGAAGTAATCTTTAGAATGTTTTGAACATATTAAATTTCGAGTTGTAACGCTTGATTAAGCGGATACTTGTTTGACTTTAGGATAGAATTATCTTTTCCTATTTTTCGGGTGACAGAGTACAGATAAGCGTGTGAACGCTGTTTAATGTATTTATTCTGTACTGTTTTGAGTCATGTGAATAGCTCGCTAGTCTGCATGTGTTATCGAGAACGGTGTTCAAGACAACCGAATCTCGTGACGGGTTTTTTGGCGGGACTAGTGTGTGATTGAGGGAGTTGTGTTTTGGGCGTGGACCGTGTAGGTCGAGTCCCGGTGTTTTTGGATAATGTATGCCTACGTAGGATTTGAGAAAATGTCGACTTATATATTTCGCTGTGTGTACAGCCTATGTGATACACTGCAGTGAAGATTTGTTTAGGCCATATGAACCTTATTATAGCTGCCGTGTGATGCAGGCTTTGCTATGTATTGAAGTACTTTTGTAGGCCATATTTTGAAGATTAATGAAGCTGCCGGGTGATGCAGGCTTCGCTGTGTATTAAGGTACTTTTGTAGGCCATATTATGTTTAGCTGCAGTATGAAGATTTGTGAAGCTGTTAAGCTATTATAAGTCCAGGATTAGGACAGGCCATATTATATATTAACTGCAGTGTGGAGATGTATGAAGCTATTAAGCTATTATCAGTCCAGGATTAGGACAGGCCATATTATGTTTAACTGCAGTATGAAGATTTGTGAAGCTGTTAAGCTATTATAAGTCCAGGATTAGGACAGGCCATATTATATATTAACTGCAGTGTGGAGATGTATGAAGCTATTAAGCTATTATAAGTCCAGGATTAGGACAGGCCGTATTAGGTATTGATGCAGTGTGGAAATTATATACTATGATTCGTGTTTTGCTGTCGAATGTGTGTCATTTATGTCATCGTATCTGTGTTGTAACGGAATAAACAGTATCGAACTGTTCCAGTCGTTTGCAACCCTTCTTGACTCCTGCATGTACCCTTATGTACGTACTGTGGTGTGCGAACATATCAACACACACCCAGGTCAACATTCCAGGCACAGTGACAGGTCAGCAGCACACATATATTGAATTAGCATGTGTGGCGATGATATAGACCAAACCACTACACTCGCAACAGTGGGTGTAAACAGACTAATAACATTAACGTTTAATTACATTCAGTGAGAAACCAGCAAAACTAGTTTGTATCAGTTGATGGTTTACAGTCAAGTTGGAACCAATACAGAAGAGGTTACTGCTAAAATAAGCGGTTACATTTATGGTGGCCAGTGTATCAATAGGCTTCAATGAAGTCTATTTGTACACAAGATTACTCTTGGCAGAAATGTAGATAGAAGAGTAGTAAAGCTTCTATCACACGGGAGTCTTCACAAGAAATTCAGGTAAGCGAAAACAATGCTGGCTGTCGCTAAGCACGTTAATTCTGTAACCTGCCGACCACTTTTGTGAAGAATTTAAGCACTTATTCATCAGCTCGTTAAGCACCCACCCCTGATTTACTCAGTGGAATTCTCTTATTCAAGCATAGCTCTGTTTAGAATGTGTGGAGTAATTGACTGAGACAAAACATGCAGTAACTTTAAAATGATCAAATCGAAGTTAAATTTGTAACATTACAAATAACAAAATTTAATAATCACTTTAAGTTTTAACAGTTTGAAAATAATTTGAATATTTATGGATAAAGAAAAGCTATCATCCTCGTATTTGGGGATTGCAAAAAGGGTAAGACAGTTCAGATGGCAGCATATATTTGAACTTAGCTGCCAATGACGGTTCTGTCTTTTCACACTGATCACTCGTCTCTGGCCAAGGTTGTGGGGTGTAGCTCGTCTCCCAGAAACTTCGAGGAACGTCTACACAGTGTTCTTTGTCTTAAAGCGTAGGCCACTGATCCCGTCTTGCTCCAGAAATAGTACGTTCTGCTGGTACCACCAATAACTGTGATAGAAGAATAGATAAGAACGCTCTTCTGAGTATGGCGTTCTCCGACACAGTTATATGTGTCCCCCCCCTCTTTTATTTCACCATCCCACTTAACTCAGAGTTTACCCTCGATGAGAATTAAATTTAATCCCTCGGGATAAAACTTTATTTTCATTTAAACTGAATAGCTTTAGCTTTACATTGCATTTAAATGAAAAGGCTAAAGGTATAGATATAATATGTTTTACATTTACATCTCCGCTGTTTGAAAAGTGTTCACAATATAAATTCATTCGTGTTTCATCTACATTTACACGTGTTGAAAAGTTTGAAACTTCTATTAATTAAAATGAATATTTTCCCATGGACATTTACGCTGGTTTAAAGCGAGAAACCTTACATTAATTTTAAAGTGAATATGTTTATAGAGACATTTACACTGCTTTGAAAATGTAACTCTTATGCTTAGAATGCACATCATTTCTTTTCATCTTTCCCTCCCTGCTCCATAGGAAACCTGGAACTACTTTATGCTTTTAGTTCTCTTTACGAAACTATCAATAAAGCAGTCACCAGCCCGTGCAGTGGTGGTTCATTAATCATCATTCTATACGCTGAGGTTGCCAGCCTCAAGTGACTTTGACATCCAATAGCGAGTTTCACACAATAAAATTCACATGGTAATATATACATATATATGTTAGTTCACATATTAGTAATAAAATATGAAATGTAAATCCAACTTACGCCAATCCTGGCTACAGACTTGTCGCACAGATGAATAAAAGAGACGAATCGTTCTCTTACACGTGTCTGGGATTTCTTTTAATTTTAACATAGATTGCCCCTTCTGACTCCGTGTTTCTTCAATTTCCTAGTCCCGGTTGTTCCTTATTAAAATTTGAAAGAGATTTCCTGTCCTTTATAGTCTTATCTGGTTCTCCAATAAAAGGTCCGGATAACAGTTAGGAATTATGAATCTAGCTCTTCCTCTGGCGAAGGTCTGATGTCTTGGCGAGCGTGCAAATCACAGAGAAATAAAACTGTAAAATTGTCAGCCTATATTCCCTCCAGTGATGTTATGAATCTAATCAGAAAGATCCAATCTTTTCAAATCATGCAGGATAGGCTGTGATATTTCGAAATAGTCCCACGTGAAATAAGGTGCGTGCGTGCAAAGGTCAAGTATTACCATTTATGGACATGTGATGCCTTGTGTACATTCTTACAAACACATGTGTAGACTCTTATTGTCTAAAATGTAATAAATACATTATTACTTTTTAACCAAGGACCGGAAGCAATTACATCACATTTGTCTGCCCACACGTGACACACAGACAGTAATCTCGTTATCAGTCGTATGAGTGCGCAAACCCCGGGTCTTATCGGTGAATTAAGCCGATAGCGTAGACCGATGTAAGTTTTAGTCAGCCGCGCCAATAACCACAAATCTGGGTAGCACTCCTTGCAAATGTGACATTTATCACCTACAGGGCGATTTGATAAAATGAGATATCTGCTACTTAGCAGAAAAAATAAAGAAATAAAGAAAGAATAGTGCGATAATTGACAGTACCTAATAAAAATCAGTACCACAAATGTACCGATACTGCAGGACAGAACCAAAGATCGATAGAGGTCGTCCCGTTTCGTCAGAGACTTCCAGATGTTGTTTAGAATAAAAAAGGCTGTTCTTGCTTTGTTCATTCTGTTGTTGATGTCTTTGCTTGCTCCGCATCTGGTGTTACTATGCATTCTAGGTATATGAAGGTGTCTGTCTGTTCCAGTTGTTGATTCCTTACTGTTATGGGATCGGGGTTGCTCACATTGAGTGTCCTGACCTTTGTCTTCTTTAGATTGATGTTCAGGCCCACCTGCTGGCTATACTTATTAAGTCTATCCATTTTTTTCCTGAATGGGTTGATGTGAATGCGCCAGTAACATTGCTTTAATTGGTCGACAATATGTTGGTCAAAAGGTCATGGGGAAGGGAGCGGAGATAAACTTTGCCAGGTGTAGTGAATTACACTGGAGAGGTTAAAGATGTTATACTGAAAAAGTAGGTGTATGTGTCCACAGTGTGAGGTCAAGCTATGTAAGACCCTGAGTCTAATAGTTGATGTTGATGTTAAGTTCTCAGGGGACCTATCGCTACCTCTCTAAGATCTCACACTGTGCTATATTTTGCTTATTTATTGGTGTGATGTTTATTATATGGCTATTACATGTTGTAACTAATAATAGATTCTTAGAATGCATTAGTTAATTTTTCCTTTCTACAGTTTGATTGTATAGTGACCCTTGATAATTTAAACATCTAGTAGTATTGGCCTTCAACTAAGGTAAAATATAGAATTATTTATAGGTTTTCCACGTCAACAGTGGAAAAAGTCAAATGCTGTAATATATTATATCTGAGTGGAGGGGGTAAAACGGAGCATTTTATTACACCAGGTCATAAAAACTGAACAAAGAAAGAGTTTTACCTTTTAGGAGAATGAGAGAACTACTGAGTTTAGAAAAAAAATTGTTGATTTTCTAGAAATAAAATCGGAATGAGTGACCAGGTACGAAGGAAGAAAAAGAAGAGAAGAGAAGGTGATTGCACTACGGGACAGAAATATTGGGGAACATTAACACAAAGGGAGCCGCGCTAGCGTAGTGGTTACCACACCGCTCTGGCGACCGGGTGATCCAGGATCAAACCCGGGTGACGGCATTTGAGGATTTTTCGTCGACCGGGATTTGGACTGGATTAACTCGAGACCTGGCGAGAACATTTGAAGAAATGTCG
Organism: Oreohelix idahoensis; assembly: GCA_024509875.1. Lineage (NCBI taxonomy): Eukaryota > Metazoa > Mollusca > Gastropoda > Stylommatophora > Oreohelicidae > Oreohelix > Oreohelix idahoensis. Next base: position 240,912 of record JAMPIV010019830.1, on the reverse strand, counting down.
TCGACCAGGGATTGGCGGCTCCTGAGCCGACCCAGCTGTAATGGGTACCTCCGAAATCGGAGAGTATTTGCCTGAATGGCGAGGGACACCTGTCTCTGTACAAGAAAAAAGGGATACTCACGTAAAATCAATGTCAGGTTAGACATAAATAATAACCTGAGATTTCGCCTCGAGTATTAGCGGGCGTACGAAAAAAAAAAAAAAAAAAAAAAAAAAAAAAAAAAAAAAATAACACAAAGACAGCTGTACATTAATTTCGTTGATTTTGAAAAGGCTTTTGACAGTATACATAGGGACAGTTTATGGAAAATACTGAGGGCTTAAGGAATTCCAAGTTGCATAGTGTCAATCATAAAAAGCTGTCACGGATTTGACTGTTAATTTTATTTTACCAACACGTTCCATTTTTCTTTTAATGTTCTGGTTTTCTCGATTTTTTTTGCACTTTCAGTTTTCTTTTCTTTCGGATTTTCTTTTGTCTAGAGAGTTGATGCAATCAGCTCTAACTTGACCGATGTGGCTATCATACTGAGTCGAGTGTTTCGTGCTGCAGCGCCTATTGATATTGTGCTCATTAAATACCGTTTTAAACACATAAAGAAGGGAAACCCTAGGCCTGTAAACAGTAAATAAATATTACACACACATAAAGGTATGTTTTCAGGCACTCGTGAATAATAAAGAAGTAGAAAACAAGACAACAGAAAAACAACAGACGTGAGTGGCTTACCGGGGAATGGAACCCAGGCCCTTCCGTGCGGCACCCCCGCCTAGCTATGGAAGCGAATCACGCTATCCTCCCTGCCAGGCAAAAAGCCTCTGTCTAACTAGCGTTTAAAGCACGACAGTCACTAGGTTCCGTTTCTTACTCGAACTTGACGGCGTCTTATTTGATTTTAAAAAGAAAATAGCTCTAATATTTCTACGCTTCTGTCACATAATTTTTTGGGTCGCTCTCTTGTCCACTACGGCCGTATCCTGTGATATTTGTTGTACTGACTAATTACATGCTTTTAAATGGTTGGGGACCTAAGACGCATAAACAGTGAGGAATGCAGTCAGTGACCCATAGCTAGACTGCTCGCGTCAGGGTCAGCGAACCAGAGCTGACCAAGATCCTACTCCACCTCCAAGTGGTGGTCCTGGAAACAGGCTGCATCACTGCAGTCTGGCTGAGTGAGTAGGGATCGAAGAGGGAAGGCTAACCGGGTCCCAAATAATACTGTGTTGAAGTCGGATGTGTCGGCCGACAGGCGCAAATATCGCAGCTATGCTGTAAACGGACACAGCGCACCCAACGTCCTTTTCAGGACGAACGAAGAAGAAGAAAATGGTTGGCACCTCTTTCTTTCTCTGCTATGTAGCAGATAATTTGTATTTTCAAACATTCTTACACTTCTCTCGGCAATAATTCGTCTTGTCTGTTTACCTGACCCTCCCTGCTGAGAGATTAGACAGGTGATGCAATATTAACCGACAACCATGTTGGTTAATCTCGGGTGTGGCCGACATCAGACTACAGATTAACACTAAACTCACCCAGCGCAGTTGTTTAATCGCTGATAAGGCCAGGGTGCATTCTTCTCCAAGATGGCAAGACGCTAAAAGTTTGATAGCCACTACGGGAAGATAACTTATTTGTCAGCGCACAGGAATGACATAATCGTTTCCTGGACACCTTGGGGAAAGTAAGATGTAATTGTAGGCATTTGCAGAGATGGCAATCGGATGTTTTCTTGCCACATATGGGAGAGGCGACCTTTTGCATCACGCACAGAATTTCAGGCGGAAATAATTTTGAAATTACCCCACCTAAACACGCCTGATTGAAATTGGAGCCCTGCTTAGCATCGTAACAAACAAATGCGGGGGAGGACAGGCAATATAACCTGGCTTTTTTTGCAGTTTTAAGACACTGTGAAAATTCACTTGTGCCGACTGCCAGAGTTAGGATCAGATTTCATATATATATATATATATATATATATATATATATATATATATATATATATATGTATATATATATATATATATATATATATATATATATATATATATATATATATATATCAGACCGGACTTTGTGGAATATCTTGAAGGACTTAAGGAGCACGTGAAAACCATTTTAATAAGGAAAACCGGGATCTGAGGAAACTGAAAACACAGAGTCATAGTGAGAATTCATTGTTAACATAACACCCCAGAAACGTGTAAAAAGGCATCTGCTATTACCTTAACTTTATTCCTCTGAGCAAACAGTCTGTGACCCAAGATTAGCGTAAGTTGTGCATTTTACATTCGATATTTTTCATTACTAACATGTGAACTAATTTGTATATATTGCCATGTGAATATTAATATGGGAAAATTGCTAGTGGATGTCCAAGTCATTTGAGGCTGGCAACCTGAGCGTATAGAATGAAGATTTCATGAACCACCACTGCAAGGGTTGATGACTGCTTTATCGCTAGTTTCATAAAGAGAACTAAAAGCATAAGTAGTCCTAAATTCCATAGGAAGCAGGGAGGGAAAGATGAAAGAAATGATGTACATTCTAATTATAATATTTACAGTTTCAAACCAGTGTAAATGTCTATGTAAACATATACACTTTAAAATTAATGAAAGTTTTCAAGCTTTTCAACCAGTGCAGATGTAAATTAAAACATATTCACTCTATATTGTGGACATTTTTCAACCTGTGTAGATGTAACTGAAAACATATTCAAACTTTATTGTGAACATTTGTCATCTAGTGTAGATGTAAATGTAAACATATTCTATCTATACTATTAATCTTTTCATTTGAATGTAAAGTAAATATAAAGCTATTAAATTTAAATGTAAAGAACCTTTTCTCTCGAGAGATTAAGCTTAATTTTCATCGAGGGTATAGTCTGAGGTAGATGAGATGGTGGAATAGGAAGATGGGGACACATAAGTATGTGTCGGGAAACTCAATACTCAGAGTGTATTCGTTTCTCTTCTTTTACCATACTAGTTGGTGGTACCAGTGAGGGTATTAATCTCTGGAACAAAGTGAGGGTAGAAGTGGCCTGACGTCGAGCTAGACATCATCCTCAGAGGGTCTGAGAGACGCGGGACCAGCTTTGCAGTTACTCCCTGATCTTACTTGGAACGTGCTGCGCCTTTAATCTTGACCAGAGACGCGAGAACTCCAGTGACCTATCTGCACAGAACCCAAAAACTCAGCGGGAGAAGAAACTACCATTTGCAGCTAAGTCAAACCTAAAAGCTGCCACGTGACTTTTTACATAAAACACACTACCAACACATGATGATGAGTATTTTCTGTTAAAGATTATTCAATTTTTTTTAAACTGTTAAAACTTAGTTGATTATTACATTTGTTATTTGTAAATATACAAACTTAACGTCGGTTTAATCATTTTGAATATACTGCATGTTTGTCTCAGTCAATTTACTAAAAACACTCTAAACAGAGCTATACCATAATAAGAATGATTCCACTGAGTAAATCAGGGTGCGGGCTTGAACGAGCTGAAATTAATAATTGCCTAATTCTTCGCAAAAGGCGGCGGATCAGATATAAGTTAACAATGCAGCCTGCCCAATGTATAGCATTGTTCTTGACTTCTGGAATATCTTATGAATACACCCTTAAGATGGAAGCATCATTGTCCTTTTATCTACAACTCTGCCAAGAGTAATCTTGTGCGAAGGTAGACACTTTTGAAGACGCATATTAGATACACTTGAGTTTTGGCCACTGTTGGACCACCACTGCAAAGCAGGGGAGGCTATTCCGTGACACTCTCGTTGTGATTGTAATAAACTGGTCTGAGCGTTAGTGTTTGTCTGTGTTGACTGGAATTTTTTTAAGCGATTTGTCGGCCGTACTGAGCGCCTTGGTGGATCGGAACTCGGCCCGCAGGCCGTAGGTTGGACACCCCTGCTATAAAAGGTAGAACCATGGCAGATACTGTCGTAGGGGAGTGAAATGTTCTGAGATTTGACTATACTAGTTCCACCTTTACGAGGTTACGGTTTGGTTTGATTTTCTGAACGTCACTTAACACAGTTGGATGTCATACGTAGTTTGATTTGACTTTCTGAACGTCACATAACAGGGTTGGATGTCATACGTAGTTTGATTTGACTTTCTGGACGCGTCACGTAACAGGATTGGATGTCATACGTAGTTTGATTTGACTTTCTGGACGTTACATAACAAGGCTGGATGTCATACGTAGTTTGATTTGACTTTCTGGACGTCACATAACAAGGTTGGATGTCATACGTAGTGTGATTTGACTTTCTGAACGGCACATAACAGGTTTGGATGTCATAATTTGATACCCTCTGTGGATGGGAAGGAGCGAAGCTCCTGACCGGGTTGGAAGGAAAGTCCACTGACCCCCCCCCCCCCCCCCCCCCCCCCCCCCCGCCTCGCAATGACATGTCATTGGGCCAAAAGGGCTGGAAAGCTCGAGTGCCGCTGGTTTAAAAAAAAAATTATATATTTTTACAAAATCTCGTTTCTTGTCGGTGTCTGGCGTTATTTTCACTGTCATAATCTAAAGCGGACCAGCGCATGTAACTCTGACTCCGTATGCAACAGTTGTAAGTGATCAGATGACATCCCCTGCCGTGGGGCGTATTTAAAAGTACTTAGTACCCGCTGAAGATCCTTCGTTTTGGTAAACTCTCTTCTCCCCCCAATTTAAAAAAAAAAAAAATTAAATTAGACAAACACACTGAAAAATATATTATGCTCCCAAGTTGATTTTTAAACAGTTCTGTACTGTCTTAATAGTGTCCGATGGCACCCACCCCCTTTTTTCCCTTGGCTGTCACCCGGGAGGACCGCTCTTCACACCTCCAAAGTACATCATTTCTGGTGACTAGTAACGAATGTTACCAACGGGCTGATCACCCGTTTGCCAGTCACTTCGATTACGGAAACAACAGCAGATGGATTGATTTGCCGTTGCCCTAAAGACGCCAATAGGCGTGATGGGAAACAATGGCAAAGAAAACCTATCTGCTGTTGCCCTAAGACGCCACTAGGCGTAATGGCCACTGACTGCTTTGACGGTCGGTGGCTAAGGACGGAAGAAGAAGAAGAAGTAACGAATGTCGCAAATCTAATTTTGTAAAAACACACCACACAAGGTTATGGAATCTAAACTATCGTCACTCTTCACTCTACCCAGCTTTAAATGAGTTCCTGACTCTGCTCTTCAGTTAAGAAAGGCAAAGGTAAGCGAGGAAGGGAAATGTCGCTCCACCTGATAAAAGCTGGACATAGTATGGTGAAGTCTCTAACAATTCAAGTCTGCTACCGTAGTCTCTGCTATGGCATTACCTCTACCTGTGTTAGTGTTCAACCCATATACGCTACTAGCGTCTCTGAAGTGAGTTTGTGTGCAATGGTCACAAACTGATCCTGCCTGAAGGGCAGTTTAGTTACTTTACGTCATCCACAACATTGTTCATCGCTTGAGTAATCCATCAGGATTTTGTACTCTAAGTCGTCCATGAGCATTTGGTATTGTTATGGTTGATCAAAATCGATATATTGCACTCCAGGCAAACCCATAAGTACTCAGTCTCCCCTAACAAATGTCGAAGGGTATGAATGATAGCTGTTATTGTAGAGCGCTGGTTGTGTACACCATGGGTTCTGAACCTGTTTTCGCTCATTGCCCCCTTCTGAGCCTCATTTACCTCTGTGACCCCCTCATAGTCGCTGTTAGCTGGAAAAAAGGTACTTTAACATCTTACTGAGGCCCCTTAGAAATATGTCATGACTCACGTTGAGAACCACTGGTATACACGACGGATGCATCCTCTCATACGTCCATCCCTGCTAGACATACATTTGATGCCAAATTCCAGTAATGTTAGTAAATAAATATTAGACAAACATAAAGGTATGTTTTCAGGCACTCGTAAGAAATAAAGAAGTAGAACACTGGACAACAGAAAAACGACAGACGTGAGTGGCTTACCCAGGACTCAAACCCAGGACCTTCCGTGCGACAACCCCGCCTAGCTATGCAAGCGAATCACACTATCCTCCCTGCCATCTAGGCATCACAAAAATAATGCTTCAATGACGGGTCATTAGTGCGATCCGCAAGACATAACACCGGAAATTTACCATGGGCTTACCTTTATGTTTGTCTAATATTTATTTACTGTTTACAGGCCTCGGGTTTCCCTTCCTTATGTGTTATAAATGTTTATCCCAGTAATGTTAGCCTTGTTGATTCATCTATTGCATCGTCGTTCTCTAACAGGTCATAAGTATTCTGTATCTCTACGCCATCTATTCGCACTTTGTTTGGGCTAGATCATTTCATCATCATTACTTTCCACTTCGCTCCCCGTGGAGCATGTAGCCACCAGTACAGCTAATCTCTGCAGCAGCATTCGTATACATGTAGGGATGGTTTCTGTAACAATTACTTTTCAGGGGATGAGGTTGTCAGCCCCATGCCCAACCTCATATTCGTCGCCTCTTACGACATACATATTCTTACCTTGTTTCATTAGAGACCTTTGAGAACTGCACGTGACAATCAGGACACAGACTGATATTTAATAGTGTATCCAGTGAGCATCTCCTACTATGTTGTAGTGGTGAGTGAAATGCGCAAACTACCTGGCGTAGGGATGAAAGATAAACACGACCCGGATTAGGGATAAAAGATAAAAACGACCTGGCTTATGGATAAAAGATAAAAACGACCTGGCTTAAAGATAAAAGTTAAAATCGACCTGGCGTAGGGATAAAAGATAAAAACGACCTGGCGTAGGGATACAAGATTAAAAACTACCTGGCGTAGGGATAAAAGATAAAAACGACCTGGCGTAGAGACAAAAGATAAAAATGACTTGGCGTGGGGATAACAGATAAATACAGTCCAATGAAGGGCTATAAAAAAATAATAAAAGATGAAAACAAAGTCAAAAAAAGGGCTGGCAAAAGTAATAAAATATACAAAAGAAGTCCACGAAAGGGTAAGAAATGAGATAAAAGATAATAGCGGAAGTCCAAGAAAGGGCTATAATAGGAATAAAAGATAAAAACGGAAGACCAAGAAAGGGCTAGTAAAAGGATTAAGATATAAAAACAGAAGTCCAAAACAGGGCTAGCAAAAAAGAATAAAATATAAAAACTGAAGTCCAAGAAAGGGCTAGTAATAGGAATAAAAGATAAAAACGAAGTCCAAGAAAGGGCTAGTAATTGGAATAAAAGATAAAAACGAAGTCCAAGAAAAGACGACCAAATACCAGTCACAAATGACATACCTCCTGTACAGTGGGCGGAATCGATCTTGTTGTAATCTGGCAAAGAATATTCCAGGGGACAAACCGATTATTAATGGAAATCGTCGCGACCAATCCGAATATGCCTCGCCGCTGGTTTTACGTCAGATGGTCCACATCTTTGTTCTCACTTCTGACTGTCCAGACGGCTGATTAAGAACAAGAGACGCTGAGTGTGCGATGACTCGTTCGTGACTAGACTGACAGAGCCCCCCCCCCCCCCCCCCCTTTTCCCCATCCGAAAAAAAATATATCCCAGGACCAGGTTAAGTTGACGAGGCTGTTAATCGCTGAATCATCCAGCATTGTAACCAGCAACTATAGAATCGGCATAAGGGGGGAGATTTAGAGATTGGGCCGCAGCCTCGGGACCAGAATGTAAGGAGGGTCCGAATAAAAGGCCATCTAAACTATTATAAGGTACAATCACAGATTAGCAGACACAAGCCGCCATGCTGCCTAAGTGGCTTTCGATACGTCAAGACAGCCTCTAACTCTAACCTTAAATCTAATCCAGCTTCGAGATTTTTTTCAAAAACATAATGTCCAATAACGCATGTCTACAAATCTTTGATTCAACCTATTATTATATAATAAACATATAAGGAGGGGAAACCCGAGGCCTATAAACAGTAAATAAATAAACAATGCAGTTTTACTATTAAACAGTATAGGCCAGATTAAACAAGACAAAGACCTTAATACTGTGTCTAGTAAATGATAGAAGAATGAGAATAAGTAAAGGACAGAATGTAGGTTTTTTTGGTATTGCAGGAGTGATTGCGTCTATAATTAGTCTGGGTCGTTCTTAGGTACATATCCGGGTTACGTTGGGGGTCATCCTAGACCTCTGTCGGCGAAGCACTATTTCTGTAGTGTTTAGCTGGCAGAGATGATAGTAGCGATTCGCTCCCGTCGCTTCTGTTGTTTTCCCGTTGTCTAACCTACGTTTTTATTGCTCACTGAGTGCCTGATAACATACCTTTGTGTGTTGTTTGTTTATTTATTTACTATTATTACATTACGTAAGTTAACGAGTTCGGAATCTTTTTCAACCTAGGCAAAAGGTCCGTCAGTTACATTAAGGCCTAT
>JAMPIV010019830.1:0-227500 GCA_024509875.1 Oreohelix idahoensis | reverse complement strand
GAGAAATACGAGATCTTAGGTGCTATAAGTTTAAGTATTCTGGGAGATACGAGATGTTAGGTACTACAAGTTAATGTATTACGAGAGATACCAGATCTTAGATGCTATAAATTAAAGTATTCCGACAGATACGAGATCTCATGAACGGTGGTTTCTACTTCGTCAGTCTGTCTCACTCACCTTTCCTAAGTCTGGGATATATTCTTCGAAATTTACACAACAAAACTTTTTTAAAAATTAAACAGATTAAAAAACAAATAATCCAAAAGTCTAAAACACAGACGGCAATTTATGAAAATATAACAGCAACAAAACAGAAGTAATAAGCCTCAAGTCATGTGCATAAAAGTTTTGACGGAAATGTCATGTCTGGGTGACATTACTGCATGTCAGGGTGACATTACTGCACGTCATGGTGACATATAATGCAATGCTTCATCTGAAACGCAAGATTAGAGTATCGAATATATGTCAGGAAATTATAACGCCATTACCGATGCTGGGGGATAAAAGTGTTATTAATGTCGCGTTGAATTAGGTGACACCGCTCGCAACAAAATAGTAATCAGTACTGTACTTAACCAAGCAGTAGACAGCATCTTCCGACGGCGCGTTACCTCAGCGTACTACTTACTGTACATGTACCTGATGATGAAATTCGTCTGCACTGAAGAATCCACTAAGCCAGCTGTTCTCAACCTGTTTATCCTAGAGGAACCCTTGAAATAATGTGCAGGTCTCAGGGACCCCTGCATAAAAATTATTATATCTACAGCTCACAGCGTGATCAGTAAGGTGTAAATACTCTTAACTTGATCAGTACGTTGTAAATACTCTTAACTTTATCAGTAAGTTGTAAATACTCTTAACTTGATCAGTACGTTGTCAATGCTCTTTTTGAGTACAGAATTATTTTTTTTAATGGATCAGTTTATTCTGGCCAACTTATTAGCCTACTCTTGTTGTGTGGTTCCCTCTACCCACAAATGATATCAACTCTAATGCAAGTCATTTGTGTGGTTCCCTCTACCCACAAATGATATCAACTCTAATGCAAGTCATTTGTGTACGTAGAAGAGACTTCAGTTTGTCCTTCTTTTAACAGCCGTAGGAAATATTTTTTTTCTTTCAAATCTTATCCAAGTCGGTCTAAAAGTAGGCGCAAATTTCAAATAACGACGTTCATTTATCAATTTTTTTTCTTCAATCACGATTTCTCGCGGAACCCCTATCGACATCTCGCGGAAGCCTATGGTTCCGTAGAACCCCGGTTGAGAAACCCTGCACTGGGCGGATGCTGCATACCAAACTCGTGATTCGTTTTATCAATCGCCGCCTAAATTATGCAAATGCTTTGCATCACTGCTGCTGCGCTGATGCATACAACAAAGTTGGACTACCAAAATAACAGGATGTTGGTTAATGTTTTTTTTAAGAAGTTGGAGGAGGGGGAACTAGTATTAGATGATCTTCATTTAAATAACAGGATACTGTCGTAGGGCGGCCCTATTCTTATGGTTATTTTGCCCGTAAATTCTTGGGAGACACCGTTCGGACAAAGATGCAGCAATAGTGAATGCAGTCAGCGACCCATAGCTGTACTGCTTGCATCAGGATCAGCGAACCAGAGCTGGTCAAGACCGCACTCCCCCTCCACGTGGTGGTCCTGGAAACAGTCTGCAGCAGTGCAGTCTGGCTGAGCGAGTGCGGATCGCAATGGGAAGGCAAACCCGGTCCCTAAAAAATGCCGTGCTGAAGTCGGATGTGTCGACCGAAAGGTGCAGATATCACAGCTTAGGCGTAAACAGACACAACGCAACTACCGTCCTTTTCAGGGCGAACGAGGAAGAAGAAGGATAACATAATTATTAGGCGGCTGCTGATTGGCTGGGAGCGGAAAACCACGGAACTCTCGTGAATCGCGAGACGGGAATAACCACGGAACTCTCGTGAATCGCGAGACGGGAAGCCATTTAAAAGCGCAGGTTTTGACTGGCCGAAGGATATGCTGATATAACAGAGGAAGAAGTAACTAGTGCAATAAAAGAGAAATCTAATACTGCCTCAGGGCATGATATACAGTTATGAAATCCTTAAGAAAGTACCCCAAAAAACTATAAACATAATAACTTCCCTTTATAACAAAATCTGGAGCTTAGGAAAGATACCAAGCCCATGATGTATGCTTATATAGGCCTATCTCCTTAACATCACAACTAGGCAAAATACTAGAAACTGTTGTTAAGAAAAGAGTTAAATTCTACATGGAAAAAAAATCAGTTATATAGCCCAACCCAGTCAGGGTTTAGAGCAGACAGAAGTACAGTAGACCAGCTTGTAAGATTAGAACACGATGTAAAGCTAGGGTTCAAGAGAAAACAGTGGCAGTCTTTTTGGATGTCGATAAAGCATATGATGAATGCTGGAGAGATGGAGCTCTTTACAAAATGAAAAAGATTGGCATTACTGGTAAAACCTATAAGTATCTAGAAAACATTTTACAGGACAGGTATTTTGCTGTACAGGTGAACAATGATAAGTCAGAAATATATGAACAACAGAATGGGATTCATCAGGGATCAGTGATTTCACCTTCAGTTTTCACTATAGCTGTAAATGACTTAGCAGATGAATTTAACGACATTAAGAATGCATTATCACAATTTGCCGATGACTGTGCCATTTGGCGATCTGGAAAAAACTTGGATCATGTTTACCAAAAACTTCAAAAGCAAATAGACAAAGTTTTAGAGTGGATGAAAAGTTGGGGCTTCCAGATTAATGTAAACAAAGCAGTAGGTATGATACTCAGCAAAGGAAATTTTTAAAAAAATAACAAAATCAATATAACCATTAAAGGACAGAAAATATGTACCTCCTCAACAACTAAATTTCTGGGCATGACTTTAGATAAACAACTAAATTGGAATAAACATATAGACAATTTAGTAGAAAGCTGTAGGGGACCCCTAAATATACTAAGGATAGTAAAAAGTAATGGATGGGGGGCCAGCAATAAAATAATGCTTATGTTCTTCAAGTCTTTCATCAAGGGGAAACTAGATTATGCCAGCATAGTCTATAACTCAGCTGCAGCTTCTAACAAAGCAAAACTAGACAGAATTCAAAATGCAGCCATGAGAACCCTTTACAGATGCATTTATATCGACACCAGCAGAGGCACTAGAAGTAGCTCTTGGCATACTGCCCCTTGGGCTAAGGCGGAAAGAACTAAGATTAAATTATTGGAGTAAAGTAGCCCAAGAAGTGACCCACCAGGCACATAAAGCATTTGTCAAAAACCAACCAAGTGTGTGGGACGTCCCTTTAAATAAAGAAAGATATCCAACAGGGTGGAGAACTACAGAAGATCTAAATAAGTTCATAGAACTATCAAACACAATCAATAATAGTATTAAATATAGAAGCACAATACCACACTGGGAACTAAAAGCACCAATCATAGACTACACACTTACTGAAAAGATTAAGGGAAGCCAAAATGATAATTAGACAGTTCATAAATCAACTAACACAACAAAGTCTGGCTGTTTACACTGATGGATCCAAGGACGATAGTGGACAACTAGGTGCAGGAGTAGTGATACCACAGTGGGAAATTAAGAAGAGTTACAGTGTAACTGGAGAGGCTTCGATTTTTACCGCGGAGATGGTAGCAATTCTAAAAAGTTTAGAAATAATCAAAGATAATCCGCCAGAAGCAGTAACGATTTTCACAGACTCACTGTCATCACTACAAGCACTACAACACCCAAGTAAGTGTAGCCGGCCAGACATAAAGGAAGAAATTCTAGCAATTAATACATCACTAGGAAACAAAGGATGCAGAATGAGGCTAGTGTGGGTTTCAGCACACATAGGTATAGCTGGTAACGAGATGGCAGACCAGTCTGACAAATATGGAGGAATAAGTAAAAACAATATAAGTGCAGGACTTGGAATATCGGAGATTAAGAGCCAAGTGAAGCTAACCATAAACGAGGAATGGAAAACAACATGAAAGGGCAGTAGTAAAGGCACGCATTCAAACTTCTAAAAGAACAAACAAGGTCATGCCAGGTCAAAGAAGAATTAAATGTACCATCGAACAAAAAGCTGTGGCGTCTCCGTCTCGGTGCAGCGTACTTTATGATAGGGGAACCACAATGCCAAGAATGTCAGGAAGAAAATGACATAGACCACTACCTGATCCACTGTAAAAAGTACGAACAACAAAGGCTTGAATTAAAAACCTACTATAGAAATCACAATATAGACATGACAGGGGATACGGTTTTAAGTATAGATGCCCCAGGGGAAGCCCAATCAATACTTAAACGATATATACATAAAACAAAGGAAAACATATAAGGTTAGTAACAATGACAATATTAACAACAATAACAAAAATAATACTTCAGAAAAGACATTCAACCAAATAGAAATTAGGCAACAAAAACTAACCAAAAAAACAAAAAACAGAACAATTAGCAAACTTATTAACTACACATAGAACAAGGAAAGACAACAAGGTTTAAAAAAAAAACACCATCTGTAAAGTCCACTCGTACTGTAAAGTGCTCATACTAAAATGTCACTGTAAAGAAGTGTGGTGTATGGTGTGTTCTCTTATTTCTGTAAAGCTCCACTATCAATCACTGTAGCATGTTGTTTGTGGTGCTACTACTGTATATGTCCATTGTAGTGTACAGAGTTGTTGAGATCAGGCATGCTCCAGTCTACCCAGCTGTAAATGGGTAACTTACCCTAGTCCTGAGTTAGGGAAGGCAAAGGCAGCTGTAAACAGTAGTTTCCCTCTAAGGCTCCAGGGGAAGCAGGCCCTAAACTTGGTCAATTCAACCGACGCAGGATGGTGTATATATGGAGTAGAAGTGTAGAGTGTGATTAACGCGAATGGTGTACTGTTCGTGTTCTGACCAATCTAAACACTCATTCACTTGTGTCTACAAGGCACCAATGCAGACTGCTGGAATCTTTGTTTACACAGTTTATTTAGACGCACACACTGGGACGTAACGAGTAAATCATGGGTACATGTTGACACATCAATTTGCAGGCATACATAGTAGATCCCAAGTCATGACACATTCATAAATAATGGGTAGTAGTACATCAATAGCTTCCAATGTCATGATACATTATGGCCGCATCCCCTATCTGACTAAACGCGTCAGTGAAGGCGGATCGGTAAGTAACTAAAGTTGCTTTATGTTCACAGTTTATATTATATTTATGAAAACCACGATAAGGGGTTTCTATCAAAATTGAGATCTCCTTGCCACTGTCCGAATAGTAAGATACATGTCCCGTTCTCTGGACAGTGATTCAAAAATATGATGACAGGAATGTAACATGGCCGCCTTCCTGAGTTGTCGCTCACTCACTCATAGGAGGGTATATATAAGCCAAAGTTAATTTGAAATGCATATGAATGATTTCCTAAAGTTTCTCCATACAGTTCTACAGTAATCCAGTTACTTCACGTAGACATAACTGCTGTATGGAAGCCCGTCATCTTCGTCGATACAAACATGACCCTAGCGTTGCGAAGCCCAATATTCCAGCTAGGTCTAACCGACATGAGATCATCAAAAATAGGGTCTGGCATTACCTGGAGTCCGAATCATACATGATACCGTACATTAGGAGAGTCTCTAACACAAACTCTAGTAGAGACACAATCTCCTACAGAAGAAAAACCACTTCATAAATCATTTTTACTTAAGAATGTACCAGCCCTTAAAAATGCGTAACCGCCATTGTAAACGGTACATCGGAACTCATCACGACTTGTCAAGACAACTCATACTTCCGCTAGAGCGGCATAACAAGAATATAGTCCTGCCTACCCATCCAAAATATACAATATAGGACTGATTCTACTTGTACTAATAATATGTAATACATATGAATTCAGGCCATAAACATAATAAGCAAATTAATCTATTTTCTGGCCCTAACAAATAAGTACGGACATGAGAGCAATATCCATACGCCGGATCAATATCAAGAACGATTACTCCTATAATCAAAAGTGTGAATCAATCATGAATTATCTAGCTTTATCATAGACAGCATTTTCATACACAAATGAATGAATGTCTATATCTTTTCCATATTAAATAGCCATATCGATTTTTGTAATATGTGCGTCAAAATATGCACGCAACAGATTACCACACCCCTCGGGAAAAAAAAATGGTACATTTTTTTTTGAAATACATCTAGGAGCAACATACAATAGGCTCACAACGCACCAATAACAATGCGCAGATGATAAGCATAAGTTTTCTGACCTTAGAGAAAGTACTTCTCTAAGTATAAATATTTCCAGAGAGGTGTCACCAACGCATACTACAATATTAGCAATGACACAATTTCTACATTAGTTTATACATAAATTTCATCTAAGATATCTTAACATCATGATCATCAAAGACGAAAAAAAAAAACATTGAAAGATCAGCGGTGAATAAACATCAATGAACCGCTAAGTAGTGTTACAATCAATATATGATATATTCCATATGTGTACACATTTCAACATAGGAACAACTGTATCAAAGTTAGGTATATAATTTAACAGTTATGAATCATGTGGGCATCTAGACAAAATATCTGCCATCACATTTTCTGACCCACGGATAGCTCGCACCGAAAAATGAAATGGCTGCAGAGCAATCGCGTATCGCGTTGATCTCACGCTCTTCAGATTTTTACTCTGAATAGCCGTAAGAGCTTTCTGGTCAGTTTCCACGATGAAATGCGTGCCAAGAAGAAATCTTTGCAGTTTAAGGATTGACCAAACCATAGCCAATAATTCACGGTCTAGGACCGAGTAATTCTTCTCTGCGGCATTTAATTTCCGAGAAATATACATCACAGGATGCAGAGTTCCAGAGTACTCTTGCATTAGTGCTGCTCCAATCCCGGTGGATGAAGCGTCACTACGAAGAATAAATGTCTTATCCTTAGAAGGCAATACTAGGATAGGTGAAGTAGAAAACATAGTTTTAACCTTATCCAAAGAGGATTGACATTCTTGAGTCCAATGGACTACATTAGGAGACCCTTTCTTTAGCAAGGAAGAAAGAGGTGACATAATGGAGGACAGATTCGGAATGAATCGTCCATAAAATTGTATTAGACCTAAGAGACTTCGCACTTGCTTTTTAGTCTTAGGAATAGAAATGTTAAGTATCTTACTTGTATTATGGTCTTCTGTTTTTAGGAACCCATGACCAACACGGTGACCGAAGAAAGATATTTCGCTAAAACCAATACATGCTTTCGATGGTTTCGCTGTCAGGTTATGCTCGCGTAAGATAGACAATAGTTCATTTATCCCATTATAGTGATCGTTCCAAGTATCACTGAAAAGACAGATGTCATCAAGATACGCAATGACATCTGAGCGATGAGATAGGATTCGACGCATCATGCGTACGAATGTTGCAGGGGCGTTCATAAGACCGAAAGGCATGAAATTCCATTGGAATAGACCCCTAGGCGTCGAAAAAGCAGTAAACGGTTTGGCGTGTTCGGATAATGGAACTTGCCAATATCCCTTAGACAAATCGAGTTTAGTAAAGAAATGAGAATTCGATAGTCTCGTAAGTAGCTCTTCTAGTAAAGGCATAGGTTCAGCATCAAATTTAGTCACTTGGTTCAGTTTGCGATAATCCACGCAAAGACGTATGTTATTGTCTTTTTTTCGTACAATAACCATCGGCGAAGAATATGCTGATGTGGATGGTTCAATAATTTTTAACTCTATCATCTCATCCAACTCTTTCTCTACCTGTGTTTGAAAATGTATCGGGATAGGATACGGTCTGACTCTTATAGGACTATGGTCAGTAAGAATAATGTCATGTTGAATGACATCAGTTTGACCAGGAATGTCAGTAAGGACATCCTGAAATTGTTCTAACATAGTAGAAACTTGTTTCTGCTCTCCTGGAGATAATTCTGGAGAAATTGCAACATCTTTCCATGATTCATTAGAGTGAAGAGGAATCATTGGAAAAGGTAGATTTACATCCGAGAAACTCGTTTCCTCATCCTGTATTACTGACAGAGATGAGTACTGTCCATGTTGGACTGGAAAATCGTCCGTTGCCTGGAAAACAGGTTGTAAATAATCCGGACGTTCATGGAATTCCGTGAGCATGTTGATGTGGAAGGTTTTACGCTTCCCGTCAATATCGACGATATAGTCAACATCGGAAACTTTTGATATTATATCGTACGGACCTTTCCAAGAAATAAGAAGTCTATTTTCCCTACAAGGTAGCAAGACAAATGCTTTGTCACCTGGACAAAGTTGTCGCAAGCATCTCTTTTTATTGGCAAATTCCCTTGCCTTCTGTTTCGCAAATTCAGAAGAAGCAGTTGCCAATTTGCATGCTTCAATAATCTTGTGTCTAAGTGCGATGACATATTCATAAGAGGATTTTGTGTCATCGACAATATTATCAGCAGTTATAAGATCATGAAGTAAGGACATAGGACCTCGCGGTTTCGCGCCAAAGACAAGTTCAAAGGGAGAAAATCCTGTATGTTCGTTGGCGACCTCTCTATATGCAAAGAGAGCCGCGGGTAAAACCCTATCCCAATCCTGAGGATGATCTTCTGTTATCTTACCTAGTAGGTTTTTCAGAGTTCTATTCAGACGTTCCACCATCCCATTGGACATAGGATGATAAATACTACTCAGCGATCTCTCTATCTTAAGAGTCGACATTACTTGAGACATGGTATCCGATATGAGTTGGGTACCATGGTCGGACAATATTTCTGCTGGAAATCCCAGACGAGAAAATATTAACCAAAGAGCATCTGCGACATCAGCAGTAGTTATGCTCTTTAGAGGAACAGCCTCCGGCCAACGTGTGCACATATCAACACATGTCAAAATAAATTGGTGTCCTCTAGCAGACTTTATCTTAAATGGACCAATGATGTCTATCGCCATTTTTTGAAATGGTCGAATGGGAATGTCTGCAGCCTGAATAGGTGCATCATGGCGTGGACCTCTGGATTTAATCTCTTGACATACTTTACAAGATCGACAATAGATTCGTATGTCCTTATTCACAGCAGGCCAAAAGAAAGATTCAAGAACTCTAGCTTTAGTACGGGAAAAACCCATATGTCCAGCACACTGCGAATCATGAGCGTGCTGTAAGATTTTAACTCTCATATTTTTAGGCACAAGGATTTGAGAATGAATGGACTTAGCGGAGTCTTGTACCATACGTACAAGTACGCCATTCTTCATCGTAATCCAAGATTTACGATTTGTATCCTTATTTGGATCACCTTTTGTTGCCAGAGTAAAGAATTTCTTTAGAGTAGGATCATCTTCCTGCTGTTTTATAAAGGAATCATGGGAAATCTCCAAGGGATCATCTTGGATCTGCGCATCATTATCTTCAGAATGTGAAGATTGCGGCATATTAAGAGCTTGAGCCCTAGTGATTACTGCATTAGCAGATTGCATATTAACATTTTCCCAATTAGAAATTTGCTGTGGAGTGCATTCTTTCACTCCATGAATGCGACCGATGATAAGATCAGCGATCGGATTCGGCAAGAGACATGCTTGCACCTCTCCTGTAAAGAAAGGCGTAGCAATATTGATAATGGCAGTGGAGTACTTCTCCAATGTGCCACCAAATGTTACACATTTGACTACATTGCCTGTAGCTCGAGAAGGATTTACGAGTGATTGCCTCACTCCGATGGTAGTGCACCCCGAATCGAAAAGAATTGATACCAGAGTACCATCTATTAAGCCTCTATTGAAAACAAGAGCACCCCTTCCATTATGCGCGATTGACGCAGGGAGAGCGGGAAGCGGGTGACCGCAGCTTAAAGTAGAAACTGTGGTTGGATCGAATAACGTTTTGCATTGCGAACACTGAGATGCTCTAGCAAAATCGAAAGCGGAATTTGCTACACTATTGGAGTCTTTTTTATCATTATTCTGATTACCGGCGTCGTGGAACTCCTGTTGTGCAGAGTTAGCCTGGTAATAAGATTTACCATGTCTTTTGTGTTGTGATCTACCTCGGTTATGATTGTCTCTATAATTATTATTTCCTCTGTTATAACCCCTATTTGGGTTTGAATCATAATATTCATGATCATAATCATCACGCTCATTATACTGAGTATCCCTGTAATATTGGTTCTTTTCTCTCCATGAAGCACTTGGGTAGTTCCTATAGCTACTCCCCTTTCGAGAATGTCCAAAATTATGGGTACCCCTCGCGTGTCGAGGACTATCAGCCCGATTCCGGTTCTTCGAAGAAGAACCCTGATTTGAGTGGTTATCTTGGTTTTGATACTTATTCCAATTAACCTTTTTATCAAATTTATTTTTAGCTCCTTGGAATTTGTGTGAGTAATTCTGATTATATTCTGTTGCCGAAGCAACTGGCATACTCTCTTTAATGTTAGAGTTACTAAGAATCATGTCAGGGTGTGCCATGGCATAATAATAATAATAATAATAAATTCTTTAAGCGCCAAACACGGCGCATAAGGCAGAAACCAGTGCTCTCCAGGTTGTTCGTTGTGACGCCACTCCTCTTAGCTCTTGCACATTATTTAGGCCCAACGTTTCTTCCTTCTCTTATTATTGTTCTTCTGAGTGTTTTCTGTTTGGTCTTCCTTTTTTCCGCTTACCCTCAGGAACCCAAAGTGAGCGCCTGTAGTGGTATTCTGTTGTTTTGCATTCGTAGGACATGACCGATATATGACCATCGTCTTTTCCTTATATAGTCGGAGACATATTTCTGCCTAGAGTCTTCTCTTATTTGTCGATTAGTCTTGAATTCTTTATGCCATGGCATACTGGTCACAATATTCTTCCATTTGCTTTATTGTACTAGGTTTACGCTCATGTAAGAACTCTAGGAATGATTTATTTACAGAAGACATGACCTTGTCTCTTAGCAATAAATCCGTAAGACCATCAAATGTTTTCTCTATTTTGGATAATTCAATCCATCGTGAAAGTGTAATTCGTGCTTTTGAGATGAATTCTGAGAATTCTACACCTACGTCAGGTCTCATTGTTTTAAACAAAAGACGATAACCTTCTTCTGACAGCTGATATCTCTTTATCAAAGCTGCCCTAATAGCATCATAATTATCCTTGTCGGCCTCTTCAACGAAATATAACTTACTCAGAGACTCCCCTTTTAGATTTTCAGACAACTGATTCACATACTGTGATTTGTCAACATTATGAGCTCGACAAGCACGTTCAAATCTAGAAAGCAAAAATGTTATATCATCACTGGTAGGGTTGAACGCTGGTACCTTGACCTTGTACACAAAGGGTTTACCATTACCACTAGATGCCTGATTAACATTACTCATACTTGTCAATTTTAATTTCTCTAACTCAAATTCATGTTCTCTTATTGCTTTTCTCTCTTCAGCTTCTCTATCTAATCTTTTCTGTTCTGCAGCCGCTTCTAATTTTTTCTGTTCTGCAGCAACTTCTAATTTTTTTTGTTCAGCTGCAGCAGCAGCTTCTAATTTCTTCTGTTCTGCATCAAATCTCCTTTCCTCCACTTGCATCTGCAATTTCTTTAGTTCAGCAGCAGTATCAGCTTCTTTTTCTAATCTTTTTTCTTCAGCCAGAGCTTTTCTCTCTTCTGCAGCAGCTTTTTTCTCTTCAGCAGCAGCTTTTCTCTCCTCTGCAGCAGCAGCAGCTTTTTTCTCTTCTGCAGCTAATGCTTTGTCATATTGAGCAACAGCCCATTGTTCTAAGTCTTTCCCAGTCTTATCAAGGGATTTTCCTTGTGCAATAAAGTAATCTAATGTAGACATCTTGTCTTCTTAAATCAGAAACCTGAAAAAGTAAATAAATTACCTTATTTCACTTTAATGGGAGACAAGTCTATACCATAGACTTAGTCTTAGTGAAAAACTTGTATGGTTATTTTGTTTATAATAACCAATGATAACTTGAGTACCTGTGGACAACAATAACTGTATATCTCAAATACTGTGGGAGACAAGCCTTACAAAGGTCTTGTATACCTTAATGTAATCAATGATCACTTGAGTACCTGTGGAAAATAATATTTCCTATACCAATCACTTTGGGAGACAAGCCTTACAAAGGTCTTGCATACCTTAATGTAATCAATGATCACATGAGTACCTGTGGAAAATAATATTTCCTATACCAATCACTTTGGGAGACAAGCCTTACAAAGGTCTTGTACACTTTGTTTTATAACAATAATAATCATAAAGTACTGATCTGTACTATAATATAAGTGTATTCAACTATACCTCCTATGTCATATGTCAACTAAAGACATTACAAAGGACAAACAAGAAAAGACAATCTGAAAACATTTGCAGAGATCAAATTAAATTAAATAGGAGAAATGAAAAAAATGATCACAGAATCTGTGATGATAACTGCAATAAGATAACAAGACAAATAACGCCACAGTGTATAAACATAAGGGTGTACAGAACTGAAATGAAAGGAAAGATGAGACCTACAATTATACAAACAAATCAAACAAAAATAAAGAACAGAAAAATATTACAAATACAAATATGAAACAGTCGTCACAGCTAACCAAATATTTCAATTAAGAAATTGCTCCCTATAGAACGCCAGAACAAGACCAATATCACTTGGTATTTCCTGTTCTAGACACCTCCCATCCAGGCCCGCAAACACATAACAATCACACATATAAACAAATAATATATAAACATAAATATATATAAATCATCAATGTGTGTATCATATAATGGAATGTGTTGTAGTTGCAATGTATTGTACTGTATGCTCAGTTTTAACAAATTAGACTACCACTTTATTGAGTAATAGATTTGCTTTCTAACTGTTACACTGTCCAATTTTTTTTGAGCACATTAGAAGATCCACCGATGAAATTTGCACTTTATGTTCCACATTGCTCTTCTATTACAGCAGGATAAACAATCACTAGTTTAGAACACTGACTGTACTGTGCCAAATGTCAACAAGTGCTGACCCAGATATTGCTACACTTGTCAGAACAGGTCAAGCTGACATTGATTGTATAGCTGTCCTACTGGTGTTGATGTGGTCAAACAAATGTTCTTGCAACTGTAAAATGTGATTCTCAACACAAGACTGCGTAGGCTGGACCCAGAAATCTGGCCCACCACTGTAAAGTCCACTCGTACTGTAAAGTGCTCATACTAAAATGTCACTGTAAAGAAGTGTGGTGTATGGTGTGTTCTCTTATTTCTGTAAAGCTCCACTATCAATCACTGTAGCATGTTGTTTGTGGTGCTACTACTGTATATGTCCATTGTAGTGTACAGAGTTGTTGAGATCAGGCATGCTCCAGTCTACCCAGCTGTAAATGGGTAACTTACCCTAGTCCTGAGTTAGGGAAGGCAAAGGCAGCTGTAAACAGTAGTTTCCCTCTAAGGCTCCAGGGGAAGCAGGCCCTAAACTTGGTCAATTCAACCGACGCAGGATGGTGTATATATGGAGTAGAAGTGTAGAGTGTGATTAACGCGAATGGTGTACTGTTCGTGTTCTGACCAATCTAAACACTCATTCACTTGTGTCTACAAGGCACCAATGCAGACTGCTGGAATCTTTGTTTACACAGTTTATTTAGACGCACACACTGGGACGTAACGAGTAAATCATGGGTACATGTTGACACATCAATTTGCAGGCATACATAGTAGATCCCAAGTCATGACACATTCATAAATAATGGGTAGTAGTACATCAATAGCTTCCAATGTCATGATACATTATGGCCGCATCCCCTATCTGACTAAACGCGTCAGTGAAGGCGGATCGGTAAGTAACTAAAGTTGCTTTATGTTCACAGTTTATATTATATTATGAAACCACGATAAGGGGTTTCTATCAAAATTGAGATCTCCTTGCCACTGTCCGAATAGTAAGATACATGTCCCGTTCTCTGGACAGTGATTCAAAAATATGATGACAGGAATGTAACATGGCCGCCTTCCTGAGTTGTCGCTCACTCACTCATAGGAGGGTATATATAAGCCAAAGTTAATTTGAAATGCATATGAATGATTTCCTAAAGTTTCTCCATACAGTTCTACAGTAATCCAGTTACTTCACGTAGACATAACTGCTGTATGGAAGCCCGTCATCTTCGTCGATACAAACATGACCCTAGCGTTGCGAAGCCCAATATTCCAGCTAGGTCTAACCGACATGAGATCATCAAAAATAGGGTCTGGCATTACCTGGAGTCCGAATCATACATGATACCGTACATTAGGAGAGTCTCTAACACAAAATCTAGTAGAGACACAATCTCCTACAGAAGAAAAACCACTTCATAAATCATTTTTACTTAAGAATGTACCAGCCCTTAAAAATGCGTAACCGCCATTGTAAACGGTACATCGGAACTCATCACGACTTGTCAAGACAACTCATACTTCCGCTAGAGCGGCATAACAAGAATATAGTCCTGCCTACCCATCCAAAATATACAATATAGGACTGATTCTACTTGTACTAATAATATGTAATACATATGAATTCAGGCCATAAACATAATAAGCAAATTAATCTATTTTCTGGCCCTAACAAATAAGTACGGACATGAGAGCAATATCCATACGCCGGATCAATATCAAGAACGATTACTCCTATAATCAAAAGTGTGAATCAATCATGAATTATCTAGCTTTATCATAGACAGCATTTTCATACACAAATGAATGAATGTCTATATTTTTTCCATATTAAATAGCCATATCGATTTTTGTAATATGTGCGTCAAAATATGCACGCAACACCATCTCAAAAAGAACAAACACTAGACCTAATACAAATTAAAATCAAGTGCAAAGGACAATAGTTATCTATATACAATACAAAACTAAAAATAAATGACAAATAATATAAATTAAAACCAACAACTGCAAAAGTCAAGTTAGTTAAATTTATTACAAAATTAGTAAATAAAATGACACTAAATACCCCAATTATAACCAATTTTCAGGTTGAACAGGGTAGACCAAGATGGAACGAGAAGAGGCAATAATGGTCAGCTGTTAAGTGCCCGCTCTCCACCCACCACCTTTTCAAAAAAAAAACAATGGCCGAAGGATAATTAAAACTCAACTGTCAAAAGGAAAAGAGCAGGAAGTTATTAACAAAACAAAGAACCAGTCAGACAATTCGGCTTCATCATTGGAAAATGTGAGTGCGCAGAAAAGTACAGAGGAAGTGCTGGAAGAAATAAAAGCCATACAGCAACAAATTGCCCAGGATGTAGTAAAATTGTCTGAACTGAAAGAAGACAATCAAATAATACTAAAAAGAATAGAAAGTGAAAGGCAAGAGCTAAACATAGACAGAGAAGGAACAATTATAACAGCTGAAAATAGGAAAGTGGACCAAAAGAGCATAATACAACAGGAAAACAAAAACAACCTAGAAGAATCTATCAAAGAACAAGTTGAGGTACTTTTACCATACTTAGTGAAAAAAAGTTTTGGACGAAATGACAAGTCTGAATGAGGAATTCCTTGAGAACATGGCTGATAATGGGCCCATGAGTACAGGAAATACAGAATAAGAGCAAATTTGATAGTTTAACCAAAAACAAAAGGGATACTAGATGATATTAAAGTTCAACTTAGAAGGATTTAGAATTATACAGTGGAATTGTAGGGGTATCAAAAATAATTTTGCACCTCTACTTGCAGAGACAGGAGGAACTAACACTATATATGCTCTTGAAAAGACACTTTTAAACCCAAATAGTAGATATAGTTGTAAGGGCTTTAAGATACTTAGGCACGATAGGAAAGAAGGTAGAGGAGGGGGTGTCGCAGTCTTAGTTAACGAAACATTTAAAATTATAGACTGGGAAGTATTTGAGACAACCAACATAGAAGGTATCCAGGTCACTATAGCAGCTGAACCAAACAATCTAACAATCTTAAATGTATACGCTAAAATGGTACAATTAAAGATGAAGAAATATTCGCCATAAGCACCAGACTAGGCCCCACAACAGTCATAGTAGGCGATTTTAATTCCCATCATTATGCTTGGGGTGGACAACATGAAGACAATGCAGGAAAGCGCCTACTTGACTTTATAGAAAACAATGACCTGCTAATACTAAATGATGGAACTGCAACTAGGATTAATCCACAAGCTAACAGGGCAGACTCAGCAATAGACATAAGTATAGCAACTAACAACCTGGCGAATGTAAATTGGGAAGTGTTACAAGACACAAACTCAGATCATCTGCCCATTGTAATAACCATGCATTAAAACGTCATTCCAAACCCAGAACCAGAGAAACGGACTTTCAACTATAAAAAAGCAAAATGGGAAGCCTTCCAATCAGACCTGGAGGGGATGGAATATAAAGACATGGAATCAGATGATACTGACTTGTGGGCAGAAACACTGACCAATGAAATTTTTAAAATAGCAATAAAATATATACCAAATAAAAATATGTCACAGCGCCTAAAACCAATAAATAACATTGATAAGAAAAGAACAACTCAGTGGAATAAAGAACCAGTTACCTGGTGGAATAAAAGCTGTGCAGAAATTCATGAGAGAAGAAAAAGAGCCTTACAAAAATATAGAAATAACAGAACAGAAGAAAACTATGATGAGTATAAACGTATTAGGAATGAATCTAACAGAATAATATTTAAAGCCAAAGAAACTAACTGGAAGGAGTTTTGTCAATCACTTAAACCTAGCACCCAAATTAAAGAAGTATGGAAAAAGCTTAAGGCAATCAAAGGGAACAATAAGAAAACAATAATGCCAACAATCAAACTACCAAAGAGAGCAGAAACAGATAAAGAGAAAGCTAATGCCCTTGCTGTGTATTTCTATAAAGTCAGTGTAAAAAGTATAGGACAGGAAGAAAATGAGAGAAGAGAAAGACAGTTTTTAAAGGAACTACCAGACCAGATAGATGAAACAAACTATTTAGATGCTGATATAACATAGGAAGAAGTAACTAGTGCAATAAAAGAGAAATCTAATACTGCCTCAGGGCAGGATTTACTTACTTACTTACTTACTTAGTCGTTCCCCTTCTACCGTGAGGAGTAGAGGTTTGGAAGAGAGAGCGCCAGACTATCCTATCGGCTGTCTTCCTCCTGGCCTGATTCCATTCTAGTCCTCGGTCTTCCAAAGATTGTCTAATGTTGTCCTCCCAGCGGACTCTGGGTCGTCCTGAGGGTCTGGATCTCTGGCTCTTTGTTTCCCATGCTTGTCGTGGTAGCCGATCTTCTCCCATTCTGCAGACATGGCCAAACCATCTTAGTTGGCACTGTTCTACTTGGGTCTGCAGGGGGTGGGATTTTAGGCCTTGACGTATCATCTGGTTGCGTACCATGTCTCTTCTTGTTACTTCAACTACCTTCCTCAGATACCTCATTTCTGAGGTTTGGATCTGGTTTTTCTGGGTTGTATTCATTGCCTGTGACTCGCATCCATATGTCAAGACTGGGACATAGGTGGAGCGGTATACAGCAATCTTCGTTTTCTTACCAACCTCTCTCTTGCTGAGGAATCCTCGATTTTTGGCCTGAAAAAGTCTCCCAGCTGCTGCTTTTGGAGTGGCCAACTCTTCTTTGATGCCTCCCTTTCGGTCTATAATAGCTCCGAGGTATTTAAAGTGGTCGACCTGCTCCAGGACCTGTTCTCCCAGCTTAATCTGATGTCTTTTTTCTTCTCGTGATATCATCATGGATTTTGTTTTAGAGCTGCTTATGACCATCCCTCTCTTCTCCAGCTCTTCCTTCCAGACTTGCAGGTTGGATTGGAGATGTGCCTCTGATTTAGCAATCAGGGCAACATCATCAGCAAATGCCAGCTCTGAAATATAGACCTGTCTCATCTTCCAGTACCCCACTGAATACTTTCTTGTTCTCTCCTTACATGCCTTGATGACATCGTCCATGAGGAGTATGAAAAGATAAGGTGACAGGATATCACTTTGTCTTACACTAGTGGTGGTCCTGAACTCTTCTGACTTATGGTTTGCTGTCCTCACATAATTTCTGCAAGACTTGTAGAAGCTCTGTATAGCATGAATCAGAGGTGCTGGAATGTTCTTCCTTGCCAAACAGTCCCAAAGTTTGCTCCAGGGGACCCTGTCAAACGCCTTTTCCAGATCTATGAAACAAAGATGGATCTCATTCTTATACTCAAGGGCCTTTTCACTCAGCTGTCTGAGTGTGAAGATTAGGTCTTGAGTACTTCGGTTTGCTCGGAATCCGCACTGGTGTCGTGAGTTAGTCTGTTTCACAACACGGCCTTCTGTATAATTCTGAGTAACTCTGACCACACCGTGCGCCATACATTGTAAGAATTGTATGATACATTGGCCAATGGAAAGACTTCCTTATTCGTGTGTTTACTGAAACGTACTAGGCTTAACATGGAGTCTCAATCCGTGCAACCGAGTGAAGGATGCCATTTAATTACTTAAGTAGGAAAGAAGTACCACCGGGAAGAGGTCTATAATTCAACAACAGGAATGTTACTTTAGAGGTAGTTTTAAAGACTTCCTCGAAAAGTAGTTTATTAGGAGAGAAAAATCGAGTGGAAAGACCTCGACACATCAGGTTAGTCCCTAATTTAGCTGTTTAAAGTATGCATAAAATAAAATGCATTTTGGAGACTAAAAGATTATTAGATATATAGATAAAGAATAATTCAGGGTATAATTTAAGCTTTGGGTGAATAAAATCGCTCCAGAAATAAGAAAGATAATTGGGAAAATAGTTTTTCATAATTGAACAGAGAGACAAATTATGCCTCATTTTGAGATTCGCAATACCACTTTAGCCCCCCTGTGTTCCGATACGCCGGATGTGCTAGTATAAATAGACCTTGCCCTTGCTAAATTGAGGCCATAAGATTTGAAAAGCACAGCGAGCAGAAGAAGCGGTAAAATTGTTAATGAAGTGTGCCTTTGCCAACTGCATCTGAAGAGCAGACCATAGATGCCCATTAACAGCTCGTCTGTGTGTGCCTGAGGGTTTTATCCTGAAAACTACACCAACTTTAAAGAGTCATCCACCTCTGGTGGACTCTGTGGTGCGAGTGCTCTTGTGGTCAACAGAGCCAGATACCTAGCTTCCACTGCCTGGAGGAATTCATAATACTTGTCCGTCCATGGCAGGAGTGTGACCGATCTCTAAACAACAGATAAGTGGCAAAACAAAGCCACTAGTCATCGTGTCCAGATTATACCCCGACATTAACAAACAAGATACTAATAAAGACAGCCTACAGTGTATGATGAAAAGTGTGGACATAAATTTACCCATTACTAGCTTCACAGTCAAGAAATAGTGACAAAACTCATTAGTATCATATAAATGTTCTTTAAAAGGAGATAATTAACCCAGGTGATAACCTTCAACAAGTGAATGACTTTTTAAGATTGTTAATTATTTTCAATGTTTATTGATTTATTGTTGTAAATAAATTTGATTTCATTTCAAACTTTCCAGACCGAAAAGAGAAACGGTATAGGCTAAATAAATTGTAAATATTTACCAATAGACTTACTTACTTATTAAAGTTGAGTTTATGTTCTTGTTGGAAATAATTTTGTTAATATCCCCTAGCAGAGTCAACAATAATAATAATAATACAATAATCAAGGGAGGATCTTGAGAGGGAGCCCATAGGGATCCAGGATAATACAATAACAACCTACCTGGAAACTTATACAGCTTGACCCTACCTTTGATATCCATACACCCTTACTCTTTTCAGAGAAGGGGGTATTACTTATAAGACCAAACTCTTATCTGGCACTATCCTGGTATCACCTGATACAACTTTTTGTCCAGGATATCTTATATTTTTATAACATCTCAACCCTCTCGCGACAACTGGACCTCATCCAATTGTGGCTCAGCTAGGCGTCGGAGTCTCTGCTCTAGGATTCTAGAGTAGATTTTACCAGGGACACTGAGAAGAGATTACCCGTGTGTTACCGGGGCCCGAAAAGGGAGCAAAGAATAGTAACATGGTCCCTACCAGGCATGTCGTAAAAAGCGACGAAGGAGGGTTGGGCATGGAGCTGGCTACCCCATCCCGTAAAAAACTTTTTACCACAAAAACTTCAACAAATATGGACAAGTCAAATAAAGAATATAAATCAACTCAGCCGCCCAAGACAGAAGAAAGTCCTCTGGAAAGGAGGCGCATGAAGCAACCCAGAGAAAGCCGAAAGGAGTCTGGGTTGCCGACTAACCTTTTTTCGTCTAGGAAAATCTCCAGGATTGGCACCTGGAATGTTCGCACTCTGTGTGAACAAGGGAAAACTGCACAGGTAGCAGCAGAAATGACAAATTATAGGATTGATATCCTGGTTCTCTGCGAGACACGGTGGAAAGGCATAGAGAAGAGGAGATTGATCACAGGAGAAATGGTGTTGTCCTCAGGATATGATGAGGAAAGAGCCCACCTCAGTGAAGGGGTGGCTCTAATGCTGTCCAAGGAAGCACAGAAGGCACTTATAGAATGGGAAACAATGGGACCCCGAATTA
Source organism: Oreohelix idahoensis (assembly GCA_024509875.1). Classification (NCBI taxonomy): domain Eukaryota; kingdom Metazoa; phylum Mollusca; class Gastropoda; order Stylommatophora; family Oreohelicidae; genus Oreohelix; species Oreohelix idahoensis. The sequence goes on along the minus strand of JAMPIV010019830.1, from coordinate 206,878 downwards.
TAACAGCAAGGTTTAAATCAGCCAAAAAGAAAGTAAATATAAACATCATTCAGTGTTATGCACCAACAAACGATAAAAAAGAATCTGTGACTTTTACACCAGACTACAAAGTGTCTTGAACAATAAGAAAAGAAAGGACATCACAATTTTGATGGGGGACCTAAATGCGAAAATAGGAACAGAAAACACTGGCTTTGAAGAAATCATGGGAAAGCAGGGATTTGGTATGATGAACGAGAATGGGGAACTATTAGCACACTTCTATGCTTCAAATCAACTCGCTATAGGAGGAAGCATATTTCCACTTAAAAGAATACATAAAGCAACATGGATATCACCAAACCTCAGAACTGAGAATCAGAATGATCACATATGCATCAGCAAGAAGTTTAGGTCATCATTGCATGATGTGAAAGTGTGTAGAGGAGCAGATGTTGTATCAAACCACCATCTTCTGTTGGCTAAAACAAAATTTAAACTCAAGAAATTTACAACAGCATATACCTATAGACAACAGTATAATGTGGGATATCTAAGAAATCAGGAAATAAGAGAAAAATTTTCAATCACAGTATCCAACAAATACCAAGTACTTGAACGACTGGAAGATGAAACAGACACGGAAGACCACTGGCAACAAGTAAAAAAAATATATGGAACGAGACATGTGAAGAAGTACTGAGAAAAAGAAAACATCAGCACAAAGCATGGATAACAACAGAAACCATTAGTAAGACAGAAGACAGGAAAAACAAGAAAGCAGATTTAAACAGAAGCAAAACCAGAAGCTCCAAAGCCAAGACTCATAAAGTGTACATAGAAGCAAACAAAGAAGTAAGAAGAAACATCAAAAGAGACAAGATGAAATATATTGATGATTTGGCAAGGGAAGCAGAGGAAGCTGCAGCAAAAGGAAATATGAGGGACCTGTACAACAACACAAAGAAGCTAACAGGAAAATATGAGCAAGCAAATGGCCTCATTAAAGATAAGAATGGAAAATTGCTTAGTAATATACAAGAACAAATGAAGAGATGGACAGAACATTTTGAGGAACTTCTCAATTGACCATCTCCAACTAATCCGCCAGACGTCCGGCCAGCAGAACAGGAGCTACAAATTAGCTGTGAACGACCAAGTAGAGAAGAAATAAAGAAAGCCATAAAGCTTCTGAAAGATGGAAAAGCAGCTGGTCCAGATTGCATTCCAGCAGAGGCCATCAAAACAGATATTGATACCTCTACAGAGATATTATACAAACTACTTGGCAACGTCTGGGAGAAAGAGGAAATACCAGCAGAATGGAAGGAAGGTTATCTGGTCAAGTTGCCTAAGAAGGGAAACTTACAAGAGTGCACAAATTATAGAGGAATAATGTTACTATCAGTGCCAGGAAAAGTATTAAACAGAATCATCCTGGAGAGATTAAAAGAGTCCATAGACAAGAAACTGAGAGATGAACAAGCAGGTTTTCGACAAAATAGATCCTGTACAGATCAGATAGCCACATTGAGAATAATAGTTGAACAAAGTCTGGAATGGAATTCACCGCTATACATCGGATTCGTGGACTATGAAAAGGCATTTGACAGTGTAGACAGAGAATCGCTTTGGAAATTGATGAGGCATTATGGAGTTCCCATGAAGATCATTAACTTAATAAAGAAGACCTATGAAGATATGACATTTAGAGTTCTTCATGAAGGACAACTTACAGAACTGTTTAGGATTAGAACGGGAGTGATACAGGGATGCCTCTTGTCTCCATTTCTTTTCTTACTAGCAATATATTGGGTTATGAAAACATCGTCATCACTCAACAGAAATGAAATCCAGTGGAATCTGACTAAACAGCTTGATGATCTGGATTTTGCAGATGACTTGGCTCTTCTGTCCCATAACCATAATCAGATGCAAGAGAAAATGAAAATTCTCGATGAGAGGTCACAACAAGTGGGCCTGAAAATACACAGGGAAAAGACAAAGATTATGACAATAAATGCAAGAAATGATAACAAGGTTGAACTTTAAGAAACACCACTAAAAGATGTAGAATCTTACACATATCTTGGAAGTAATATAGACAAAGTTGGAGGGACAGACAGTGATATCAAAATAAGAATATAAAAAAGCAAGAGGAGATTTCATTGCGTTGGGAAACATACGGAGAACAAGAGAAATCAAGTCCAACACGAAAATAAGAATCTTCAACTCAAATGTGAAGTCAGTCCTATTGTATGGCTCTGAGACATGGAGAACAACAAAAACAACAACCAAAAAGCTACAGACTTTTATAAACGGGTGCTTGCGTAGAATAGAAGGACTGAAATGGTATGACAAAGTCACAAATGTGGTATTGATGACAAGAACCAGACAAGTGCCAGTGGAACAAGAGTTGAGAAGAAGACGCTGGCTATGGATAGGACACACATTGAGGAAACCTGTTGATAGCATCACAAGACAGTCCTTGTTCTGGAATCCATGGGGAAATAGAGGCAGAGGTAGACCTAAAAACACATGGAGAAGCGAACTGGAAAGAGAGGTGAAAATGATGAGGAAAACATAGAAAGAACTTGAGCGGATGGCACAGGACAGGAAGACTTAGCAAGTGTTTGTTGAAGGCCTATGCTCCTTGGGGAGCTAAAGGGTATTGAGTGATTGATTGAGAAGGGATATGCCTCTATGGTTTCCACACTGTCGACTGTCACCCTTTCTGAAAATTGGTGTTATGATGGCAATCTCCCAATCCTTTGGTATGGTCTTGTTGCACCACGCTGGCTGTAGGACCCTTAAGAGTAATAGGTCGCCTGATGCTCCCATGTACTTAACCATTTCTGGTGTTATTCCATCGTGCCCTGCTGCTTTGCTCATCTTGATTTTCTCCAGTGCTGCCTTCAGTTCTTCCATCTTTATGTCATCTTCACCATCATTGGTTTTCTCTTCTGTAATTATCATTTCTGATGCTTCACCATGCTCACCATCCAGGAGTTCTGAGAAATATTCTTTCCATTACTTCCTTCGGGGCAGTAAGCAATTTGCCTTGCTTGTCCTTTATAAATTTGAGAGGGCATTGTTTTTCCTTCCTCATGTGCTTTAAGGTCTTATAGAACAATTTCTTGTTTTCTTGCGCATCTTTTTCTAGCTTTTCTCAAAATTCTTCCCAGGACTTCTATTTTGCTGCTAGCACTTGTTCTTTGCTTCTGTTCTGAGTGTCACATATTCTCTATATTTCTCCATTTGTCCTGCTGTGTTTTTAGCTCCTAAGTATTGTTTCCATGCCATTTTCTTCTCTTATTTTCTCTTTGACTTCCTCTGTCCACCAAGGTGTCCTCTTTCTCTTGTTCCCAAGTCGGACTTCACCACATGCTTCTGCAGCAGCTGTCTTTATGATGTCCTTGAATTTAAGCCAGAGGGTTTCCAAGTCATCAGGTTGTTCTTCTGTGTTGCAGCAATAAGCCCCTGATATCTGGTCTTAATTTCTGGCTCTCTCAGCTTGTAGGTCTTAATGCTCATTTCTCCCGTTCGTTTACTTAGTTTCTTGCGTGATGTTGAGCAGTACCTAGCCTGAGCAACTCTTTCAGTTGTTCTTTAGATTGTAAGCAGGTAGTGATCACTTACAATCTCTGCCCCCTCCAGACTCTAGCATCCCGGACATATTTGAATGAGCTCCTCCAAACAATGGCATAGTCGATCACTGACTCTCATTCTTTGTTGGTTCACATCTAGTGTATGCATGTATGCGCTTATGGGGGAACTTTGTGTTTGTGATGATCAGATTCTGCTCACTGCAGAATCTAAGGAGTCGCTTTCCATTGTCATTGAGAGTATCTTCTCCATATCTTCCGATAGTGGGCAACTAGGTGCAGCAGTAGTAATACTACAGTGGGGAATTAAGAAGAGCTACAGTGTAACTGAAGGGGCTTCGATTTTTACCGTAGAGATGGTAGCACTTCTGAAAAGTTTAGAAATAATCGAAGATAACCCACCAGAAGCTGTTACGATATTTACATACTCACTATCATCAGGGGAAATGATTAAAGCAGTTAATGACAACAACCTCTTGAGAATTTTAGATATTATAAATGAAGTATGGAGAGAAGAACAACCACCACAACAATGGAAAGACAGTATTATTGTAAAGTTACCGAAGAAAGGTGATCTATCAGACTGTAATAACTGGCGTGGTATATCTCTATTATCAGTACCTGGAAAATTATTATGTTGCATGATGTTAGAAAGACTTAAATTGCATGCTGACGAAAAGATCAGAGAAGAACAAGCGGGTTTCAGGCCGAAACGATCATGTATTGATCAAATATTCACACTAAGAACAATTATAGAAGAATCAGTGGAAAGGCAATCGCCACTTATTATCACCTTCGTCGATTTTCAAAAAGCCTTTGATAGTCTACACCGCCCATCATTGTGGAAGATACTTACAATCTATGGTTTTCCAACAAAATATGTGAATATAATCAAAGCGCTATATGACAATGCAAGATGTTGTGTTAGAACAAATAAAGGGAATACAGAATGGTTTACAGTAGAAACAGGGGTGAAACAAGGCTGTATTATGTCACCACTACTTTTTGGAATAGCTATTGATTGGGTTTTGAGAAACTATACCCACAATGAACAATTGGGTATAAAATGGACAAATGGAAAATTCCTGGGGGACCTGGATTTCGCAGATGATGTAGCATTCTTAAGTTCAACACCAAGACAATCCCAAGAAGCAATAAATAATTTGTGTCATCTCTCGGTTAAAATTGGTCTCCAAATAAATGCCTCTAAAACTAAAGCTATGAACTTTTCTAACGAGACCTTTGATATCATCTTGAACGGGGAAAAACTACAGAAAGTTGAAAGTTTCAATTATTTAGGCAGTAAAATGACTCAGGATGGTGACACAACAAGAGAAATCCATACAAGAATTGCTTTGGCAGCTAGCGCCTTCAATAGATTATCTAACATTTGGAAATTACGATATTTGAATATACATACCAAGCTTCGTCTGTTTAATTCAAATGTTATCTCAGTGTTAACATACGGCTGTGAGAGTTGGAAAATAACAAAATCATTGGAGAACAAGCTGAATACATTCGAGAACAAATGTCTTAGAAAACTCATGAACACCAGTTGGAAAGAATTCAAGACTAATCGACAAATAAGAGAAGACTCTAGGCAGAAATATGTCTCCGACTATATAAGGAAAAGACGATGGTCATATATCGGTCATTGTGGTGAAGTGGGATGTTATAAATATTTATAGGGGGACTTAGTGTACTGACTGAGATCAGCTGTGAAGGTATCTATATCTAATGAGAGTAGTGTATTATAGATAACCTTACTTGCTGCCATATATATATATATCTCAGTCAGAATTATTCTGGAATAGTGTGATGACTACGTTATATGTCTAGGGTATGTGTATGATGAAGTGTAAGTCAAAACAACAACAGACAGATAAACAATTTAATTTATTCCACTACACTTGACAACACTGTGACACTCACATACATAAAACACTCTACAAGGATATCTTAAAGAAGTCACTGATAACTTTTCAAATAACAATATGTATTCATTGCTGTCATGAATGAATATGTGTCCTGATTCAAATACAAAGGGAACCAGGAATCACAATCAATTTTACTTACAAGTTATATGTACAGAATTTATCAATATGAATATTGTAATGACATATATTATTAAAGGTATCCTATGTGTGTCAGTTGTGTAGTAGTAATATGAGGTAATACTGGTTTTGTTTTGTTCAAGCTCTGTTGGTATTTGTCATCATGACTTCAATAGTTTGTCTTTATGGGAACTATTATTGGAGATGTTCTCAGTTCCTGATATTAACACAATTTAATTCCCCTCTTAATTTTATTTTTACAAGGTCATTTTAAGCTGGGGGTACATAATTTTGAGCTCAGCTGGCCACATCAGCTTATCTGGCGTGATGGCGGCAGGAACAGACTCCTCTGCTCGATTCTCCCCTCGGCTCTGGAGACACCTCACTGATAGCTAAATGGACCAAGGAGTATGCTGTCCGACTCTGGATTCAGCAAAGCTCTGACCAGGTGCTGCTCAATACCATCAAGACCACGGTCCCTGAAAACAAGAAGGATGTACCTTCTACTTCATAACTAATTTATACTCTCTTTTTACACTGAGCACAATACATCACAAACATTGAGTTCAGAGCGTTAGGCCAACTGTCAGCTTCATCTGAAATACTTTATACCAGTATTTACCTCCTTAATGGTTACTACGCCTCTGCACTTCCAGCATTATTTCTGTCTAATCAATAATCTAGGTGTCAGTGTACTGTTTGGCCATTCCATGCAGTTTTACTTTCCTCCGACACCTTCTGTTCAGGCTGGAGCATTATAGGCTTTACATCAGGTTTGCTACTGAACTACACATATATACAGGCATAAATTAACAATTCACATTCAATTTTCATTAAAAGATACTGAATGTTTCAAGCTTACCACAATTCATGGAAACAAACACAGATACGTTGATTAGCAATGAATTCTGGCACAACTACTGGCACAAATTCCCATCTGCTTATGTTCCAGGCTTTTATTTAGCAAAAATATGAGCTGGCTTCAACGCACTGTTGCTTTATCAAGCTTATTTGACTAGTGGTCTCGAACTAACGCTCCTAAGTGAGTATATCAGCGAGTCTAGCCAATGGAGCCACGTTTCGACAAGTATTTGAAAAAATTTTAACTTCCTACGTCTCCCCTAACAACCAAAGATAGTATTTATAGTCCGACTAATCGTGTGTAGCCTTACATATCATTCCAGCCAATCAGTTCAAATGTAACTTGTGGCCCATTTCCCGTACAATGGTGGATTAAAAAAATCTACCACTGAGCGATTCTGATTTTGGGTGTTGTCTGACAGCACCATCATTTTATTTTGGCTATAACTTGTCAATTCCTAGACTATTTGCATAACGTTGTACATATTCTTTGTCAGCAAACCCTAAGGAACCCAAATATATATATTTAATAGAGCTAAGTGGCTGCGTTCAAAATATGCAATTTCTTCTACCTCCTGTTTCGAAGATGTGCTGTCTGGGTACTGTAATGTTTTCAAACGTAAACCCATATAATGTTATCTTTTCTAATAAGCGTTTTTCGTGATTTTAAAACCTAACTCTGGGAAGGGTAGTGAATTTATCACTGTCCGTCCGAAAAAGTTAGTGCATGTGGCCTACACGCGTGATAGTAGTAATTGTGTATCGCGTTACGCTTGTTGGGGGTGGCATTAATAGCGAGACGCGTGTTTAATTTTGCATGCGTTCCTGATTTTATTCGCCCCTCTCTCTTTCTATTTGAGTCCATCTGTTCGTTCGTTTTGGTAACGTAATATAATTAATGTTAGGATTAATTTAGGTCATTACGCAGTCTGCCTCTCAATGTTTTTCTTAGAAATACAGCACACGTTTCATTGAAGAAAGCGGGTAATAATACAGTAGGCTTTTACTATCAACGTGAAAGCGTTACAATTTGCAGACGAAGCAGAAAACAAGGGGGATTTCGAGTACTGTCATTGTGACAGCACTGTTATTTTACCATTGCTCTTTTCTTTATTAGATTTATTTGTTAGGCTTTATATTTACTTGATAATTTATATATGTGGATTAGAATATTCCACGACATCTCCCCTCTTAAAACAGACACTATATGTCAGTCCTTTATTCTATATACACATAGAGAAATTTATTATTAGTTCTGGGGTTTACGGTGATTCTCATCACACGGATGGCGGCTTAAAAAATCCGCTCCCAAATTTGTTTTTCCAGAAATATACTCAATGCTAAAATTATATGGAGCCAAAAGTAAAGACCATCGGAGTAACCTGGAGTTCTCATGCCTAGCCTGTGCTAGAAACGATAAAGGTTTGTGGTCTGTTTGCAACTTAAAGGCCTTCCCATACAGATAAATATTGAATTTCTTTATTGCCCATATTACTGCAAGACATTCTTTTTCGCTAGTTGAGTAATTGATTTCAGCTTTATTCAATTTTCTGCTAGCATATGCCACTGGGCTTAATTCCCCATCCAATGCATCTGATTTCTGTAGTAGAGTTGCACCTAACCCAATATTACTTGCATCCGTCCTTACTATGAATTCTTGACTTAAGTCAGGTAATTTCAAAATGGGTTTACTTGTGAGCTTTTCCTTCAATTCTTGGTAAGTCATTTCACATTGTGGTGTCCATGTAATGCGATCTGGATGTCCTTTACGTGTCAAATCAGTTAACGGTGCACATATGGAATTAAAGTTTTTGATATACTTCTGGTAGAAACCACATAATGAGACAAAGGATCTCACGTCCTTCTTGGTTTGTGGTCTCGGGGCTTTCTGTAGTTTCTCTAAATTCTTTGGGTCAGGGGTCATGTTTCCCTGATAAACTGTGTGTCCCAAAAATTCCAATTCTTTACATCCAACGCAACATTTGGTTGGTCGGGCTGTTAAATTTGCCTCCCTAAGTCGATTAAACAGCATGTTCAGAGAGTCAATGTGTTCCTCAAATGTTTCTGTTGCTATCAGGATATCATCCATGAAATTTGTTATACATGGATTATTCAGAGGGTCCAATAATTTTCTCATCATTCTAGAGAAGACACTAGGCGCATTCTTCAATCCAAATGGCAATCTATTAAACTCATAGTGTCCTTCTGAAGTACTAAAAGCTAGGTATGGTCTAACCTCAGGCTTTACTGGAATCTGATAATATCCTTTACTCAGATCCACTTTGGAGAAATATTTAGCTTTATTTAGTTTGGCAAACAGCTGATTTGTATCCGGCAATGGATCCACCTGTCCTTCTGTAATAGCATTCAGTCTCCTGTAATCTATACAGAGTCTATGTTCTCCAGAGGGCTTCCTTAAGAGTACAACACCGGAACTATACGAAGATTCACTGTGTGAAATAATTCCTTCCTTCAATAGATAGTCTATCTCTTCCTTCAAAGCTTTTTCCTTAGCAAACGGAATCGAATATGGTTTCATACAGACAGGTGTGGGGTCTATCAGTTTCATATCATATTCCAATAGGTTTGTATGCCCTGGTCGGTCTGTTAACACCTCTGCATGATTATTTAGAACCTGTTGCACTCTCTCTTTCTGAGTTTTCGTTAAATGTGTACTGATTTTCACCTGTGCTGCTGTCTCACAGGGGTGTAATGGATACTCAAATGATGAAAGTGGTTCCTTTTTCATCTCCATGGCGATGGACAAGGTCAACAAGTGTGTCTCTTCCTGATGTTCTCTTTCCAAATATTTCTTCAGGAGATTCACATGATAGATTTTTTCTTTCCCCTTCTTATCTATCTTATAATTTGTTCTAGATACCTTCTCTAGAACTGTATATGGACCCTGCCATCCAATTTGTAACTTATTCTGACTCCCGGGCAAAAGAAGCAGTACTTTCTCTCCCACAGCCAAATTTCTGTCTTTCGCCTTCCTGTTATAATAGGCAGCATGTTTCTTCCTGGCTTGTTTCAAATTTTCATTGGCAAGTTTCCAACCAGTTTTTAAACGAGTGGTCAGCTCATTCACATATTGGTATGAAGATGTAATGTTTTCCTCTGCCTTTTCATCAGTCCACGTTCTTAGCAAAGCTACATATGGACCTTTAATTGTGTGGACCTATTTGTCCATGCACCGGTATGGTCTCTTCCACTCGAAGCTTTATAGTGATGATTTTTCGTCCCAGAATTATCATTCACAAAACGACCGCTACCAATTTTTCTTTTGGGGCTTTCTCCCCACTTAAAATTCTTGATGAGAGATTTCCTCTCTACATCTTCTTCCTCCAGTTTGTTTAAGTCCGATTGAGGGATTGTCGGCTTATCCTGGGGTAAGACATCTTTTTGCACTCTCCGCATAGTGGCCATTGTAAAACAGTTAAGTGAAGCTTGTCCGTGAAAAGGGGCTTCCCATTCCATTTGGTCCACTTTATCAAATCTATTTCCTTTTTATTATCAGGCCTAATTTTGCCCCGTGGCGTGTCCAGGTCCTGATCCATGTTCCCACTTGTGGGTGTTCCCTCATGTGCTATGCTACACCGTTCTACAAAATTCTCAATGTCCCATCTTGCTTTGGGCCAATAATAATTGTGAGCCACCTTTTGAATGATGGTACCTATCTTCTCATGGTCCCCATCTGGTTTCACATGTAGGCTCCTTATTAAGTCTGCCCTATATCTTTTTGGAAGAACCAGCTGTCCGTGACCATTGGATTCAGATCCAGCCTTCCTATATATTAGTTTGTTCTTCATATAAAACTCTCCCTTGCCTGGAGGTGTATGAGATTTGGGCAACTTCTTGAAACATGGCTTGAGTGTTTTGTCCTCAGCCTGTGCCTTCCTCATCTCATCTGGGTGAGTATTTATGGGATTATCCTCCTCCTTTTTTGACTGTGATCTGGTCTGTACTGTTGCCAATATCACAGGTCTCTTGGGATTCCCCAAGAAGACATATCTACACCCCAATATTAGAGGGTAGATTGGCTCATTTATCACTGCTGCTTTTATGATTCCTTCCACATATCGCGTTTTCACTTTTATTCGGGCGACGGGAAGTGTCATGGTAGCTACATCCTTGGTTGCAGTTTGAATCTCCACTGTTTCTGTGGTGTATTGATCGGCCTGCACCAGGTGAGAACTCACAACGGAATCGTAATCTAAACCGGTATCATATAAACATCTTATAGTGACACCATTACAGATGACATCTTCACACACTGGGGGGTGGTATGGTTCCTGTAATTCTTCAGGTTTGCCCTTCTTTTCCTTTTTCCCCGATGTCATAGCAGCAAAATGAGGAGGTTTCCTTCTACAATGGTCAGTGTCATGATTGTTCATCTTACAATTTTTACACCACCTTTTTCCTTGGTTGAAAGATTTTCTTTCATCATATTTCCTTTCATCGAATTGTGGGAATTTATTTTTATTTTCATACCGTGGCCTATCAAATTGGTGCTTACCTTTATTTTGATCCTTAGGATCAAATTTATTAAAGTTCTGTGGTGCCCTAAAGTTGTCCACCTGTTTCTTTTTATTACCTGTTACCTCTGCTTGAGCTGCTTGATACCTTTCAGCAACATTTAGCAACTCACCCAGCCTCTCTGCACCTTGTTCCATGAGAAACTTTCTCAGGTCTGGAGCCATGGACTCTCTTAATTGCTCTATAAGGACCATTTCCTTAAGATCTTGGGTTTTCCCCAGAGAAGTCCATTTCTCCAAGTATGTCTCTATTCGTGCAGAGAACTGGTGATAGGTTTCACCTGACAGTAGTTTAGCATTCCTAAATTTTTTCCTATAGAATTCTGCATTCTTTTCATATCTTAACAAAAGAGCCTGCTTTAGCATGTCATAATTTTCCTGATCACCTCTACTCATTTTTGCAAAAACTTCATAAGCTGCCCCACGAAGTCCCTGAGATAACTTTAAGCTCCACCTTTCTCTCTCTAACCCATACGTGGTAGCTAATAGTTCATACCTATTTAGGTAGCTCTCTATATCATCGTCTTTCTCAACAAAATGATCTAAATGAAAATTCATAGCTGAGGTTGAGGCTCCTTGGCTAGCAGTGGCATCAGAGGCAAAGGGACTGGCACCATTTTCAGGAGCATGGCCTTGAAACTCAAATTCCCTGAGTCGTAACTCATGTTCCCTTTGTAATCTCTTATCTTCTGCTTCCCTTTCTGCAGCTAATTTCTTCTCTTCCCTTTCTGCAGCTAATTTCTTCTCTTCCCTTTCTGCAGCTAATCTCTTGTCTTCCCTTTCGGCAGTCAATCTTCTTTTCTGCTTCTTTTCTTAGCCTCAGCCTCAATCTGCAACCTCTTAGCAACTCTCTAGCAACTCTTAGTCTCAGCCTCAGCCTCAAATTGTAACTTCTTAATTTCCCTTTCAGCCTCTAACTTTCTTTCGGCTTCAAACCTTCTTTCTTCGCGTTCAATAAATTTGTCACATTCCGTAGTGACATAGGCAACCATAACTTGCCCATCTAATCCTAACTCTTTTGCAGTCTGAACAGCAGCAGATCGAAACTTGGCCAGGTCCGCCATTGTCTATCAGGTAAGTTTATACAATGTCTAACCAACAATTCAATTTCTAACTATATATCTAATGGACAACACAGGCACCGTGAGCTCAACCTTATTTAATTCCACCCAAGGATACCTTTTAATTCTTATATTCCCTGAAGTAAATTACCCCCAATATTTTTAATAGGGAAAGATTCAAAATCCCAAGAGCGAGACCCCAATATATGTGGTGAAGTGGGATGTTATAAATATTTATAGGGGGACTTAGTGTACTGACTGAGATCAGCTGTGAAGGTATCTATATCTAATGAGAGTAGTGTATTATAGATAACCTTACTTGCTGCCACATATATATATATATCTCAGTCAGAATTATTCTGGAATAGTGTGATGACTACGTTATATGTCTAGGGTATGTGTATGATGAAGTGTAAGTCAAAACAACAACAGACAGATAAACAATTTAATTTATTCCACTACACTTGACAACACTGTGACACTCACATACATAAAACACTCTACAAGGATATCTTAAAGAAGTCACTGATAACTTTTCAAATAACAATATGTATTCATTGCTGTCATGAATGAATATGTGTCCTGATTCAAATACAAAGGGAACCAGGAATCACAATCAATTTTACTTACAAGTTATATGTACAGAATTTATCAATATGAATATTGTAATGACATATATTATTAAAGGTATCCTATGTGTGTCAGTTGTGTAGTAGTAATATGAGGTAATACTGGTTTTGTTTTGTTCAAGCTCTGTTGGTATTTGTCATCATGACTTCAATAGTTTGTCTTTATGGGAACTATTATTGGAGATGTTCTCAGTTCCTGATATTAACACAATTTAATTCCCCTCTTAATTTTATTTTTACAAGGTCATTTTAAGCTGGGGGTACATAATTTTGAGCTCAGCTGGCCACATCAGCTTATCTGGCGTGATGGCGGCAGGAACAGACTCCTCTGCTCGATTCTCCCCTCGGCTCTGGAGACACCTCACTGATAGCTAAATGGACCAAGGAGTATGCTGTCCGACTCTGGATTCAGCAAAGCTCTGACCAGGTGCTGCTCAATACCATCAAGACCACGGTCCCTGAAAACAAGAAGGATGTACCTTCTACTTCATAACTAATTTATACTCTCTTTTTACACTGAGCACAATACATCACAAACATTGAGTTCAGAGCGTTAGGCCAACTGTCAGCTTCATCTGAAATACTTTATACCAGTATTTACCTCCTTAATGGTTACTACGCCTCTGCACTTCCAGCATTATTTCTGTCTAATCAATAATCTAGGTGTCAGTGTACTGTTTGGCCATTCCATGCAGTTTTACTTTCCTCCGACACCTTCTGTTCAGGCTGGAGCATTATAGGCTTTACATCAGGTTTGCTACTGAACTACACATATATACAGGCATAAATTAACAATTCACATTCAATTTTCATTAAAAGATACTGAATGTTTCAAGCTTACCACAATTCATGGAAACAAACACAGATACGTTGATTAGCAATGAATTCTGGCACAACTACTGGCACAAATTCCCATCTGCTTATGTTCCAGGCTTTTATTTAGCAAAAATATGAGCTGGCTTCAACGCACTGTTGCTTTATCAAGCTTATTTGACTAGTGGTCTCGAACTAACGCTCCTAAGTGAGTATATCAGCGAGTCTAGCCAATGGAGCCACGTTTCGACAAGTATTTGAAAAAATTTTAACTTCCTACGTCTCCCCTAACAACCAAAGATAGTATTTATAGTCCGACTAATCGTGTGTAGCCTTACATATCATTCCAGCCAATCAGTTCAAATGTAACTTGTGGCCCATTTCCCGTACAATGGTGGATTAAAAAAATCTACCACTGAGCGATTCTGATTTTGGGTGTTGTCTGACAGCACCATCATTTTATTTTGGCTATAACTTGTCAATTCCTAGACTATTTGCATAACGTTGTACATATTCTTTGTCAGCAAACCCTAAGGAACCCAAATATATATATTTAATAGAGCTAAGTGGCTGCGTTCAAAATATGCAATTTCTTCTCCTCCTGTTTCGAAGATGTGCTGTCTGGGTACTGTAATGTTTTCAAACGTAAACCCATATAATGTTATCTTTTCTAATAAGCGTTTTTCGTGATTTTAAAACCTAACTCTGGGAAGGGTAGTGAATTTATCACTGTCCGTCCGAAAAAGTTAGTGCATGTGGCCTACACGCGTGATAGTAGTAATTGTGTATCGCGTTACGCTTGTTGGGGGTGGCATTAATAGCGAGACGCGTGTTTAATTTTGCATGCGTTCCTGATTTTATTCGCCCCTCTCTCTTTCTATTTGAGTCCATCTGTTCGTTCGTTTTGGTAACGTAATATAATTAATGTTAGGATTAATTTAGGTCATTACGCAGTCTGCCTCTCAATGTTTTTCTTAGAAATACAGCACACGTTTCATTGAAGAAAGCGGGTAATAATACAGTAGGCTTTTACTATCAACGTGAAAGCGTTACAATTTGCAGACGAAGCAGAAAACAAGGGGGATTTCGAGTACTGTCATTGTGACAGCACTGTTATTTTACCATTGCTCTTTTCTTTATTAGATTTATTTGTTAGGCTTTATATTTACTTGATAATTTATATATGTGGATTAGAATATTCCACGACAGTCATGTAGGTATAGCTGGTAACGAGTTGGCAGACCAGAACGCCAAGAATGGAATAATAAGTAAAAACAATATAAGAGCAGGACTGGGAAGGTCGGAGATCAAGAGCCAAAGGAATGGAAGACAACATGGAAGAACAGTAGAAAAGGCAGACACGCGTTCAAACTGCTGAAAGAACCAACAAGGACGTGCCAGGTCAGAGAAGAATTAAAGATACCATCGAACAAAAAGCTGTGGCGTCTCCGTCTCGGTGCAGCGTACTTTATGATAGAGGAACCACACTGCCAAGGATGTCAGAAAGAGTATGACATAGACCACTACCTGATCCACTGTAAAAAGTACGAACAACAAAGGCTTAAATTAAAAACTTACTATAGAAATCACAATATAGACATGACAGGGGATAAGGTTTTAAGTATAGATGCCCCAGGAGAAGCCCAATCAATACTTGAAAGATATATGCATAAAACAAAGGAAAACATAAAAGGTTAGTACTTCAGAAAAGACATTCAACCAACTAGAAATTAAGCAACAAGAACTAAATCATTAAAAAAAAACAACAACAGAAAAATTAGCAAACTTACTAACTACTCATAAGACAGAGGAAAGACAATGTAGCGGGAGGTTATTTAAAATTATTTATTATGTAAGAGTATGCCAGTACAGAGTTCTGACCTTACAAGTAATACCCCAGTCTTAGAAAGAAGCACTGGTGTATTGTTATCATAAAAATAGTCAGACTGTGAAAACCCTGGCCCAGTTGGTAAGAAATAGTACCAGGATTTAAGGTGTCTCCTCCCTGTGACTATCTTATGATTACTTATATGCTAGGGGATAAGTAAAATGTACATTCACTGAACCCACAAAATGGAAGAAGTGAATAAATCCTCAGGTACAGTAAAATAGTTTAATAATTACACTAATATTCTATTTCTACTAGTTGGAAAAGAGTATACACATATATATATAAAAATATTCACACAATTACTATTATTGTCTGTTTAGACTTCAAGATCTTAAATAATAAAGTTACTGAAATCACTGTTATTAGTCCTTTGAATTTAAGGATAACTGTCATCAGCTGACTGAGTTTCTGTATGGTTAATTATTGTTTTGAACTATTGGCTGTTTCACATGTATAGGTGGTCAGTGTCAAACAGGACACTTATCTTTCCAACTTGGTACTGCTGAAACTGTCCTTTGCTGATATCAGACTTGGTAGGCCCAACAGTAGGGATGCCAATGACCAGTTGAAGTTCACTCTTTGGGGTCCTGCACTTTTGTGGGATGGCCTCGGATGAACTACACCGGCTTCTGATACTGGACAGTCTGGTTTGAGTTATTTCATGGAACCTGCAACATATCAGCCTTGGCTAGTATCTGGCTAGACTTGTAGTTGACTAGCACAGATGTCAGACCAGTCAGTCATCAGATGTCACCGTTATACAATCATAGTAAGCAAGGACATCATTTCAGTGATATAGCATTAATATTAACATGTCAATTAAGTGTAACTGACTAGCACATAAGTCAGACAAGTCAGTCATCAGGTGTCAAAGTTATACAGTCATAGCAAGTAACATCATTTCAATGATACAGAATTAATATTAACATATCAGTAATAAACATCATCTGGTTTATTCCGCTCCTATACATCCCTTCATATGCTATAACTTGATCCTTCCAAATCATATCAAGTACAAATTCAAATACTGATGCTATCCTTAGCATCTACACAAAATTAATACATAAATAAAGAAAGTGAGTGACCACGTGATCAGGTTGCTTTCTACTGAAACTGGCTATAGAACACTCCAGTTTACCAGCTGTAAATGGGTACAAAGTTGTGCGCTCGAACTAGGGAAGGCAAAGGCAGCGAGGAAGGGGACTAGTCACCTTAACCTCGTAAACTGGGATCTTCCATGATGAAGTTTCTAACACTTCATTTCCCTATGACAATCTCTGCCATGGGACTGCCTTTATCTTCGTAAGCGATAATGCATTTAATATCGACGAGATACAGCATTAAATATAATAAATATTTTCTATTTGGCTGTGGGGCTAGTTTTGATACGTTTTTGTACAAGCCACCATCTTCCACTAAGCACATGAATAAATCATATTAAAATAATAATACGTTATATCAATGAATATTATACAGGCATATTTTGTGAATTCTAAATGAACCTGTAATACAAAATAAAAGAAATTATTATACAGGATAGCTATCGTAAATTCGCTTACCCTCAGACTCCAGACACTTAGACTGAAATTTTCTGGCGATCCGCTCACACTTCAGATGGATTTAGAGTCGTGGCGTTATCTGCCCTCAGTCTTGTCTCAACCTCTTGCGTTGTGTATCTCTCTCAGTTTACCGATCCGCTACTTATACGCAAAGCGCGGACGTATCGGAGAGTACCGACGTCACAGCCTAAACCTAACCTGAAAAATCCTTCCCGAACAGTGATTTCGGCCGATCTGTGCGTCGACTGAAATTTTGCCTTTATCATTCTCGGCATATATAATATCCATATTGTTCCATCTTATCTAGTTTTATACAGCTGATAAAACTCTATCTTCCTATCCATGTAAATTCCCAAACTGTTATTTGTTGATTTTAATATTTAGAACAGAAGTGGGTTTACATGCTTTTAGCGTAACTGTGGGCAGCCGAAATACGCATATATCTCCGTACATGAGAACTTCCTACCGTTCCATCTTATATGCAGTTATACACCATCCTTCCCTGTACTGAAATGTAAAATCCTTTTCATACGGATTCCCTTCTGTTGTTATTTATCGTTGGCGATTTCCTCTGTCCGATATACATTTCGCTGATACGCCGCCATTTTGAAAGCGGTCACTCGATCGTAGATGGGTTTATAAATCTAACTGAACTCATTTGCAATGACTTGAAACCAATTTCGCGACATAGCTCCCCCATATTTTAAGCTGGATGATATCTAGCTTAACTATTGGGTACAAGACAATTGCAAATCGACCATTCCGAGGTTAGTTTTCCTTCTTTCTATCCTCCTCAAGCTCTGTGGGATGGCGACTAAGAAAATCTGCGCCCACATTCTGTTTTCCAATAATATATTCATCCTTTACTATCTCTCTCCTTCCGGTTCGGCTTTTCATCCAGGCTCTTACTGCTGGTGAAACGGGGTCGGTAGGTTTCCCATGAAGTTTACCGCCCTCTTTTCGTTGATAGTTGGATGTGGTTTTCCCTCGCAAATCCGTAGGTTTTTTTATTTTCGCTACATGATTTGTTCCTTTTTTCCAGCGCATGGGGTTCAGACTGCAATTGAACCTGTGTGGGATGTTTCCTTTCCCCTCCCGTGCAAATCTCGGGAGTACCCCTGATTGCTGGTTTGCTTGTAGATTTTTGATGAAGACTCTTCCGTCGACTTTCTGAATCTACATAGGTGCACTCTGGACAGGAATTTACATACTGATTTATGTCTTCCGTAATACCTGGCCAGTAGAACTGGGTGGCTATTCTTTGTTTTGTGGCACCATTACCCAGGTGTTCACTCAAAGTTGATATGTGTCCCCAGCCTATAACCTTATTCCTATAGGTGGATGGTACAACAATTTGACCATGACTTTTCGTCCCTCTGCCAGCTTTCCTGTACAAGAGTCCATGTTCCCTATAGAAGTGTCCTTTCCTTGGTGTGTTATGTGTCTTTGACAATTTGCCAAAACAAGGCTTCAATGTGCTGTCTGCTTCTTGAGCCCGTTTCATTTCAGTCGAATGAAATTTTAAGTTGGTGTCCCTCTCTATGTTCCTGGAGTCAGACCTGGTCTGGATTTCTGCCATAACCATAGGTTTTACAGGGTCTCCCAAGAAAACATATTTACGCCCCAACATTAGGGGGTAAAAGGGATCATCTATCACAGCTGCATTTATCTCCCCTTCCACATAGCGACAACTGACATGAATCTTTGCTATGGGTAAAGTAAGGGGTGATGTTCCTTTTAGTGGCCCTTGAATCTCTACTGTTTCTGTGGTGATTTGTTCAGGGCACACCAGAGATGCACACACGACTGCGTCATAGGACAAACCTGTGTCATACATTCCTGTGACTTGTTTGCCATTCACAGTCACTATCTCCTGGGTAGGTGGGTGATGGAGGCTATTCTGACTCACAGTCAGTTCCTTCCTAACAGAAGTCCTCACCTGTAGACATGCAGCATGATGAAGGGGTTTTTTCCTCCCACATTCATCAGTGTTGTGGTTGCTCATCTTACAAAATTTGCACCACTTATCTCCCTGTTTGTAGGGTTTCTTTTCCTGAGTCTGAGGGTTCTTGTCCTTATTATCAAATCTTTGCTTGTATCTGTATGGTTGATCCATCTGGTCAAAATCGGTATTCTGCGGTGGTGGCTTATATCCTTCTACCTGCTTCCTTTTTGTTCCTACCAATTCAGCTTGAGCTGCTTGGTATCTCTCTGCACATTTCAAAATGTCTTCCAGCCTCTCTGCTCCTTGTTCCATAAGGAATTTCCTCATTTCTTGAGACATGGAATCTTTCACTTGCTCTAACATAACCATTTCTTTCAGATCCTCGTAGGTTTTCTGATACTTACCTAAACTACTCCATTTCAACAAATACGTTTCTAGCCTAGCTGAGAACTGGTTATATGTTTCTCCAGGTAGAGGTTTAGAAGTTCTAAATTTCTTCCTGTATGCCTCAGAGTTCTTTTCATACCGGATCAGTAAGGCTTGCTTTAGTATTTCATAATTTTCCTGATCTTCTTTGGGGAGTTTCAGAAACACATCATATGCAATACCTCTCAATCCCTGGGATAACTTTAGACTCCATTTTTCCTTTTCCAGTCCATATGTAGAGGCTAGCCTTTCATACCTATCCAGGTACGACTCAATTGCGTCCTCCTTTTCAACAAATGGATCTAGGTGGAAGTTCATGGCCCCATTTGCTGTGTTCTGAAAAGAGCTATTCGCAGAATGAGGTGAGCTATTACCATGGGTGCTAGTCCCAGCCTGAAGTTCAAGATCAAGCTGTCTCATTTTCAGCTCATGGTCTCTCTCTGCTTGTAACCTCCTTTCTTCTCTCTCAGCTTCTAATTTCTTGGCTTCTCTCTCTGCTTCTAATTCTAATTTCTTGGCTTCTCTTTCTGCATCCAATTTCTTGGCTTCTCTCTCTGCTTCTAATTCTAATTTCTTGGCTTCTCTTTCTGCATCCAATTTCTTGGCTTCTCTTTCTGCTTCCAATTTCTTGGCTTCTCTTTCTGCTTCCAATTTCTTGGCTTCTCTTTCTGCTTCCAATTGCTTTGCTTCTCTCTCGGTGTACTTTTCACATTCCGTCGTGACATACCGGATCAGAACGTCACCATCCATGCCAAGCTCTTTTCCCACCTGCAGTGTAGCAGACCTAAATTTGACCAAGTCAGCCATGATGTATCTGTAGTCTAGTAGGGCAAGCGATCTTACTCAAACTAATTTACTACAATATAATTAACTTATATAAAATTAAAGTTAATTAAACTGACTTCACCATATATGAAACAGCTTTCTTTATCTGTACTCAATGGTACTCCTAAAAAAATTATATATTTCCTACTATGTTAACTCTTTCCAAAAATTTTCAAAAAAGAAAAAAAAAAATTTCTACACAGCAGAAATAGAAAGTTGGCTCAGGAATATCAAAGATATATCCCGCAGACGAGCCCCCACTGTAGCGGGAGGTTATTTAAAATTATTTATTATGTAAGAGTATGCCAGTACAGAGTTCTGACCTTACAAGTAATACCCCAGTCTTAGAAAGAAGCACTGGTGTATTGTTATCATAAAAATAGTCAGACTGTGAAAACCCTGGCCCAGTTGGTAAGAAATAGTACCAGGATTTAAGGTGTCTCCTCCCTGTGACTATCTTATGATTACTTATATGCTAGGGGATAAGTAAAATGTACATTCACTGAACCCACAAAATGGAAGAAGTGAATAAATCCTCAGGTACAGTAAAATAGTTTAATAATTACACTAATATTCTATTTCTACTAGTTGGAAAAGAGTATACACATATATATATAAAAAATATTCACACAATTACTATTATTGTCTGTTTAGACTTCAAGATCTTAAATAATAAAGTTACTGAAATCACTGTTATTAGTCCTTTGAATTTAAGGATAACTGTCATCAGCTGACTGAGTTTCTGTATGGTTAATTATTGTTTTTGAAACTATTGGCTGTTTCACATGTATAGGTGGTCAGTGTCAAACAGGACACTTATCTTTCCAACTTGGTACTGCTGAAACTGTCCTTTGCTGATATCAGACTTGGTAGGCCCAACAGTAGGGATGCCAATGACCAGTTGAAGTTCACTCTTTGGGGTCCTGCACTTTTGTGGGATGGCCTCGGATGAACTACACCGGCTTCTGATACTGGACAGTCTGGTTTGAGTTATTTCATGGAACCTGCAACATATCAGCCTTGGCTAGTATCTGGCTAGACTTGTAGTTGACTAGCACAGATGTCAGACCAGTCAGTCATCAGATGTCACCGTTATATAATCATAGTAAGCAAGGACATCATTTCAGTGATATAGCATTAATATTAACATGTCAATTAAGTGTAACTGACTAGCACATAAGTCAGACAAGTCAGTCATCAGGTGTCAAAGTTATACAGTCATAGCAAGTAACATCATTTCAATGATACAGAATTAATATTAACATATCAGTAATAAACATCATCTGGTTTATTCCGCTCCTATACATCCCTTCATATGCTATAACTTGATCCTTCCAAATCATATCAAGTACAAATTCAAATACTGATGCTATCCTTAGCATCTACACAAAAGTAATACATAAATAAAGAAAGTGAGTGACCACGTGATCAGGTTGCTTTCTACTGAAACTGGCTATAGAACACTCCAGTTTACCAGCTGTAAATGGGTACAAAGTTGTGCGCTCGAACTAGGGAAGGCAAAGGCAGCGAGGAAGGGGACTAGTCACCTTAACCTCGTAAATGGGATCTTCCATGATGAAGTTTCTAACACTTCATTTCCCTATGACAATCTCTGCCATGGGACTGCCTTTATCTTCGTAAGCGATAATGCATTTAATATCGACGAGATACAGCATTAAATATAATAAATATTTTCTATTTGGCTGTGGGGCTAGTTTTGATACGTTTTTGTACAAGCCACCATCTTCCACTAAGCACATGAATAAATCATATTAAAATAATAATACGTTATATCAATGAATATTATACAGGCATATTTTGTGAATTCTAAATGAACCTGTAATACAAAATAAAAGAAATTATTATACAGGATAGCTATCGTAAATTCGCTTACCCTCAGACTCCAGACACTTAGACTGAAATTTTCTGGCGATCCGCTCACACTTCAGATGGATTTAGAGTCGTGGCGTTATCTGCCCTCAGTCTTGTCTCAACCTCTTGCGTTGTGTATCTCTCTCAGTTTACCGATCCGCTACTTATACGCAAAGCGCGGACGTATCGGAGAGTACCGACGTCACAGCCTAAACCTAACCTGAAAAATCCTTCCCGAACAGTGATTTCGGCCGATCTGTGCGTCGACTGAAATTTTGCCTTTATCATTCTCGGCATATATAATATCCATATTGTTCCATCTTATCTAGTTTTATACAGCTGATAAAACTCTATCTTCCTATCCATGTAAATTCCCAAACTGTTATTTGTTGATTTTAATATTTAGAACAGAAGTGGGTTTACATGCTTTTAGCGTAACTGTGGGCAGCCGAAATACGCATATATCTCCGTACATGAGAACTTCCTACCGTCCCATCTTATATGCAGTTATACACCATCCTTCCCTGTACTGAAATGTAAAATCCTTTTCATACGGATTCCCTTCTGTTGTTATTTATCGTTGGCGATTTCCTCTGTCCGATATACATTTCGCTGATACGCCGCCATTTTGAAAGCGGTCACTCGATCGTAGATGGGTTTATAAATCTAACTGAACTCATTTGCAATGACTTGAAACCAATTTCGCGACAGACAACGAGGTTTAAAAAAAAAAAAACTACTCAAAAAGAACAAATACTAATACAAATTAAAACCAAGTGTAAAGGACAATAGTTATCTATAAACAATTCAAACGAAAAAACCAGCAACTGCAAAAGACAGTAGTTATTTAAATTTAATACAAAATTAGTAAATAAAATGACACTAAATACCCCAATTATAACCAATGTTCAGGGTGAACAAGGTAGACCAAGATGGAACGAGAGGAGGCAATAACGGGCAGCTGTTAAGTGCCCGCTCTCCACCCATCACCGCTTCAAAACAACAACAACGCCCAGCCTTTCCAATTCAGCAGACCACGAGTCATCTTAGATCCAGAGCGGTAAAAATTCCTCTTGTCCTAGGGTAGTCAAAGAAGTGGCTTGACAAGGGAATTCGACAGTGCGAGGTTGGTTTGAATTTAGATAATTTTTTTTGTTAACACTTTCGCTGTGTTTATTAGTATCGAGGTACGACAGGGTTTCCGATAACACATTTAAAACGATCATTTCATATAATTGTTTACTACCATTGAAGCACCATCATCATGACAGATAAATTACGCACATTTTGGACCACGTGGGGACTTGTCTGTCTGAGATCACAGAGTGGACCTTGTCGCAAGAGTTCCAAGAATTCCCTCTCATTGTCGTCAGGACTACTTCCTTAGAGAGGATTCGCTTTCTCTGTACCACCTCTGTATCTCATGTAGGGGTAGGGGTCTCTGTCATGAGCCAATTCTGAGAACCTATATTATTTTATTCATTACTCTTCCAAAAGTCTGTTCGACTTAAGCTTTGCTGCGACAGATACCCATCTGATTTAACAGCGGTCGGCAAGCCATGAACTGTGAGCATCTACTTTATAACTATTGAGCGCTCTACATTAAAACCTACCTTGATAAGATCATGTCTGTTTTCACGTCCCAGAGTATTTAGAATTATGAAGACGTGCAGCTTAGTGTAGTTTTTATCTCTGCCGGAATATCTGTCCTGTAATGCTATTGACTGGGCGGTGGAAGATTCAGACGAAATGATATTTTACCGAATGTTAACTTCATGTTAAATAAAAGATCGTTTTCTAGCTTGTGCACTTCATGGATAAAGTGAGTTTTAGTTAGCTAGCTAGCGCACTTTCACTGGGTTTGGTTTTAAGGACTATTTTCATTGCACACGGACAACTCCATCAGTGCTCCGATCTCATATATTAGATCAGACAAGGAGGATATCAGCACAGTGCACGAACTCCGTAGTATCGGCGAGAATCCTAGTGTGTATATAGGAATCACACATTCTATAAATATTTTTGTGGTGGTTAGGTTTCTAATTTTAAAATTTTTCCACGGCAGCGGCCTTATTTCACTGTGAATGTTGTGAAAGTACCTTTAACCATGGGTATACCGCACTATTAAGTGCGGGTGGAAAGAATTAGTCCGCACTTTATGTAGTGAATAATTATCCCCACCCCCCACCCTCAGCCACCTATAGATTTATCAAATGATCCATTGGGATCTACTGGTAGATTAAGATCACCCAGTTGCCTACCCCTTTGTTAGAAGATACGTTCATTTTAACCACTCGAAACTTTATACGCGCTACACGTGACATATGCGCTTCGTTTGATGCTATCTTTTTATGTATTTAAATGTATCCATACATACAGGCATCCACATATTTATATATGCATACATTCACGCAGAGGTACATACATACATGAATATATGCAAGCACACATACACAAATACTTCCGCACATACATACAATTCAAACACTCACATTTAAATTGACCAAGATGATATCAGTCGACGGCACGTGCGCTCACAGAAACAACAGACCAGAGATAACATATGACACTCACAACAGACATATCTTCATCATCAACACATTATACTCCATACTAGACCTTCAATTCTAATAACACCTGTATTTCAGTTTAAGCAAAATTCTAACAGCCTGATAATTTTATTTATTAATTTTCAAAAACAACGTCGAATGCTTGCGCTACACGATGTCTCACCTGGGGTTTGAGAAAGGGGGAGGGGGTTTGAGCGTAGCCCTGTTTAGCTTTTGATAGAAAAGTTGTGGCAAAAGGCAGCTGTCGTACAGATAGACACATTCCCCCGCCCGCAGTCTCTCCCCTCAACATAGCTCCTTCCAAAAGTGAACTACCTTTATCTGCGTGTAAATGATCGTTGAACACGTCTGGCATACTTGAACACGTCTGGCATACTTGAACACGTCTGGCATACTTGAACACGTCTGGCATACTTGAACACGTCTGGCATACTTGAACACGTCTGGCATACTAAGTCGGCGAGGCTTGAAGAATGACTTGCTTCAGTTTATCCTCATAGGCTGGAGAACATCCCAGACGTGTATGTTGTTAAGTGCAAGAGTTCTCGCGGCCTTTTATAAATGTTCAGGACAATAAACCGTTGTCGTACCGATAGGTTTGGATGTTATTTATGGTCCCGTCTGAGTAGAGTGGATGGTGATAAGTACGTGAGAAGAAGGTGTGATAAATAGATTTCACGGGTGAATAGCTTAAGGAGAAGATATGTCTCTGGAATGAGTAAATTTCTCTAGTCCAGCCTATCTATACGACTATAATTTAGTACAAGACAATCTTTCCCTCCTCATACATGTAAATATAGGTTTAAGTACACACACACACACACAGCTATGTGACAACAAGACACACAAACGTGAAAAACTACGGTTAATTGGGTATGGGTCTGACCAACACACAAAACTAAGTTTCTTTTGTTGTTTATTATCATTAAACTTGACAACACCAAATATCTAAAGCAAAAAATCAAATAAAATCAGATTTACATACATATGTAATAGTAGAATAAATTTGCCCTCCCCCTCTTGAGAAAAGAACCCAAAATGTTAATAACCCAAAGGTCAAAGGTTAGCACTATGTTACAGTAAAGAAAAACACAGTTCCTATTAAATGCTACTCAGTAAATTTTAAGCAAAATCCAGGGTTGGTACAATTCCTTTAACAAAGAAAAATATTCACTCTCTCTGTCATACAGTGGCCCACTCAATCACGCTTACCTACTCTGGGTGATATCCCTTGGAATTACAATGGTTCCTGAATATACAAAATGTCAGGTGTATTTCCCAAATTGGCCCCAGTCCATCCTCTAACAAATAAGATTAACGAGGTGGACGCCAAATTTTGTTTGTTATGTCTGGATGAACAAATGTCACTTCGAATAGTTAGTGTAGAAACCGAGATCTTGGGGTTCACAGTAAACAGAGGAAAATACTTCCAGTATTGGGAAACCTCTGGTTGCTAAAACTGTTACAATTGATAAATGATGGTAATCCTATCGGCTGGCTCTATGGTGAGTGCCGATTCTGAAACAGCGTAAATTCTGGATGATACACTTGAATACGACTGTCAGTCGTCAGATAATGTTATTTTTTTGCACAACCCCAGTGGGCTGATAAAATTGAAAAAAATATTGCTGGGTTTTGTAAGTCCAGTTAACTTTACAAGTTAAAATGTTTCTCGTTTATCGTTGGCTCACAAATGAAATTGGTGACGCACAAGCCAAGAAAACGACAACATTAACAGTCAATGAAGAAAAAGAAAACCGCTGGACGCCCTTGATCAGGTCAGAAAATCAGAATGACAATCCCCACGAATGCTATTAACACATCTTTCACAATGGTTCTAGACTACGTGTTTAGACTATCCGAAAAATTCTGAGTGACAACTGATAGCAGGTTTAAGAAAGCACAGTTTATATATCATCATGGTTCTCTGATCTATAGATGATGCTACTTTTCACGTTACCATGTGTATCGAGAGAATCAGAAACCTGAGTTCCCCAGATAAAGGCTTTACGGTCGCTCTGTCTCAGGCGTTAGACCGCCATCAAAGACTTAAATCCGTGTAACGGGGTTCTCGGAGATTTTGCCCGTATCTGAAGATCAAAGCTCGGGGTTTTCCCTCTGTGTACGAACTTCAAAGGGTACTCGGGGAAAGTTTTTTGCACGTGCGTCTACTTCAAAAGGTCCGGTGTTATTCACGTGCGGTCGGTCAGGTATCCGATGATTGACAGATCAGCTCGCGTGAGAAACTTGGGTAAACAAATCTGATTCGCTCCCTGTTATGACTGACAAGTCATGAAGTTTAAAACCTTGTATTAGCTCGTGTTAAGTACAGAAAAAGAGGTAGAACTAAAAGTGAGTAAACACAGATTGTAAATGCATGGTTTTGCTAGCAAATCATAGGACGCCAGCGGGATTACAAAGGCTGTCAGATTACTGTAGGCTATATTTCCATTATACGTCACCCGTCTACAGCAGAGGTTTCCAATCTAGCGGAGGCCTGCCCCTAGGGATTACGATAAGCTCGTCAAGGGGTAGGCCCTATGTGGATTATGTGAGAAATAATAAATTATCTTTCTTCAATCACTTGTGCGTTCCTTATGAAGCATGGGACCACCACTACAGCTGGTCCCACAGGATGCCTGCACAAATCAGTTAGGTGATTTTGCCGGAGTGGTTTCTGTGGATATTTGTTTTACATGTTGAGGTTGCCACCCCCCCATACAAAACCTTATTTTAGTTGCCTTATGGTGCGGTAGTCTTATTCTTGTCATTTCAGTGACCCCTGGCAAGTAAAAGGTAGTCCCATAGCAGATACGGTCGTAGGGGAGTGAATTGTTAGTGACATCACCATATTAGGTTCAGCATCGATGGGTGGGGTGACCCAGTTCCCTTCCTCGCTGCCATTTCCTTTCCTAACTCAAATATAAGAGTCGGGTACCCATTTACAGCTAGGTAGACTAGAATGTGTCAGTACCGTGATTCTAACCCGGCATCTCTGCCGCGAAAGACGTGCGCTCTAACCACTATGTCAATCGGACGCGCCCCCCCCCCCCCCCCCCCCCCCCGCAAGTACCTGGCGCAAAATAACTATATTACGCATATATAAAATATTCCAAAAGTTTAAAAATAAAAAAATAAAAAGTTGTGGATGACACAGAAAACGTCGAGTCCTGTTCTCAGTCAAACCCAAAGCAATAACAACCTGAAGGCTGAACACGATATGAGGGTATCTCTGTCAAAAACTGTACCAATAATAAAACTGTTGGTTGACAAGAAACAAACTAGAGGCTGAACACGATATGAGGGTATCTCTGTCAAAAACTGTACCAATAATAAAACTGTTGGTTGACAAGAAACAAACTAGAGGCTGAACACGATATGAGGGTATCTCTGTCAAAAACTGTTGGTTGGTGAGAAACAGACTTAACGGTCTCACTAATTTATTTGACTTTGTTCTAGTAGTTAACATTGAATAACTTCATGATAATTTTTTTTTTAATGTACGGAATAAAAAGTTAGTTAATCTGCATTCATACTAGAAATAAGTCTTAAAAAAAAAAAAAAAGACAAAAGTGACGGAGGATGAAGTCAAGCTGTCTTTCAGCATCTACAATGCCAGCACACACAGAATTTACGAAATTATTAATTTCAAGAATATAAAAAGATAAACATACTTATGAAATTATAAATAAATTAAGACTGTAAGTCGGTTCAAAGCTTTAGTTTTAATACAAAACTCCACCAAATACTGTTTTTAATTTTTTTCTTAAACTTCCTGTTAAAACTAAAGATAGGTGACTGAGTTAAAAAAAAAATAAATAATTAAACTTATACCTCAGGTATTTACCGATGTTAATGTGTTTCTGTTTAAGCCATGCCTTATTGAAGCGAGGAGGTGAATCCGTCACCGGCAATGAATTAACTATGTTCCGTTCTTTTTTTTCTTTTTTTTTTTTAAGTCAAAATAAGGGGATACTGTACTCGAAATATTTCTTTTTAAAAATATGGAATTGAATTGTCTCCCAGATTTGGTGGAACGAAAATGGTGAAATGGACATCGACCTCAAGGTTTGTAATTGTTTCCCCTCGCTTTTACTGATAGCCTCACCCAACAGCTTTAGTTAGCGGAGCCTCACCCAACAGCTTTAGTTAGCGGAGCCTCACCCAACAGCTTTAGTTAGCGGACATACTAAGAATATTATTATTGTTAGATGTTCACAAGCATGATTAACAACTATACATATAGAATGTATTTCCTCTCATTATGAATGGGATTTAAGGCGAGGTTTACTAAAAGCCTAGGGGGGTGTCAGGACCGAGAAAAAGTTTGCGAACATCTGGTTTACGGCAAGTGCATTCTTTTCTGATCATAATGTTAAGATTGCGACAATGCTGTTTCTACATCAGTAACTGCTAGCTAAGGTTCGCGAGAGTTTTACTAAGGCCAAATCTCTAGCCGAACAGCCTTTGCTATTCTCAACAACATTTGGAAGTCTTCCCAGTACAGTACAAACACCAAATTGAGACTGTATGAGAGCTGTGTACTTTCTGTGCTTCTCTATGGTGCGGAATGTTGGAGAGTAACAGAGAAGGAAATGTCGAAACTGTCCTCCTTCCAGACAGTCTGCCTAAGGAAAATTCTCCGAATCTTTTGGCCAAACACCATCAGCGACCAAGAACTACTTATTCGGAGTAACCAGGAGGACATGCACACCATCATAGCTGGCAGACGCTGGAGTTGGGTTGGCCACATCCTAAGAAGGGACCCTGATACCATCACAAGAACAGCTATGCTATGGACCCCCGAGGGAAAGCGAAAGAGAGGCCGACCAAAAACAACTTGGCGGAGAACTGTGGAAGCCGAGATGCAAAGAATGAACCAGAGTTGGGGCACAGTACGAAGGATGGCCGCCGACCGAGCAAGGTGGAATCAATTCGTTGCTGCCCTACAGGACGCCACCAGGCGTGATGGCCGCTGACTGCTTTGACGGTTGGCGGTTATGGATCAAAGAAGAAATCTCTAGCCAGCTATAATCAATACAGTGAAGAAAGCAGACTACAGACAATATACACACTCAGTCAGATCTCAAAAGATAAAGTCGGACAGAAGGTGTTCACCCCGGCTAACTGCTAACATATAAATAATACCTATTAACATCGATTGATTTACACACGGTTTATAAAGATACCCTGTTGTTGTTGTTTTCGATCCCTTCGGCCCAATAACAAGCTGGGGTGCCTGTGGACTTTCCTTCCCACTTACCATGGCACTAAACCAATAATACAGACAGGTCAGATCTCTCTGACCAAACAGCACATTTACCATGGTGGTTTTACATCAGATAGATCCTCCCAGCCTATAGATTCTGAAAAATATTTATTAGTTGTCTGCCCTAAAAGAGGATAGGTAATATGTTCGATCTGTCCATAAAGTTTGTATCATTTCAGGACAGTATCCAATCTTCTGATCAAGAAGCTATAGTATGGGTCCCTAAATTTATTACATATTCTTCTCATATCACTGCAACAACTAATTGATGTCTTGAATGATATGTTGTCTGTAGTTCACTGCCTAGGTTTATTTTAAATTTCAGAATTTCGTCATTTCAGTCATGCATTGTATGGATGGTTATCTGATAGTCTACCGACTCTAAATGTACTCGATTTTTGAACCAACCTTTCTCTCCCCTCCAAAATTTTGTCGTTAAAAGTTATTTTTTAGTCAGAAGCCAGACGCCTGTGCCATCTCAGCTCCTTCCCATCCACAGCGGGTTTATAAAGATACCCTCAGTATAATATGTGCACGAATAATAATATGAAGGTCAGAACATTTCAAACTTGGCGGGAAGAGACCAAGACAGAACAGACTTCTGCACACACTCAGGCATGTCATGCAAGGTGTTTAGTAAGTGGTTTGTGCATGGGATTAGCAACCTGATAATGTAAAACAGATTGCTACAGAAGACACTGCTGCAAGAACATGTGAATGCTTGGTGCATCCATCTAGCAAGGGAATCAGCTGCACTGGTGACTCAAGGCTTCATAAGGAGCGCAGACGAAAGAAAAAAAAAAAAAGAAGAAAAAGAAGTTGAAGAAAAGAAGAAGAAAAAAGAAGAAGAAGACACTTAACACAGAATAATGCAAGTAAACATAACTTAAGCTTCATAATGCATTAAAAAATTTTTTTTTTTGGCTCAATTCGATAACAGATTTAAACACCCGAGAAACATTTCACACAGGATGGTAAAAAGGACAGAGAAATAGAAAAGAAAGAAAGAGTTGTGAAATGGCTTACGAAGTGGCTTACCCAAGTGGCATCACGAGCACCAAAGAAGCATTTAATTATTTCCAAGGAACAAACAACGCGATAATTGATAAATATGTGATTTATATAACTTCAGTGTTACGAGCGTTACGCAGGATCACAATCTAAAACACAAAGGAAGATCACACATATAGAAAACATGCCAATGAGCAAATGCCAATTTCATCATGAAAGATTTGAAGACAAATTAAACATTATGAGGTTTTTGGAGAAGATACATAAATGAATGCCATAAACAGATAAAACTAAACTGTTCAATCATTTCATTGGGGTTGACGGTCTTGTACTTGGGCCGTGGGGTTGACGGTCTTGTACCTTGTACTTGGGCCGTGGGGTTGACGGTCTTGTACCTTGTACTTGGGCCGTGGGGTTGACGGTCTTGTACCTTGTACTTGGGCATGGGGAGAGTTTACATGTTCCCAACCGTGCGGAGAAGAAAACTGGCGACAGAAAGGACATTTTATAATGAAGCCATGACAAGAAGTAGAAAGGGTATTCATAAGAAAACTTAGCATACATTTGTTGAAGGCCAATGCTCCTTGGAGTGACGACGGGTACATGAACAAAAAAATGAATTAAACATATAAAGGCCCAAATGCACCCGTGTGTTACCGGGGCCCGGAAGGGGAGCAAAGAATAGTAACACTGTTCCCTGCCATGCATGTCGTAGAAAGCGACTAAGGAGGGTTGGGCATGGGGCTGGTTACCCCATCCTGTAAAAAATTTAAACCACAAAAAACTTCAACAAATATGGACAAGTCAATTAAGGAAAATAAAACCCAGCCATCCAAGACATGGGAAGGTCCTCTCGCAGGGAGGCGTATGATGCAACACAGAGAAAGCCGAAAGGAGGCTGTGTTACTGACTAACCTTCTTTCTTCTAGGAGAACTTCCAGATTTGGCACCTGGAATGTTCGGACATTAAACGAACATGGGAAAGTGGCACAAGTAGCAGCAGAAATGAAGGAATATAAAATCCAGGTTCTGGGAATGTGTGAAACAAAGTGGAAGGGGGTAGACAAGAAGAAACTCATCACAGGTGAATTGGTGCTGTCCTCATGACATGAAGACGAAAGTTCACACCACAGTGAAGGGGTAGCTTTTATGTTATCTAAAGAAGCACAGAAAGCACTCATTGAATGGGAAGCTGTTAGACCCAGAATAATAACAGCTACTTTTAAAACAGCTAAAAAGAAAATAAATGTAAATGTCATCCAATGTTATGCACCAACTAATGACAAAGAAGAGTCTGTGAAAGAAGCATTTTATACTAGACTACAGGAAATTATGGAAAAAGTAAAAAGAAGAGACATCACAATTTTGATGGGTGACATGAATGCAAAGATAGGTACAGTCAAAACCGGCTTTGAAGAAGTCATGGGAAAACATGGGCTAGGAATAATGAATGAAAATGGGGAACTATTCTCAAACTTCTGTGCTTCAAATCAACTGGCTATAGGAGGAAGCATGTTTCCACGTAAGAGAATACACAAGGCAACATGGATATCACCAGACCATAGAACAGAAAAGACCATAGAACAGAAAATCAGATTGATCATATATGCATAAACAAGAAGTTAGATCATCATTGCAGAATGTAAAGGTATATAGAGGAGCAGATGTGGCATCAGATCACCACCTTCTGATAGCCAAAGTAAAAATGAAACTCAAGAGATATGCAACAATGCAAAATTATAGACAACAATTTAATGTAGGACATCTAAGAAATCAAGAAACAAGAGACAGCTTTAGGTCACAATATCCAACAAATTCCACGTTCTCCAACAGCTGGAAGATGTAGAGAATTGTCGTAGATTTTCGATAGGAGAATTAAGACTAGGTTTGGTCCCTTCTGAATAGGTTTGAATAGGTGATAGACTCAGTGAGAGTTAGTGAAAGGTAATTGAATTTCCACATACGTGAGATGATAGATTTGATATAGTGGCTGTCTCTGAAAGCGAAAAGAATTCTTCTCTCTCTCACCTATCTTCTACAACAGTTGTTACAGCGTCAGACAGACTACACCAATATACATATTACGTATATTTCTATCACTCACAGGCACGCTCATACACGTGACGACAGGTAAACACACAGACGTGGGAAAACTATAACAATGATATATATATATATATTATCTAGAACGAGCTGACCAAACACTATTATTGAGTTCAAGAGCGATTTTAATATCAGGAAAAATCGGCTCACAACATCAAAGAAAGTACATCAAGGAAAATACATATACACATAGTCATAAAATTCAAGGAAATGTTGCAAGGATGATAGCCCCGTTATAGTGTTAACTCTAGGTTTAGCCCGGCCCCGTTAAGAGAACAGATGATGGCGCCCGAGTCACAGATACATAGGGTTTGAGTCTAAGAGTTTTTCTTTGTTTTATCTCGTAATTATATGCACAGAGTTTGAAAAAATCTGATTTAACCTAAGACAAAAACACAAGAACTCTAGCCTTAGCAACAAATTATGCAGATTGAAAAAAAATATTAGGACAGCAACAGGGTGTCAAAGATATAATAGTGAAAATATCACTCACCAGCGTACACTCATTCATTCCGCCATGGCCTCTCATTCATGTACTCACGACTTTGCTCGCTGCCTCTTGGAACACACTGATTTTAGATCTTCACACAGACTCAAAAAAAATGCAGTCTTCTGCCAAGAAGTCCCCAGTTCCAAAAGACGTATTTAACTCGGAGTCTCCGGGAACGACTACTTGGGTGTGCAAATTTGTTCAAATGTCTGATTAAGTCACCTAACAATTATTCCAGGCGCGGGAGTTAGCAGAGCACAGTGTCAATAGCGTAGGTTTCTAGAAATGATGAATGTCGGGTCGGTGCCTTCCCTCAGTATAGGATTCACTTTAGTCACACCACAGATTTGTCCACAAGAATATATATATATATAGTCGGGAAATGTTAGTTAATACTTGAAGTATTTCGCGCCACCAGGCAGAAAAATTACGTAGAGTTTCTAGAAGAAATTAAGATCTGGCTCCAAGGTCCAGTATTTATCATTACAGTCTTTGAAAACCCGTTATTGGGATATAGTATTTCTGGCTAACTCGGGTTGCATATGCACTGTTTAGACCAGTGGTACTTAAGAAACCCACGTGGTTCAAAATAAGGACTGTCTATTTCTTCACAAGTATGGAAACTACTACTAGGTGCTGGTAAAGTTAGGGTCACCCCAAAACTTTCACTGTGTGGAGGAAAAATAACACATATAATATAATAAACAGAATCTGTACTGGTTAGAACTTACATTTAAACTTGCAAGCAGAGAGCTTTGCTTATCATTTAAACTTCCCGTGACGTAAGTTATATTTAAAAATCAGCAATCCTCATGAATTAAGAACACGTGCGTATTCCGTCACCATTCACGAGGTTCGATTCTAGAGTTTATACGTTAGTTTAGAAAAATACACTCGACTGAGTATTAGCAGTTAAATTAAATTCATAAATAGCTACAATTGCCGTTATAAGCTAGAAATTTAATTTTATTCTGCTTTCCACTGAATGCTTCCCTAGAAAATATAATAGCCTACCACTTTATTTCTCTTCTGCGCTAAAGAAATAGATTAAAATGAATTAAGCGATTTAACACTTTAACACTCACAAAATCTATATATCTATCATATTAATTACCTCAACCACAGAATTACAGGTAGTCGCACAACTTAAGAATAAGATTTCTGAAAATATTTCTGGAAGTCTAGAAGTTCGACAAATTGCCGAAACAAACTGAGATCTTCGCTAACAGCTATTCTGTTTACGAGCAACCTATCTACTGTGAGTCTATGAGCGAGAATGAAATTAAAGTTTCAAACTTGGCCAATATCTAAAAAATCAGACAAAGGGCCCAAACTTATTTCGCCAAGCGAAATTATCTCCCCTACTCCCAACATTTACGTCCGCTTAACGCGTGTCGTAACTGTCACCTACTGACCACGATGTACGCGTGTCAGTTTCAAATCCCAGACAGCCTGACTCCAATGCAGGGCAGTTTTCACACTACAGCTGACCGTGGCCCACAGTGAGCGCCGTGTCAGTTTGGGATTTTCCAGACAAATGTCTGGATACTGACCGGTGCAGATGTAAAGTATCACACCTCACCGGGACTTATGCCGAGAAGAAGCTCGCGCGCTCGGTGAGAATGTAGACGATTTGCTACGTCCTATGTTCAGCGAACCGACTTATCACGCCTTCTGACGCCCTGCAGCCCTGACATCTACGTAATATCGTCCTAGCGCGATTCTCAGTTTTAGAGAAAGGAAAACAGGTAAAGTTTGCGAATTATATGAAAATAATATTCGCAAAACGAATGGATGAAAAATATACAGGAAAAAGGAAATACAGAGATAATAAAAGAGAGAAATCGGGTGAAAGAATAGGAAGAAGATGTAGGAAATTAAATGAATATAAACCCTACGTGACAGAGCCTCCCCCCTTTAAGATATGGAAGCACTCCATGTCTACGTTATGGAGTTTAATTTCCTATAACCGTAGCTTCGGGGTGTCTGTCCTCTTCCCTCTCATCTTCCCCCTCCATCTCTGTGCAAGTCCTACTCATGAAGTCTGCTCCTCAAAGTTTCCTTCCCCTGGAATGTCTCATATGCGCGCTTGAAAGAGCGTCGCCGCTTCTGACATTTTTGAAAGATTTCCTGTGATAGCGGTGGAATATCCCTGCCACTATCGTCATCTTCGTCAGTTTTGGCGATCGTCAGGAGATGGTCGGAGGTTGGCACTGGTTTTTCCAAGTATCTCTTTAAGAGATTTAAATGGAAAACCTTCTCCTTTCCTTCAATAGAGATCTGGTAGTTAGCCTTAGAAATCTTTTTCAGGACGGTAAACGGCCCTTGCCATCCGATCTTCAGTTGGTTGTTCTCGGTAGGGAGCAACGCCAAAACTTTCTCTCCTGCTTCCAGTTCTCTCTCTTCCGCGACTTTCCTGTATCGGTTAGCGTGCTTGGTGCGTGCTCGCTTAAAGTTAGTCGTTGCTAGGTCCCACCCTAGTTTCAACCGTTCCTTTAAAACCGACACATATTTACTGGCTGAGACAACTGTCTCATCAGCCTTCTCGTCTGTCAGAGACTGAAGTAAGGCTTCAAGCGGGCCCTTAATGGGTCTGCCGAATAAGAGTGTAGCTGGCGGAAATCCTGTGGAAGTATGAGGAGATTCTCTGTAGCCAAATAATGCTGCAGGAATACAGAGATCCCAATCTTCAGGTTTCACTTGTGCCAGCTTACTTAGCATCATGGTGAGGTTTCCATTTGCACGTTCCACGAGCCCATTTCCGGCCGGAGTATATGGCTTAGTGTGGATGTGCTGGGTCCTCAAGATCTTAACGATCTCATCCATCAACAGGTTTCGGTATGGAGATCCATTATCCGTCAACACTTGCTGAGGGAATCCCAACGGAGTGAAAATCTGCACGAGGGCTTCTGCGACATGCTTGGCATCTGCGCATGTTAGCGGGATAGCTTCTGCCCATAAAGTGCATGTATCGACTAAGGTCAGGATGAACCTGTTCCTTCTTTTAGTCCTTTCGAAAGGCCCTAAAATGTCGATCACAACCCGTTCGAATGGTGTTCCCATTATTGGCATTTCACCCATGTGGACTGGGGGTGTCCGTTGCTTGGGTGGTACACGTTGGCACTGGGCACAGGATTTGACATATCTGATAATATCAGTATTTACTCCTGGCCACCAATAATGAGTGGTTATACGTTGGTTTGTGGCGTTCTGTCCCATATGTCCGCTAAAGGGAAGAGAGTGCCCCATTTCTAGGATTTAGCTTCTGTACTGTTTCGGTACTAGGAGCTGGTTGTAACCTTGGTCAGGCTTGCCCGTTCTCCGATAAAGTACGCCATCCTCAGAAAAAATGTCCCCGTGCTGTTTGGGTTCCTTAGCCATGGGCAGTTTCCTAAAGCAGGGTGCCAAAGCAGGGTCCTTGTATTGCGCTTCTTTAAGTTCCATGGGTAACAAATTCGGCGCAGGCTCCCGTTCCTTCATGGTTTGCCCTCTTGTAGTTACTGCTGCCACAATCGGCTCTTCCGGTTTCCCAATACACACGTATCTCCCGCCGAGTATGACTGGGTAGATGGGATCATCCATAACAGCTGCTTTGATCATGCCTCTGACAAAATCAGAGTGTATCTCCACCAATGCAATGGGAAGCGCTGTAGGTGCATCACTCTTACGAACTCCACAAAGTTGGACGGTCTCTGCTGTCTCTTGACCGGGTTTGACCAGGTTTCTGGCAACAATGCAATCGTAAGAAAGCCCCGTGTCAAATAAGCAAGAAGTTTGAGAACCGTTCAAAGTAACAGTACCTCGCGTTGAGGGTCTATCCCCAACAGGTTGGGAATCACTGTCAATAATTCCGCCTTGCGAGACTGCCAATAAGCATCCGATGCGTTTCGGCTCGGTGTGCTCGGTCTGATCATATGTCCCGTGCTCAGGGGTTCTCCCTTTGCCACCTTGTCCTTTCTGGCTACGCTGCCATGTAGGGCGGTCGGGTTGATCAGACTGTTTGGGGTGGTTGGGGTACTTGTTCTTGTAAAACTTGGATTTTTCCGGAGGGGGGTTTTGAGGTCCAGTTTCTCTGTGGTTGTTTTGGTTAGAAGCCTGAGAAGATTGCTCTAGGTTATGTTTTCGAAAATGCTCCTCTGTCGGTTTCCACTTTGTGGCCGGTAGTTCAGCCAGCGCATTGTGATAACGCTCAGACTTTTCCAAAATGTCTTCAAGTTTTTCTGCCCCCTGCTCAGCGAGAAATCTCCGGGTATCCGCAGACAAAGTGTTCTTTATTTGTTCAGTTAGAACAAGTTCCTCAAGACCTTCATAGGTAGAGGGGAGCTGCGAAAGCTCAAGGCACTTTGTTAGATATCCCTTAAGACGAGATGAGAACTGGTGAAAAGTTTCAGAATTCTCTTTCCGGCTGTTGCGAAACAGTTGCAAAAACTTGCGAGCGTTCATTTCAAAGCGCTCCAGTAACGCTTTCTTCAACACATCGTAGTCGTCTTGTTGGCTACTTTCCAGCTTAGAATAAACATCATAAGCAGAACCTTTTAGGGCCTGGGAAAGTTTCATATTCCAACGCGACCTCTCTAACCCGTACAGAGTTGCAATTTTCTCAAATTTTTCTAACCATGTGCCAATCTTCTCATTTGGACAAGGAAAATATTCTAGAGTGAAAGACATAGCAGTGAGATGAGTAGATTGAGTGTTAGAAGGATCAGTTAAGGAAGAATGAGGAGAAGACTCTCCATTGCTGGAGGTAGAGGCAGCGCCACGACTTTGGAACTCTAGGGTTTTAAGCGCCAACTCGTGCTGTCTCTGTTTCTCTCTTTCCTCATGCTGTCTCTCCTCTCTCTCCTTCTCATGCTGTCTCTCCTCCCTCTCCTTCTCATGCTGTCTCTCCTTCTCTTTTTCCCTCTCCCTGCGGATTTCCATTTCCTCGTCCATCTTCTTCTGCTGTAAAGCTTCAGCTGCTTTCCTCTCCGCATCATATCTCTCCAGTTCGTCTCTGACAAAAGCTTTCGCTTCCTCTCCTTCCAGTCCCTCCTCTCTCGCTTCGTCCCTGAGAAGTTGTCTAAGCTTTGCCCTCTCGGCCATATTATGTCAGTGACTGAGACTGTTGGAGAAAGAAAATAGGAAAAAGAATAACCTGGTTCCTACCACTTACGAGAAAAAAATTACCAAAAAAATCAAAAGATGATATATTTAACCCTGGGATACCTCCTCCAAAATAAAATCTAACTATCGCTGCTATTATCGGCAATAAAGCACTCAATGCAAAACACGACTACGCCAAATAAATGGTAGTTAAGTTAAACTGAAATTAAAAAAAAAAAAACAACTGAAAAATAAGTTGCTACAGTGGAAAAGCAAAAGAATATTGCAAAAATTAAAGAGAAAAATAATCCCTCAATTTTTAAAAATCCACTATAAGTTCGCCCCTGAAGTCAGATCGGGTAAGGGAGGGAATTAATCTGGACAAAAAGTCCGAAACACACTCCTTAACTTAGTTCAAACGCCGTTCTGCCTCAGTACCCAGTGAATGTTATACACTCACCACTTTACCAGCATTTAGTATTACAATCAGCAGTTAACATATATCCCGACAAAATCAACCTGTAACCAAAATGTATATTATTCAAAGAGGTGGTTCATATTCTAAGTTCAAAGAATAAGACCGTAAACAGGAGCCATCTATGTCTAGGGGGTAGATATTCCCCCCATAGTGTAAAGAGATTAAGACAGGTCATTGGCGACATCACACTTCTGAATACTTTTGAATAGGTGATCAGAATACAGTGAGAAGTCTAGTGAAAAGGTTCATAGGAATTTCCAATAGACGTTTGAAATGACAGATATTGATATCCAGTACTCGTCCTTTGGGCTATCTTCTAGGTTTTCCGAAAAGAATTCCTTCTCTCTTCAACCTATCTTTCTACCAACATTCTAGTTACAGAGTCAGACAGACTATTCACGATAGGAGAATTAGATTACGTATATTTCCTATCACTCGACAGGCACGCTCATTACACGTGTCGAATGGTAAAAAACACAAACAGACACGTGGGAAAAACTACTAACATTGGGGGGGAGATATCATACATGAAATTATATGATCTAGAACGGAGCTGACCCAAAACACTATATGTGTTCAAGATGCGACATATGATCCTGTCGATAATTATAGTTGCTAATCTTCCATGAAATATTCGATGGAAGAATTCTCGAATCGAGTCACTTTCTAGTAGACACATCACATCCTATGGAGACAACAGTTTTACATTACAAGAAGAGACTCATAATCTACAGACATACACACATGTAGTCATATTATTCAAAGGTATATTATCAATGATTGACAAGGATGAAATAGGCATTTCTCCATCGTTCAATGTGTAGTGTGTGATTTAAGCTCTATGATTTAGCCACACACAGACCCCGGTTGAATCGTGAACTATAGCTACGATCTTCAGATAGCGCCGAGTATAACAGATACATAGGTTTTGACGTCTAAGAGTTTTTCATTGTTTTTATCCTGTACGTCAAACACTATTTTAATATAAACTCATCATATGCATACAGCGATTTTTGGATACACATTGAAAAAATCGTACAATCATGTGATACATCACCTAATACATTAAAGTACATCCAGGAAAATAACTACTATCATTATGTATAGAATACTCCCTAAAATTACGCAAGGACAAATGATATGACAGCATATTGTTGAACAAGAGAAACTAGCCCCTAAAAATAAATTAGGATGACTCAAGGTCTAGAAAATAGAGATAAACAAGCTTACTCTACACTCCGTTGTAATACAATCAGACCCTGAATTTGTTGAAAATCATGTGTCACT
The DNA here is from genome assembly GCA_024509875.1 of Oreohelix idahoensis. Classification (NCBI taxonomy): domain Eukaryota; kingdom Metazoa; phylum Mollusca; class Gastropoda; order Stylommatophora; family Oreohelicidae; genus Oreohelix; species Oreohelix idahoensis. The sequence goes on along the minus strand of JAMPIV010019830.1, from coordinate 166,533 downwards.
CAGACCTACCAGTATCACATCCAGTACAACATAAAATCGAGTCACACAGTCTATCACTGATTGCTACGACCATACTATTGTCGGTCTAACTCTATATGCACATTGTCATGTACTTCACGAACTAAATCTGCTGTTCGCATGTGTCTAACTATTCCTTGGAAGCACCAAAAACTGATCTATTTAATATAGACTTAAATAACTTTAGCACCAAATAACTTCAGATATGAAATAGATAAAAACTGCTGCTTCGACATCTGCCCAAGGTAGACCCCCTCCGTTCACAATATAGTGAAAATGTATTTCACAACTCGAGAGTCCCATGTTATAGGCTTGTACTACCTACGAATTCATACCTTTGGGTGTGCAAAAAAAAGACATAATTCCAATATATTTTTGTTTCATAAATGTACCTCTGATACTTTAATTCGTCGACTCATAGACCCAATATCTATAATACTCAATTATGATCTTCAGGCAGACGGGTATAAGATTGTTTAGACAGCGAGCAGATAACTCGCATAGTTGTATTGTTAAAAGCTGCTATATATACTGTGCACGCCGCATTAGAAGATGTTATATCAATTCATGTTTCCCACATGATGATGTGTCGTCGAGTTAAACTTTTCGGAATGTCTCCACAAAAATGTGTTTCACCTCTCTATGGGTGTGGTACCACAAATTAACTGATTTGTTGTACTAACACTTTTTATAGCCTCACCATAACACTCTCAGAGCTCACCTAACATAGTTTTCTAACGTATCCATACGCCCGCTCCTATACGCTAGAGAATTTTAGTAGTCAGTGTGCATCTCGTGGTGATATCAAAATACAACCCCACTGATACAAATACCAGATTCCTAGATTTGATGAAATGGTCTCATTCGTGCTGATTGTATCCGGTCTTCCACAAGTTAATAGCGAGAGCAGACACTTCACCCACCCCCTACAAACTCACACGCAGATCACTGGAATAGCAAACTAAATAGTTTATTGAATGTGTAATTTAGATAGTTCTGAAGTATGTTTGTCTTAGACCAGCAGAATAAAGTTCTTACGTATAGTTTTGTAAATCTTTAGGAACCCTATCTACCTCTCAACTAGAATCTGGTTCATCCTCAAGTACCAGTATTTGTATTATCATTACAGTCCTATTGAAGAAAAATAAAACCTGTATTATTTGCAGAGAGATTATTAGCTTCAATGTTTCTGGCTATTAAAAATCGGTATACATGTAAAACATATATGTAATGTCATCTCTATGATATTTATTAGACCCAGTGGGTACTTAAATGAAACACCCACAGTGGTTTTCTCAAAATTAATGGACTGTCACATATTTCAGTTTCACCATAAGTATTGGATAACTATACTCTACATAATAGGTGCTGAGTTATTAAGTGATTAGTGGTGAGAATACTTCCTCAGAAACTTTTCACTGTGTATGAATGGAGGTGAGAATCAAATAAACATAAATTATATAAATTCGTACAGTATGATATATTTAATGACACAGTGAAAATCTGTACTGGTTAGAGACAACTATACTCTTACTACCAAGTAATGTAATATATTGCTCACTGCAGAGAGCTTCTTGTCTCATCACTAATACATTTGCAATTGTTGTTATTCTGAAAACTTATAACCCGTTCGAACGTATCGTTATATATTTTTGAGTTAATAGAATGCAAGCAGAAAAGTCACTCATCTCTTTTGCCAGATATTTGTAAGAAACGAAACGTGTGTAACGGTTTTCCTACGACGTGCACCTCAAGTCACGAGGTATCGAATTTCTAGAAGGTTTATTACGTGTACGTGTTTAGAAAAAATACACTCGGACTGAGTATTAGCAGTTAAAATTAAAATCACATAAATAGCTACAATTGCCGTTTATAAGCTAGAAATTTAAAATTATTATTCTGCTTTCCACTGACAGAATGCTTCTTTTTTCCCTAGAAATAATATAATAGCCTACCACTTTATTTCTCTTCTGCGCTAAAGAAATAGATTATAAAAATGAATTAAGGCGATTTAACACTTTAACACTCACAAAATCTATATATCTATCATATTAATTACCTCAACCACAGAATTACAGGTAGTCGCACAACTTATGAATAAAAATGCTGAAAATATTTCTGGAAGTCTAGAAGTTCGACAAATTGCCGAAACAAACTGAGATCTTCGCTAACAGCTATTCTGTTTACGAGCAACCTATCTACTGTGAGTCTATGAGCGAGAATGAAATTAAAGTTTCAAACTCGGGCCAATATCTTAAAATCAGACAAAGGGCCCGAACTTATTTCGCCAAGCGAAATTATCTCCCCTACTCCCAACATTTACGTCCGCTTAACGCGTGTCGTAACTGTCACCTACTGACCACGATGTACGCGTGTCAGTTTCAAATCCCAGACAGCCTGACTCCAATGCAGGGCAGTTTTCACACTACAGCTGACCGTGGCCCACAGTGAGCGCCGTGTCAGTTTGGGATTTTCCAGACAAATGTCTGGATACTGACCGGTGCAGATGTAAAGTATCACACCTCACCGGGACTTATGCCGAGAAGAAGCTCGCGCGCTCGGTGAGAATGTAGACGATTTGCTACGTCCTATGTTCAGCGAACCGACTTATCACGCCTTCTGACGCCCTGCAGCCCTGACATCTACGTAATATCGTCCTAGCGCGATTCTCAGTTTTAGAGAAAGGAAAACAGGTAAAGTTTGCGAATTATATGAAAATAATATTCGCAAAACGAATGGATGAAAAATATACAGGAAAAAGGAAATACAGAGATAATAAAAGAGAGAAATCGGGTGAAAGAATAGGAAGAAGATGTAGGAAATTAAATGAATATAAACCCTACGTGACAAGAATACAGAAGACTATTGGCAGTAAATCAAAACTGTATGGAATGAGACATGTGAAGAAATACTGGGGAAAAGGGAACGACAACAAAAAGCATGGATAACAACAGAAACCATCAATAAGATAAAAGACAGAAAAAACAAGAAACATTTAAACACAAGCAAAACCAGAAGTTCCAAAGCCAAGGCTCGAGAAGTGTACACAGAAGCAAACAAAGAAGTAAAAAGAAGTATCAAAAGAGACAAGAAGAAGTATATTGAGGAATTGGCAAGAGAGGCAGAAAATGCTGCAGCCAAAGGAAATATGAGAGAACTGTATAGCAGCACAAAGAAGCTAACAGGGAAATACAAGCAAACAAGTTGCCTCATAAAAGACAAGAATGGAAAACTGCTCAGCAATATACAAGAGCAAATGAAGAGGTGGACGGAATGTTTTGAGGACCTTCTCAATACACCAGCTCCACAAAAACCCCCAGACATCCAGCCAGCAGACGAAGAGCTACAAATTAACGGTGAAAGACCAACGAAGGAAGAAATAAAGAAAGCCATAAAGCTTCTCAGAGATGGAAAAACATCTGGACCTGATGGCATTCCAGCAGAGGCAATCAAAACAGATATCGACACGGCTACAGAGATGTTATATAAATTACATGGTAAAGTCTGGGAAAAGGAAGAGATACCAGCAGAATGGAAGGAAGGATATCTGGTTAAGTTGCCTAAGAAGGGAAATTTACAAGAGTGCACAAATTATAGAGGAATAATGTTACTATCTGTGGTGAAGTGGGATGTTATAAATATTTATAGGGGACTTAGTGTACTGACTGAGATCAGCTGTGAAGGTATCTATATCTATTAAGAGTAGTGTATTATAGATAACCTTACTTGCTACCACATATCTATATATCAGTCAGAATTATTCTGGAATAGTGTGATGACTACGTTATGTGTCTAGGGTATGTGTATGATGAAGTGTAAGTCACAACAACAGACAGATAAACAATTTAATTTAATCCACTACTCTTGACAACACTGTGACACTCACATACATATAACACTCTATGAGAATATCTTAAGGAGTCACTGATAACTTTTCAAATAACAATATGTATTCATTTTTGTCATAAAAGTATATGTGCCCTGATTCAAATACAAAGGAACCAGGAATCACAATCAATTTTAATTACAAGTATATGTACAGACTTTATCAATATGAATATTGTAGTGACATATATTATTAAAATATCCTATGTGTGTCAGTTGTGTAGTGGTAATATGAGGTAATACTGGTTTTGTTTTGTTCAAGCTCTGTTGGTATTTGTCATCATGACTTCAATAGTTTGTCTTTTGGGACTAGTATTGGAGATGTTCTCAGTTCCTGATATTAAGACAATTAAATTCCCCTCTGAATGTTATTTTTACAAAGTCATTTCAAGATGAGGGGACATAATGTTGAGCTCAGCTGGCCAAATCAGCTTATCTTGCGTGATGGCGGCAGGAAAGGACTCCTCTGCTCGAATTTTCCCCTGGGCTCTGGAGACACCTCACTGATAGCTAAAAAGACCAAGGAGTATGCTGTCCGACTCTGGATTCAGCAAAGCTCTGACCAGGTGCTGCTCAGTACCATCAAGACCACGGTCCCTGAAAACAAGAAGGATGTACCTTCTACTTCATAACTAATTTATACTCTCTTTTACACTGATCACAACACATCACAAACATTGAGTTCAGAGCGTTAGGCCAACTGTCAGCTTCATCTGAAATACTTTATACCAGTATTTACCTCCTTAATGGTTACCACGCCTCTGCACTTCCAGCATTATTTCTTTCTAATCAATCATCCAGGTGTCAGTGTACTATTTGGCCATTCCATGCCGTTTTACTTCCCTCCGACACCCTCTGTTCAGGCTGGAGCATTATAGGCTTTATCTCCTGTTTGCCACTGAACTACACATATATATACAGGCATAAATTAACAATTTACATTCAATTTTCATTAAAAGATACTGAATGGTTCAAGCTTACCACAATTCATAGAATAAACACAGATACAATGATTAGCAATGAATTCTGGCACAAAATACTGGCACAAATTCCCATCTGCTTATGTTCCAGGCTTTTATTTAACACGAATATGAGCTGGCTTCAACGCACTGTTGCTTTATCAAGATTATTTAAACAAGTGGTCTCGAACTAACGCTCCTAAGTGAGTATATCAGCGAGTCTAGCCAATGAGGCCACGTTTCGACAAGTGTTTGAAAAAATGTTACCTTTTCACGTCTCCCCTAACAACGAAAGATAGTATTTATAGCCCGACCAATCGTGGTTAGTCTTTCATTTGTTGCGCTCCAATCAATTTGGAGTTTACATGGTAGGCTATTTCTGTAACGTAAGGTTTTTTCAAACACGTTATAAAAAAATTTTATGAGCAGAAATGATTCCATGTTGTCAGGCATCCCCACTATTTTATTTTGGTTATAATTTATTAATTCCTGGACTATTTGCGTAACGTTTTACATATTCTTTGTCAGCAAGCCCTAAGGAACCCAAATATCCAAATTTAAAAGAGCTACGTGGCTGCGTTCAAAATATGCAATTCCTTCTACCTCCTGTTTCGAAGATGTGCTGTCTGCGTACTGTAATGTTTTCAACCGTAAACCCATCTATTGTTATCTTTCCTAATAAGCGTTTTTTATGATTTTAAAACCTAACTCTGGGAAGGGTAGTGAATTTATCACTGTCCGTCCGAAAAAGTTAGTGCTTGTAGTCTTACACGCGTGATAGTAGTAATTGTGTATCGCGCGACGCGGGTTGGGGGTGGCATTAATAGCGAGACGCGTGTTTAATTTTGCATGCGTTCGGCTTTATTCGCCCCTCTCTCTTCTCGCTATCCTTTAGTCCATCTGTCTTTTGTTTTTGGTAACATAGTGTAGAAAAAGACATGAATGGAATTTAAAATTTAGGTCAACTTGCATATTTCAAGGTTTTTCTTAGAAAGGCAGCACATTTTATTGTGTGTTTGGGAAACGCGTGTATGTTGCAGAAGGCCTTTAATATCAACGTGAAACGTTACAATTTGCATACGCAGTAGAAAACAAGGGGATTTCGAGTACAGTCATTGTGACAGCACTGTTCTTTACCATTCTTCTTCCTTTATTTATTATATGTATTTATTAGGCTTTATATTTACTTGATAATTTATATATGTGGATTAGAATATTCCACGACACTATCAGTGCCAGGAAAAGTATTAAACAGGATTATCCTTGAGAGATTAAAAGAGTCCATAGACAAGAAACAGAGATGAACAAGCAGGTTTTCGACAAAACAGATCATGTACAGACCAGATAGCCACTTTGAGAATAATAGTTGAACAAAGTCTTGAATGGAATTCCACTATACGTCGGATTTGTGGACTACGAAAAGACATCTGACAGTGTAGACAGAGAATCACTTTGGAAATTGATGAGGCATTATGTATGGAGTTCCCCTGAAGATCATTAATTTAATAAAGAAAACATATGAAGATATGGCATGCAGAGTTCTTCACGAAGGACAGCTTACAGAACCGTTTGGGATAAGAACAAGAACAGGAGTGCGACAGGGATGCCTCTTGTCTCCATTTCTTTTCTTACTAGCAATAGACTGGGTTATGAGATTGTCGTAAATTTATTTTGAGAGAAAAGAGTCGTAGAAATAGTGGTCCGGTTTAGAGTGGAAAATGATGATGGAAAGCTCAGTGATAGAAAATATAGAGATTCAATAGTTGCTTCACAGCGTGCTGGAGGAGAGTAAAGACAGACTTATTTACGACAAATCGCTTCTCTCAATCTTCTCTTCCGCTCTCCTGGTCAAACAATTATTTGCCAGTTTTCCAGACACTCATCTGCGCGCACACCGATTTGATGTTTTTCACACACACAGACGATGTAGATACAAACTATATTAAACGAATAGGGGAAAAGTTGGGCTTTGGGTACATCCAACACAGAACTAAATGAGTTTATGTGATTTTATTCACTTTAAAACATCAATCACTAACAAATATCAGGTATTACATAAATTATCATAAGTACACAAATGCAAATAACAAGTTTGGGAGGGGTGAAGAAGATTGGTATCTACTAAGCCCTTCCCGCTTATTAGACAAAGATAAACCCAGTCCAGAGATAGATAATATCAGGAACACGGGTACGTTAACCTAACAGTGAAGTTAATTACTCTGAAAAGAGGTGTTACCAAATTAGTTATGGTGGTAGACAAAAAAATACTGTTATCCCAACTGGTGTCTTCCCTTTACTAAGCAAAGAAGAAAAAAAAGGGGGGGGGGATGAAACAGAGTTAACAAATTATCCCACTAAAGGAACAATACCGGGTATACAAAAAACGTATTACCCGGTAGGCAAGTTAACAAATGGTTTGTTGCAAAAAAATTAAATCTCCTGTCATTCATACACACTGTGCGGATCCACACTCATATACACCACACACTTACCGAGTTGCAGCATCAGACAATCCCTTAGAATGATAAACACAATAATTAACTCTTGACGTATGACAACTGTCTAGTCCTTCTATGTCCCGCCCCAGATAATGCGAGGATTCACTGAGAGCAAATATTCCCGCTTATCGCCGGACTTGAAGTTCTAAGAGTTCTTGTGTTTTATTATAAAGAAACGAGTCTATGGGATGGCACTGACGCAGTTCGACATAGGGGTGAAAAATGAGGTGATGGTATAATCCTTCACTGCGTGATGATAGTCACTGACCGGGAAAGTTTTTTTTAATCCAGTGAGGAAAAACTCTGCTCGGTCACAGTCAGGTAAATCGGTAATCTCTCACAATAGAGCAGTATATAAACTATCGCTACTGGCACTGTTCATCTTCCAGTTTATCTTACAGATTTAATTTGATGATAATAATCAAATGATCTTGGGTAGGCTTTCTTTCATGTAATTATGTTAGCTAGGCCGTACCGGACCACCACAAGATTTACTTTAAAAAAAAAAATGTCTCATCAAACTGTCTGGAAGTTTAAGAACCGAGTATGGAAACTCTGAAAGATTTCGTTATTGCTGGGATTGCAAAAGGTGATCAATCTAGAGAAAAAGATAGAAAACCCATAACAACATAATCATACTTTAAAACAAATAATCTTCTAAGCGCGCAATAAATTTCCCGTTAAGCCTATTATACACTCGAGTATTTAATTATGTATTTAATAAACACTGCGCGAGTTCTAGTGGTTAAATCACACATCTATAAATATAGGACTTAACTAAATTTATTAATTATAAATTCCTTCGCGACTTTAAAAGTTAATTTAAGCATCTATTATCTTTTGAAATAATATAATAGATAGATCATTATATTTACAACTGGAACTATTGAGACGGTTTAATTTAATAGGTTTAAATTAACACAAAATCCAATGAAATATAATGAATGAACTAGACCACTGATCACTTTACACAATATATATATTACCGCTTTGCACAGAAATAGAATTCACTGCTAATAAAATGAAAATCCATGGGATAATCTAGCAAGATTTCAAATATCGCTAGTGCTACTATCAAGTTCTGGCCAGCGAATGATAACGTGTCTAGTCTTGATGGTCTATTTAGCTAAAATGGAATGTAAGTTGAGTGGGACATGATAAACTTGACAGCTTATTTGATCTCACGAACGATTTGGGGATCTGACCGCCAAATCAAGGGAAGAAGCCGCCCCCTGGTCTTCGTATCCGCTCGCTGCTGCCCGTTTCGGCTTTCCCCCGTTCGCTCAGTTGCGATTGACACCGAGACGCGAAATTAGCGGCAAGCAACTGCGTCTCGTAGCAGGGACCACTACTGTCTTTGATAACGCCGATAGTCTCCCCTGAAATCCCTCAGTCTGTCTCTTTGATCTCGTGCCGCATGCCAAACGAGTCCCGGTGGAATGAGTTCTGGCAAACGAAAAGTTACAACAAATGTTCAGGGGTTCTAATGTTATGAAAAGCTAAAAGTCCCTTTAAATCATCCATCATATCAGGGAGAATTCACTTGTCAAACTAGACGTACGTCACAGAGATCATCGACAACACACAACAGAAATGGAATCCAGTGGACTCTGACTAAGCAGTTGGATGATCTGGATTTTGCTGATGACTTGGCTCTTCTGTCCCATAACCGTAATCAGATGCAGGACAAATTGAAAACACTCGATGAGAGGTCACAGCAATTGGGTTTGAAAATACACAGGGAAAAGACAAAAATAATGAGAATAAATGCAGGTAATGATAACAGGGTTGAACTTGAAGAAACACCAATACAAGATGTAGAATCATACACATATCTTGGCAGCAATATAGACAAAGTTGGAGGGACAGACAGTGATATCAAAATAAGAATACAAAAAGCAAGAGGAGCTTTCATTGCATTTGGAAATATATGGAGATCAAGGGAAATCGGATCCAACACGAAAATAAGAATCTTCAACTCAAATGTGAAGTCAGTCCTATTGTATGGCTCTGAGACATGGAGAACAACAAAGACAACAACCGAAAAGCTACAGACTTTCATAAATGGGTGCTTGCGTAGACTAGAGGGATTGAAATGGTATGACAAGGTTACGAACGTGGAACTGAGGACAATAATTAGACAAGTGCCAGTGGAACAAGAGATGAGAAGAAGACGATGGCGATGGATAGGACACACACTAAGGAAACCTGTTGATAGCATTACAAGGCAGTCCTTGTTCTGGAACCCCCAGTGCAAGAGAGGCAGAGGTAGACCAAGAAGCACATGGAGAAGAGAGCTGGAAACATGTGAAAATGATGAGGAGAACGTGGAAAGAACTTGAGATGATGACACTTGACAGGAGGATTTGGCATGTGTTTGTTGAAGGCCTGTGGTCCTTTGGGAGTGGAGGGTTATGAATGAATGAAGATGGTTTAGTTGCTGAGTCTTAAAGTTTTACGTCGTTTTCAATTAGGAATGCTCCGTCTAGCATATATGCAAACACAGTCTATTATGTTTATTTGGACGAGTTTTAAAGAGCCCCCTACGGCGTAAACATTCATGACCTTCAGTGTGAAACAGCACCATGATGAATCATAGAGATTTGTTAATACTAATAATGCATAATTATTTACAATGCAGCAGTAATAAAATGAGGGTGTTTCTCAAATTATCAAGGGTATATACGTGAGGTCCCAGGGAGTTCCGGGGAGTACGTAAGAAGACAAATAAAGAATAGGGCTACTGCTTCAACAGGTATGTCATAAGTGGGAACTAATATGAGGTTTTGTATCAGGCTGGCAACCTCATCATATAAAACTACCTCTGCAGAAACTACCACTGCAGAAACTACCACTGCAGAAACTACCACTGCAGAAACTACCACTGCAGAAACTACCACTGCAGAAACTACCACTGCAGAAACTACCACTGCAGAAACTACCACTGCAAAATAACATGAATGTTTTGGTGCAAGCTTACTGAAGACCAGCTGCAGCGGTGTCTCCGTGCTCTATAGGGAGCCAAAAGGGAGAGAATGATGATGAGGATTGAAGTTAAGACTCCTGGGCTGAGTCTACACCGAAGTACTCCATGTGCTCTCGCAATGGTGTATTCTGCATCAAGATTTTCACATGATCAGATTTCAAATTCCATGTATAACCGCAACTTCGAAGATTCATACATGTCTGGCAGAAGCAGTGAGCCGATTCTTTGCTTGTTTGCACAGAGACCACCGGGACCAACATTACATTAATATCTTAATTTTAAATACCGCTCTTCAACAATATTACGTAACCTTCTTGGCGGGAAAAGAAAGGTTAATTACAGCCAACGGACTTCTTTTGTCCGTAAAGACCCGGGCAACGCTGGGTACTTCACAGCATACCGCAGTTTCTCTCATCTTCCTCGTACTTAAGATAGGATATTAAAACTATTAACTCAGTATTGAGAACAAACCTAAAACTAAATTAATACCATTTGTGCTTTAGTCAAACGACTTATTTCTCGATTATGTTATCTCATCACCTTGGGAGCCGCGCTGGCGTAATGGTTACAACGTTGTACTGGCGACCAGGTTTTCAAGGTTCAAGCCCGGGTGTCGGCGCTTGAAGGAGCGCCAACGACCGGGATTTTTACTGAATAATCTGAACGGCTCTTGAGATAAACCCTCTGTGGATGGGAAGGAGCGAAGCTCCTGACCGGGTTGGAAGGAAAGTCCTCAGGTTCCCCAGCCTCGCAATGACATGTCATTGGGCCGAAGGGCTGAAAGCCCAAGTGGCGCTGGTTAAGGAAAAAAAAAAAAAAATCTCATCACCTTTGGCAACGCCTAACACATGTATAGGGCGATGTGACTGAAGTTAAATAATTTCTGGAAGGTGACGTGACCTACTTTTACCCAAGGACTATGAGCGATTAGCGAAACGTCCTGACCTTAGTTCGCGTCTGTTACCGTAACCTCTTGACCCGGGGTCGTGTGGCCTTCCTTTATCTGACTCCCGATTCGCTGACTACGGGACACCAAACTCGATGTATACAATAAATCATGAGTGAGTAAGTGCAGTTTTTTTTTATAACACACGTGCTAGGGTGGATACAATCTAAAGTTACTTGATAAGAGACACGTTAAACACATTGTTATTGTTGATCAGAATCGACGTCACTGCACGCCGGGCAAACACACAGGTGCTCAATCTCCCTCTGCAACTGTCGAAGGGTATGAATGCCAATTGTTCCTGGATATACACACGCTGGATGTATCCTCTCATACGTCCATCGCTGCTGGTCTTTTACGTTTGATAGCACATCCCAGCAACCTTGGCCTTGATGATTCATCCATTGCAGTGTCAGTCTCTAATAGGCGATCATTAATTGACCTCAGTATCTCTCCCTTATCCATACCAAATGCACCTTCTATGGGTGCTCTTGAAGCTAGTCTGACGGCTCTTTCATTGCCGCGTATCCCTGCATGACCAGGACAGTAGATCCACACCAGTTCCTGAAGATTCGAGGCTTATATTGAGGTTTTCCATTAATGCCGGAGCCATCCACTTTGGACCTTCCGAAGCATGAATTGTGAGTCTGATACAATAACTGCCCTTGTTAATGAAGTTTCAGGCAGCCCCCTTAAGGCTGCAGCAGCTTCCTCTACCTCCAACCTCATGCTGGAGGTTGTTATCATGTAAGCCCTGCTATGTTCAGCACCAATTCTGCCCTTTACTCGATACGTTCAAGAAATAAGTAGGCCTACTATGCTAGACTAAGCTCGTGCTAATGCACGCACATTACTCTAATACAGTAAACACATTTTCCCGAACTCCTTACATGTAGGCCTACAGACAGACGAACGCTACTCAAAATAAATACTTAGGCAGTTCAAATCTTCGAGACTACGCGAATATTATACTACAATGTGCCCAAACGACTTGAAGGACTATTAAAACATGCGTGAAACACCCGGCAAATACGCTAACGGTGGAGACAAGACAATTTAAGTGAAGGTGTAATAAAAACGTCCCCGTGTTGTTCCCGGGGTTGGGGGGGGGGGGGGGGTCACTGATGAGACAAATAGGACTACTACTCCCACAGGCATGGGCGTACAATATGAGGTTGTGCATGAAGCTGGCAACCCCATTATGTAAAGCAGACTACTACGGAAACCCCCGCTGCAAAAGCATATGAATGCCTGGTCTATGGTTCCTGCAAAGAGACCAGCTACAGAGGTCAATCAACGCTCCAGAAAGGAACATGATGATGCTTAAAAACAATGTTATGTAGGCCTACATGAAGGCTATGTACAACCAATTATGCGATATCATAAGTCCACGGCGCTCTCATAAGGCTGCTTTTATGTGATTTAAAATATAGTTTTAATAATCTACAATTGTCCCAAAAGGCCATGTACATTTATAAATAAAATCAACGTTCCCATGCGGTTGTTGCAACTATTTATTAAAAAATAAATAAATAAATAAATAAATATATATATATATATGTATATATATATATATATAGTTATATATATATATATATATATATATATATATATATATATATATATATATATATATATATATATATATATATATATATATATATATATATCAACGTAGTGATTCGACTGTAACAACCATTTATAAACAAAATCATTGCTTCCAAGCAGCCGTTACAATCATTCATAATTAAATGCAATCTACCCATGCAGTTGTTACAACCATTTGTAAATAAAATCAACGTTTCCACGTGGTTGTTACAACGATTTATAAATAAAATCAACATTCCCGTTTCGGCCGTTACAACCATTTATATCATATTGACAGTACCAGGTGATTTATAGTTGTCTATGTCAGTGGTATTCAACATTTTTTGTTCGCCTACCCTCAGATATAACTTATCTTTAACTATGTACGGTACCCCCAAGGTTATGGTAATTCCAAGTATTCAATTTACCTACACATTGCATTGGCATATTTTTTTTCCACGTACCCCCTTAGATGACTTCTCGTACCACTAGGGGTACGCGTATCCCAGGTTGAATGCCACTGGTCTATATAACCTGGAAACATTTTAAAAAAGGCATATGCCTACACTGACAAACGACGCGTGTGGCAAATATTTTTTTTAAGATCACTTAAAAAGCCCTTGTGCCTAAACTCATGTTTCTGACCGGCTTACGAAAGGGGAATCTTCCGGCTAAAAAAATACAATGCAAAATATCTAGTGTTGTAACTATCTACAACATTTTAACAAGACCATATAAAATGTCAGATGATTATATACATCCAATACAAAATGTCGTACCTGTCGGTTTTGTTGGATACCGTTTGTCGTCGCCTAGAGTCCGCAAAACTTGCTTGAGCTGTTTCGGAATGTAGAGATTCTACGACCCGACCAGCCCACGAGAGCGTTTTGGAAACATCATTCATGTTGGCCACTCGGCATCGGTGCCTTCAGTGAATGAAAACTGACCCTTGTGACGACAGCAGGCCTGTACCAAGGCCAAGGTTGCGGTCATGGGTGCAACTGTTGACGCCCACTAACAAAGATGTGTATATATAAATAACGTGCACGAGAAAAGAGAAAGACTAAACCTCGTCGCATTACTTGTTAGAGACTTCACTTATGATAAAAAAAAAAAAACAGAGCGTTACAGGAGAGGCAATCTGTTCATCAGAAGTCCCCCCCCCCGTCATACAAATGTTTCGGCCCTTTTATCGAAATTTATCCCCCTTCTTTCTAGTTTTTGAAGCAGATGGGTTCACGGCTTAAGATAAAGTTTGCCCAATAACAGATACTGCCGTAGGGTAGTAAAATGTTAGAGCCTTCACTATACTAGGTCCAGCTTCGAGAAGTAGGGTGACCAGTTCCTCTTCCTTCCTTAACTCACAAGCAGAGTCAGGTACCCTTTTATAGTTGGGTAGACTGAAGCGTGACGCCATCATGTTTCGAACCCAATACTTTCGTCATGAAAGACCAGCGATTTAATCACTCGGTTACGGCTTACGAGGTATCAACTCGCTCGTTAGGTTTCCAGTCTTTCCCATTGTCATCTGTCTTTCAGTACTGGGACACATAGCTATCTAAACAGTGCAACGTACGCCTCTTGATGATGATGCCATTAAAAAGTAAGCAAAATGTCGCTAACCCCGTTGAGTTCCGCTAGGCTACACAGTGGCAGAGGGCAAGAATTACTGCTTAGCTTCAAAGATGTCCAACATATGCGGAACAGAGAAAGCACATATGGCTGACACAGTACCATTCGTGGAAAAGCTCTACGGAGAAGCAAATAGCCTCAAGCTAACTACTGATTTCTTTGAAAACATTTAAGTAGACGTCTGAGAGTGTACGAAGTAGAAGAATCGGCCTTTCCAGAAGTCCATCGGCCTTTTCACCCGACTAGCAACGGTCTAACCAGGTAACAATGATAGGAAACTATACAGTGCGTTACAACAAAAGGAAATCTGATCATCAGAAATCGGATAGGTTTTTTTCCGGTCAATTTATCTGATTATACCATGTCTCAGCTTTATGAGGTGGGGTGAGTAGTTATGAAGCTACATTTATCCTTACCTTACTTTTGCATCATGCAAACATATACACGTCGTCACACAAAAAAAGAAAGAGACAGAGAATGAGAGAGGAGAAGAGGGAGAGAGAGAGAGAAAAGAGAGAGTGAATAAAGATGACGGTATAAAAATGACCTCTCAAAGACTTGGTTGTAGTTAAGTTTATATTCCTCTGCATAATACAAATTATATTCATTTGTCCTCGTTGAGGTTTTGAACGTCTTGTGGCGAAGTACTTATCTTTCAACCTAGACCAAAAGTGCGTCGGTTATACCACACCGCAGTTGCCATTCAAAAATAAGTGAACTCTGTCAACTCAAGTGCACCGTTGACAGAGATTAAGCTCTGAAAAAAACTGCTAACACAGTGGTTCTCAAACAGTTCGTGCCAACGCCCCCTTGGTTAACTAAACTCATCTCGAGGGCCACCTACCCTCCCCCCACTCCATCTTATTTAAAAAAAAAAAAGCATTTTGCACGATCTAGTAATAATGACGAAAATAAAATGTAATGCCGTGACGAATAATTGCACATTTGTTCAAAATCCAATTATAACTTTTCAGTTTATTTTATGAAATAATATCGATGAAATTAATCCAATGACACAGCTTTTCAAAGTCTGATAATTTTTGTTATCAAGACACTTAGATGTCACATTTAGTAACTACATCACTGATGGTAAAATCTTAATGTGATGGTTACCTTGATCACTCTTTACAAAATATTACTAGACCATAAAAGGGCTTTTATATTTCGACATGCGCCCTAATGTAACCGACGGACCTTGTGTCTAGGCTGAACGGTGCGTGCCTCCTTAAAATGAGGCAAAACTCCTATTTTAAAAAATGATGAAGTGAAATCAGTTTCACAATGTCTGATCTAAGGTCTCTGAGCAGGAGTCTTTTTTTTTTTTTAAAACCAGCGGCAGTTGGGCTTTCAGCCCTTCGGCCCAATGACATGCCATTGCGAGGCTGGGGAGCCTGTGGACTTTCCTTCCAACCCGGTCAGGAGCTTCGCTCCTTCCCACCCACAGAGGGTTTATGAGCAGGAGTCTTAAATCGCCATGTTCCGTAAGCTGGATTTGATTTCTTCGCTTGAAGAGAAGTTTTATAACCACTTTCCACCAAATATGTTGTTGGGAATGTAGCAAGGAGCATATGAACCACTGTCCGTAGTGCTGAACAACGATCAGAAATTTCTTTATGTAAATAAAGCTTTTGGTAGTCAATCGTACACAACGGGCTGATCACCCGTTTGCCAGTCACTTCGATTACGGAAACAACAGCAAATGGGTTGATTTGCCATTGCCCTAAAGACGTCACTAGGCGTGATGGGAAACAATGGCAAAGAAAACCTATCTGCTGTTGCCCTAAGACGCCACTAGGCGTAATGGCCACTGACTGCTTTGACGGTCGGTGGCTAAGGACGGAAGAAGAAGAAGAAGAAGAAGAAGTCAATCGTAAATAAACAAACAACGAGCTCTGAACGGTCCACTTTCATCACCCCTGCCGCTTTCTTGCTTCTTAGTTATCCCCCTCCCCCTTTCTAGATAATTCCCCCCCCCTGGGGGGGGGGGGGGGGGGGGGGATACCGTCCACTTTAGAAAACACTGAGCTAGCATGAAAAAGATCTTTGTAGACAAGGATGATACAAATTAATTAGGCAAACAAAAAACTGCTAGCACTTGAAAAGGACTAATGGTTTCTATCCGCTAGCACGATGAAGCTGTGGTAACAGCTAGTCCTAAAAAGGACTGCTAACTTCTCCGATGATGCGTTGTACGTTGGTAAGTGGTAAAAAAAGGTAGTACCACAGCATATATTGTCGTAGGGAAGTGGAGTGTTAGAGACTTTACTTTGTGAGGTGGGGGTGAACAGTTCCCTTTCTCGCTGTCTTTACCTTCCTTACCTCAAGTGCAGAGTCAGGAATCCATTAAGAGACGGGTAGACTGGATCGTGACTCTATCAGGTTTTGAACCCGGAACCAGGTAACCCTGTCGCGAGAGGCAAGCGCTCTAACCACTCTACCAGTTGGACGTTCGCTGGTAAGTGGTAATTATATCAAACACATATTACACTCCCAAAGACGTTTACTTTCATACCAGGTGTGGACTGAGCGCTCGAGCATTCGAGCAGTGCCCAAGAGCCTACAGCAGTAGGAGGTGGGGGACCCACCCTTCCTTAGCCTCCATCTAGGTCAATCAACTTTCAAGTAACCAATCTCTTATTGCCCGGGGGACCTGGAAACACTGCAAATCTGCCCTGCTTCACACTGCTAGACTAAAGGGCGAGAATATAACATCTCTGGCGTTTCATATTAAGCTGATCAATACAATATTTATGACGGCGAGGATAAATAGGGATGTGTCTCTTAATGAGTTTAATACTCTCCACTAGTCGGAGGACCGTCTGACCGATCGATGTCTACCAGCCGATCTGTCTTTGACTGCCGGCGAGACAGTCAATTCTTGTCAGGTATATGAACTCTTCTCGGTTTGTTCGTGACACTGAAGCACGTTTTACTGAATACCTGCAAGAGTTTGTATCCTCGAAATATGATGGTCTTTCACATCTCATTCATCACTCTCCTCTTTTTGTCTCCACACATCTAAGTGTCTGTCTTAGTTGGTGGTTACAATTATGTTAGTCTGATAACTGGTCTGTTAGTCTGATAACTGGTCTGTTAGTCTGATAACTGGTCTGTTAGTCTGATAGCTGTTCTGTTAGTCTGATAACTGGTCTGTTAGTCTGATAACTGGTCTGTTAGTCTGATAACGTCTGTTAGTCTGATAACTGGTCTGTTAGTCTGATAACGTCTGTTAGTCTGATAACTGGTCTGTTAGTCTGATAACTGGTCTGTTAGTCTGATAACTGGTCTGTTAGTCTGATAACTGGTCTGTTAGTCTGATAACTGGTCTGTTAGTCTGATAACTGGTCTGTTAGTCTGATAACGTCTGTTAGTCTGATAACTGGTCTGTTAGTCTGATAACGTCTGTTAGTCTGATAACGTCTGTTAGTCTGATAACTGGTCTGTTAGTCTGATAACGTCTGTTAGTCTGATAACTGGTCTGTTAGTCTGATAACTGGTCTTAGTTAGTTAGTGATAACGTCTGTTAGTCTGATAACTGGTCTGTTAGTCTGATAACGTCTGTTAGTCTGATAACTGGTCTGTTAGTCTGATAACTGGTCTGTTAGTCTGATAACGTCTGTTAGTCTGATAACGTCTGTTAGTCTGATAACTGGTCTGTTAGTCTGATAACGTCTGTTAGTCTGATAACTGGTCTGTTAGTCTGATAACGTCTGTTAGTCTGATAACTGGTCTGTTAGTCTGATAACGTCTGTTAGTCTGATAACTGGTCTGTTAGTCTGATAACTGGTCTGTTAGTCTGATAACTGGTCTGTTAGTCTGATAGCTGTTCTGTTAGTCTGATAACTGGTCTGTTAGTCTGATAACTGGTCTGTTAGTCTGATAACTGGTCTGTTAGTCTGATAACGTCTGTTAGTCTGATAACTGGTCTGTTAGTCTGATAACGTCTGTTAGTCTGATAACGTCTGTTAGTCTGATAACGTCTGTTAGTCTGATAACGTCTGTTAGTCTGATAACGTCTGTTAGTCTGATAACTGGTCTGTTAGTCTGATAACGTCTGTTAGTCTGATAACTGGTCTGTTAGTCTGATAACGTCTGTTAGTCTGATAACGTCTGTTAGTCTGATAACTGGTCTGTTAGTCTGATAACGTCTGTTAGTCTGATAACGTCTGTTAGTCTGATAACGTCTGTTAGTCTGATAACGTCTGTTAGTCTGATAACGTCTGTTAATCTGATAACTGGTCTGTTAGTCTGATAACGTCTGTTAGTCTGATAACGTCTGTTAGTCTGATAACTGGTCTGTTAGTCTGATAACGTCTGTTAGTCTGATAACGTCTGTTAGTCTGATTTAAATCAGTGGTTCTCAACGTAGGCCATATGCCCCCCCCATCCCCCCCCCAGGGACCACAGTAAGATGGTAAAGTACCTTTTCCAGCTAACAGCGACTATGAGGGGAGGGGGCACAGAGGTACATGAGGCTCAGAAGGGGGGGGCATGAACAAAAAGAAAAGCTTGAGAACCCCTGATTTAAATGACCACCTGATTGGCTAGGGATTACAACGCTTTACTTTCGTGGCACAGGTTCCAGTGTCGAAACCTGGTACCGACACAGTTATAAATGGGTACCTGACTCTGCTCTTGAGTGAGGGAAAGAAATGGCAACGAGGGAGGGAACTGATCACCCCACTTAAAAAAATAAGCTGGATGTAGTATAGGCTAGTCTCTAACTTTACTCCGCTACCGCAGTTTTTGCTTTTGGACTACTTTTACTCTTACCGTTTATTATTTAAATACCGCACTCTCAGTCTACGCACCTGTAAGGTGTCTTGCCTAATTCTAGCACTGCATCATTTGATATTTCCTGTCTACCAGTCTTTTTTCATGTCTGCCTATTTGACTTGTATTATCCTTGTATTGTCAACCAGTCTCCCAGGCACCTGTATAATTCAGTGATTCCGCTGCCAAAGGAGCATAGGTCACCAATAAACAGATGCCAAGTCCTCCTGCCCATGTCGTCCTCTCAAGGTCTTTCCATGCCTTCCTCACCCCTTTCACTTACATCTCCAGCTCTCTTCTCCGTTCTGTTTTCGTCCCCCTTCCCCCCCCCCTCCCCCACCCCCATTTCTGCCGTCTTGACACCGGGAATTCCAGAATATGGACTACTCTGTAATGCTATCACCAGGTGTCCCAAACGTGCGTCACATCCATCGCCAGTGTCTTCTTCACATCTCTTGTTCAACTGGCACTTGTCAGGTTCTTGTCATCAGTCACACACTGTTGATTTTGTCGTATCATTTCAATCCTTCTATTGTGTACAAGCACACACTTACTATATTGTTCTTGAAGTTTTCCTTGTTACGTCAGAGTATATTATTGTTACGTCTTTAATGTGTGGGAGTATATTGTTGTTAGTCTCTAATGTTTGGGAGTATATTATTGTTACGTCTTTTATCTGTGGCAGTATATTCTTGTTACGTCTTTAAGGTGTGGGAGTACATTATTACTTCGTCTTTAAGGTGTGTGGGTATATTGCTGTTACTTCTATAACGTGTGGGAGTATATTATTGTTACTTCTTTAAGGTGTGGGAGTATATTATTGTTATGTCTTTAAGGTGTGGGAGTATATTGTTGTTACGTCTTTAAGGTGTGGGAGTATATTGTTGTTACATCTTTAAGGTGTGGGAGTATATTATTGTTACGTCTTTAAGGTGTGGGAGTATACTGTTGTTACGTCCATAATGTGTGGGAGTACATTGTTGTTACGTCTATAAGGTGTGGGAGTATATTGTTGTTACTTCTCTAATGTGTGGGAGTATATTATTGTTACGTCTTTAAGGTGTGGGAGTATATTATTGTTGCGTCTTTAAGGTGTGGGAGTATATTGTTGTTACTTCTCTAATGTGTGGGAGTATATTATTGTTACTTTAAGGTGTTGGAGTATATTGTTGTTACGTCTTTAAGGTTTTGAAGTATATTGATGTTGAGCCGCGGTAGCGCAGTGGTTAGTGCACTGGCTTCCTAGCTCTGTGGTCCATGGTTCGATCCCCAGTTGAGGTGGGATTTTTTAGACCGCAAACGGCTCCGGGGTCGACCCAGCCTCATGAATTGGGTACCAGAATAACTCGGGAAGGTTATGGCGCCGGCGTGATGCTTACCACATCACCACTAGTGTGCCGATGGTCAAGAAAATACGGGCCTAACACCGTTCTCCCAATATACCTCAAGAGGCGTGTAACGGGATCCTTATCCTTATATTGTTGTTACTTCTCTAATGTGTGGGAGTATATTACTGTTACGTCTTTAAGGTGTGGGAGTATATTATTATTACTTTCCTAATGTGTGGGAGTATATTATTGTTACGTCTTTAAAGTGTCGAAGTATATTATTGTTACGTCTTTAAGGTTTGGGGGTATATTGTTGTTACGTCTTTAATGAGTGGGAGTAGATTATTGTTACGTCTCGAATGTGTGTGAGTATATTATTTTTACGTCTCAAATATGTGGGAGTAGATTATTGTTACATCTCTAATTTGTGGGAGTAGATGATTGTTACGTCTCAAATGTATGTGAGTAGATTCTTGTTACGTCTCTAATGTGTGGGAGTAGATCATTGTTACGTCTCTAATGTGAGGAGGGATTTATTGTTATGTCTTTAATGTGTGGGAGTATATTATTGTTACATCTCTAATGTTTGGGAGTAGTGTGGCGAGAGGTTTTATTTGGCTCTTGGATCAGTATAGTACTGACAATTACAGAAATAGAATTTCTGCAGAAAATGGTGAAGTCCCAGTGTCTGAGAGGACTACTGGTATCACAAATTAGTTACGGCTGTGAATGATCTGATCTCGAAACAATAGTATAGAGGAGACCGACATAAAGCGCCACCTCTGCTGTGTAACTAATTGTGATATTAAACAAAGCAAGGAAACAGATTTTTACTTAACAATGATAAAATTGACAAGTCGTTCAAAATACAATTTCCTTATATTTTATTTAGTATATATACACTATCTACTCTTGTGCTGAAAGGTGAATGTTGCAAAAAATGGAATGAAATGAATTGGTAAGTTTACATATGATTTACAAATATTGATATTTATAAATATTACAACACGTTTTCCAATTATAGGAACAAAAATTATATCAGCTGTGCTGTTAATTAAGGATATAACGTTTATCAGCTATGCTGTTATTTACGTATAATTTATCCACTATGATCTTATTATTGTCTCTTGCTACGCTAATTCACGTTTTCTTCATTGACAGTTCTATGCTCACAATGCCGACAGAAATGGTACTAATGTGTACTCATCTCTCTTAAGTCTGTTCTTCTTTGTTTGGTTCACACCACCGGCAGAGTATCGTTCCTTTAGCCCACCCAAGACTGAGGGGGACCAAAGATGTAGAGTCTGGTCAACCTCTATGCTCCTGCGGAGTTCCAGGCAGCGGGATTGACTCGAACATACGACCTCAGGTTTTTAGGACACAATTAAACCTGTAACAAAGCAAAAATAGGGGCTAATTTCTGTCCTCAAGCCCACCTATTTCTAGTGTGAGTGAAATGAGCGTGTCTCCGATGTATGCATGTGGGATGAATGACAACATGGCTCAGTATGATTTAGCAATAGCGAGACAAGACAGGTGTCTACTTGCAAAACATTCTTTCTGATAAACTAATACATGGATACATTCAATAATATAGATTCAATACATGAATACATTTTATACATGAATACATCCCATAATATAAATCAATACATGAATAAATCCAATAATATGTACACCTAGGTGTGATACAACAATGTCCTTCCCCCTATACTATATCACGCCCTCTCTGACAATAGCTGGTAACATATATCCTAACAATATTGTTATGTTCTTATGATAGGAGTATATGAGACGAGGACTGTTTTGGTTATATTGCAGTTGGTCTTATCTGAGACAATAGATTGAGTTATAGGAGACAATAGATTGAGTCCTAACAAGGACTGTTTTGGTTATATTGCAGTTGGTCTTATCTGAGACAATAGATTGAGTTATAGGAGACAATAGATTGAGTCCTAACAAGGACTGTTTTGGTTATATTGCAGTTTGGAATTATCAGAGACAATAGACTGAAGTTATAGACTGACAATAGATTGAAGTATAGGAGACAATAGGTTGAAGTATGAGTCCTATTAGTCTTCGTCTATTCAATCATAATAGGAAATACAATCATTATACTTAATTCCCCCCAAGATACAATCAGTAACCTGATAGGTAGTATAAATGACACACAACAAATACCAACGGTTATCGTAAAAATATTTACCCTCCTAAGATTTTAAACTGGCCAGGTTTTGACGCGACTTAGTGAAGTAGGTTGCAGGTCGATGCCCTCAGGTAAGTTACCATAAAATCAAGGTGACAGCTTCTCCCTCTTCAGTCTGTATCTCTGGCGTCAAGTTCGGGGTTGCGTGGTTAGCATAAAATCCGCCCGATTATATAGTCAAGTAACTACTTGAGGAAAGCTTTCGGTTGGTTCCTGGCGGAGCAAGTTGATTGGTTTCCTCCGGTTTTGTACCTGGTCTCATACAGCCTAATTTTATTCAGTTTTCATCGGCCATCTTGCGTGAACAAGATGGCCGTTAATTTATTCTGTCTCAGAGACTGGTGAACGTTGATCGTTGATTGGTTGAAGCAAATCTGTATCTCGACATAGTGATTAACAAAGTAGTGGGTTACACTTCGTTTCACGACATAGCCCCCTCCTTTCCTAGCTGTGACTTGTCATAGCTGACGTGTAAACCCCTGCTGTGGTTAATCCTTTTGCGTCTGTCCTTCCAGAGTACTAGGGTGTCGACTTAAAAAATCAGCTCCTACATTGTCTCTTCCCGGAATGTAATTCACGGTAAAGGAATAAGGCGCAAGAAGCAGACTCCACCTTAACAATCTCGAATTTAGCTTTTTAGATGCAGCCAAGAATGTTAAAGGTTGGTGATCGCTTTGGACAATGAAGTGTGTCCCATACAGATAAGGTGAAAATTTGTTGATGGACCAAATTAGAGCTAAACATTCCTTCTCTATGGTCGAGTAGTTCAACTCAGCTGCATTCAGCTTCCTACTGGCGTAGGCGACTGGTAAAAGTTTTTCCGGCTGGGCTTTTGATTTCTGCAAGAGAGTTGCACCAATACCTATACTGCTAGCGTCCGTTCTTAATACAAATTCCTGTGTGATATCGGGTAGTGTAAGGATGGGTTTGCTGGTGAGTTTTGCTTTTAGCTCTGTGTAAGCTTTTTCACAATCAGCATTCCATTGGATTTTGTCAGGCTGTCCTTTCTTCGTTAAGTTAGTTAATGGTGCACACAGAGAGTTAAAATGGGGTATGTACTTCTGATAGAACCCACATAATGACACGAATGATCTCACATCTTTCTTCGTTTGAGGTCTGGGTGCCTTCTTTAGCTTCTCTATATTCTTTGGGTCAGGAGACATATGACCTG
Organism: Oreohelix idahoensis; assembly: GCA_024509875.1. NCBI lineage: Eukaryota > Metazoa > Mollusca > Gastropoda > Stylommatophora > Oreohelicidae > Oreohelix > Oreohelix idahoensis. Next base: position 142,544 of record JAMPIV010019830.1, on the reverse strand, counting down.
TAGAAATAGTGTGACCTAAGAATTCCAACTCCTTACAACCGATATAGCACTTGGTTGGACGTGCAGTCAATCCAGTTTCTCTCAGTCTGTCAAACAACATGGAGAGCGCTACTATATGCTCTTCAAATGTGTTTGTTGCAACAAGAATGTCATCCATAAAGTTAGTGATATGGGGATTTTGTAGAGGTTCCAATAATTTCCTCATCATTCTTGAAAAGATACTTGGAGCATTTTTCAGCCCAAAGGGGAGTACATTAAACTCGTAGTGTCCGTCTGATGTACTGAATGCCAGCATTCTCCTAACTTCTGGTTTCACTGGTATTTGGTAGTATCCCTTGCTTAGATCTACCTTCGATAAATACCTAGCCTTACTCAGTGTAGAGAACAGCTGGTTTGTGTCAGGTAATGGGTCCACCTGAGATTCTGTGATCGCATTAAGCTTCCGGTAGTCAATACATAATCTGTGTTCACCACTCGGTTTTCTCAATAGCACCACACTTGAGCTATAGGGAGATTCAGACTTTAAAAAATTTTCTCTTTTAAGAGATAGTCAATCTCATCCTTGAGTGCTTGTGCTTGCTATTGTTCAGTCCATGTCCGCAGCAATGCTTCCAGTGGACTGTGTATGGGGACGGCAATACTACAACGTTGCCGGACCCACACCTATTTCTATTGTAAGGGGCAGTATACCGATGTGGGGCCTGTCTCCATCAACTGTGGGGTACAGCCCTGGTTCCTACCTCCTTTGGTTCGGGTTTGTTTCTGCAGCTTTTTTAATACTGGTTGCTGACTACCCAAATTTTTTTCAAATGATCCAGGCCATGGTGTTCCGACAAATATCTAATCGGGGTGGGATGTCTCTCGTCCCCTCTCTGTACAATACGGAGAGTTGCCATGGTTACTGGTGTAACAGTAGACTTGTTGTGATTTTGTTTTCTCTTTATCACTGCTTCTACCTGTTGTTTTCTCTTGTGTATCTTCTTTGTGGGCCTACGTCCGCAACAATGCTTCCCTAGGTCCTGTAACTGGTCTACGCTTCTGAATGAGGTTACCTGGTTACATTCTGAACAGGATTTCATATACCGACTTATGTCTTCAATTATTCCTGGCCAGTAATATCGCAATGCTATATTTTGACCAGTGGCCCCTTTTCCTCTGTGGCCACTGCCTGATGTAGCATGCTCCTGCTCCATAATTTCCTCCCTATAGAATTTTGGCACTACCAGCTGTCCATGCCTTTTAGGTCCTTTTCCAGCTTGTCTGTAGAGTAGGCCATTTTCCATATAATAGTCTCCTTTCTCTGGAGGGTTATGGGCCTTTGGCAATTTGCCAAAACAAGGCTTCAATGTGCTGTCTGCTGTTTGAGCCTTTTTCATCTTTGTACGATGAATGTTTATAGTATCTCCCTCCTCCTTTTTGGTGCTCGACCTGGTATGGTTTGCTGCCATGACAACAGGTTTTATTGGGTCACCCAAAAAGACATATTTACATCCTATTACCAGCGGGTATATAGGATCATCACTTACTGCTGCTCTTATCACTCCTTCCACATAGCGAGTTCTCACGTTGATCCTTGCTATGGGAAGTGTCATGGTGCCGGTTCCCTGCATTGCCCCTTGTATGTCCACTGTTTCTGTGGTAAGTTGATCAGGGTGCACTAGGGTTGCACTCACGACTGAGTCGAATTCCAAACCTGAATCATATAAGCACTGAATTTTAGTGCCATTACATGTCACTTCCTCACAGACAGGGGGATGATGGAGGTCATTCTGACTACCTGCCAGTTCCTTCCTTCCCTTGTTCCCTGTTGTGAGACACGCAGCGTAATAAGGAGGGTTGTTCCTTCTGCAGTCTGCAGTATTGTGGTTACTCATTAGACAAGTTTTACACCACTTTCCTTCCTTCCGGTAAGGTGTCTTATCCGATCTTAGAGGGTTTTTGTCCTTTTGGTCAAATCTTTGTTTGTTCCTTGTGGTATGGTCATTTTGTTCATATTTTGTATAGTTTTGTGATGATTGGAAGTTTTCACTCTGCTTCTTCTTATTTCCTAATACTTCTGCCTGAGCTGCTTGATATCTCTCAGCAACAGTTACAATATCTCCCAATCTCTCTGCTCCTTGTTCCATGATAAACTTCCTCATTTCTTGAGGCATGGACTCTTTCACTTGCTCCATCATTATCATTTCTTTCAGATCCTGACACTTTCCTAAACTACTCCATTTTTCCAAATAGGTTTCCAGTCTAGCAGAGAATTGGTGATAGTTTTCTCCTGGAAGAAGTTTAGCTGTTCGGAATTTCTTTCTATATGATTCTGAGTTCTTTTCATATCTCACAAGCAGTGCCTGCTTCAGGATTTCATAATCTTCCTGGTCATCTCTTGAGAGCTTCAAATATACATCGTAGGCAACACCTCTCAATCCCTGAGATAGTTTAAGACTCCACTTTTCTTTCACTAAGCCATAGGTAGTGGCAAGTCTTTCGTATCTATCCAGGTACGACTCAATGGCGTCTTCTTTCTCAACAAATGGGTCCAGATGAAAATTCATGGCCCCACTTGAGGTGCTCTGGCTGGAGCTACTCTCAGAGTGAGGTGAGCTCCCACCATTATTGCCAGTATTTGCCTGAATTTCAAGCTCTTTTAATCTCAACTGATGGTCTCTCTCTGCTTGTAATTTCCTTTCCTCAGCTTCAATTTTCTTTGCCTCATTTTCAGCCTCCCATTTCTTGGCTTCCATTTCTAATCTTTTGTCTTCTCTCTCAGCTTCTGCTTGCAACCGCCTTTCCTCAGCCTCAAATTTCTTTGCTTCTCTATCAGCCTCTAATTTCCTTGCTTCAGTCTCTAATTGCAACTTTCTTTCTTCCCTATCCATGTGTTTGTCCACTTCTGTTGTGACATACTGAGTAAGAGCATCACCTGTCATATTTAATTCCTTACCCATCTGCATGACCGCAGTCCTGAACTTCACTAGATCAGCCATGGCTTACTTAGAGAGGGTATGTAAATTTACTATAACCAAATTATTGTAATTAAAATTAATTACTTTAAATGAACAAAAAATTTCCGTGCAACTTTGTGAGCATCAACTATTTACTGAGTACTAAATGGTACTCCTCCTAAGAAAATATTGTTTTAAAAATCCTAAAATAGAATTTTTTTTCCAAAAAATAAAAATTTATTTTCTTATGTTACCTATGGGTGGCACAAGATAGAGTGTAGATAGATGAATAGACTAAGTATGGCTCAAGATATACAGAAATATCCCAGGAACGAGCCCCCAGTGTGGCGAGAGGTTTTATTTGGCTCTTGGATCAGTATAGTACTGACAATTACAGAAATAGAATTTCTGCAGAAAATGGTGAAGTCCCAGTGTCTGAGAGGACTACTGGTATCACAAATTAGTTACGGCTGTGAATGATCTGATCTCGAAACAATAGTATAGAGGAGACCGACATAAAGCGCCACCTCTGCTGTGTAACTAATTGTGATATTAAACAAAGCAAGGAAACAGATTTTTACTTAACAATGATAAAATTGACAAGTCGTTCAAAATACAATTTCCTTATATTTTATTTAGTATATATACACTATCTACTCTTGTGCTGAAAGGTGAATGTTGCAAAAAATGGAATGAAATGAATTGGTAAGTTTACATATGATTTACAAATATTGATATTTATAAATATTACAACACGTTTTCCAATTATAGGAACAAAAATTATATCAGCTGTGCTGTTAATTAAGGATATAACGTTTATCAGCTATGCTGTTATTTACGTATAATTTATCCACTATGATCTTATTATTGTCTCTTGCTACGCTAATTCACGTTTTCTTCATTGACAGTTCTATGCTCACAATGCCGACAGAAATGGTACTAATGTGTACTCATCTCTCTTAAATCTGTTCTTCTTTGTTTGGTTCACACCACCGGCAGAGTATCGTTCCTTTAGCCCACCCAAGACTGAGGGGGACCAAAGATGTAGAGTCTGGTCAACCTCTATGCTCCTGCGGAGTTCCAGGCAGCGGGATTGACTCGAACATACGACCTCAGGTTTTTAGGACACAATTAAACCTGTAACAAAGCAAAAATAGGGGCTAATTTCTGTCCTCAAGCCCACCTATTTCTAGTGTGAGTGAAATGAGCGTGTCTCCGATGTATGCATGTGGGATGAATGACAACATGGCTCAGTATGATTTAGCAATAGCGAGACAAGACAGGTGTCTACTTGCAAAACATTCTTTCTGATAAACTAATACATGGATACATTCAATAATATAGATTCAATACATGAATACATTTTATACATGAATACATCCCATAATATAAATCAATACATGAATAAATCCAATAATATGTACACCTAGGTGTGATACAACAATGTCCTTCCCCCTATACTATATCACGCCCTCTCTGACAATAGCTGGTAACATATATCCTAACAATATTGTTATGTTCTTATGATAGGAGTATATGAGACGAGGACTGGTTGGTGATATATCAGGTTGGAGTTATAGGAGACAATAGATTGGAGTTAGATGCGACAATAGATTGAGTCCTGACAAGGACTGTTTTGGTTATATTGCAGTTGGTCTTATCTGAGACAATAGATTGAGTTATAGGAGACAATAGATTGAGTCCTAACAAGGACTGTTTTGGTTATATTGCAGTTGGTCTTATCTGAGACAATAGATTGAGTTATAGGAGACAATAGATTGAGTCCTAACAAGGACTGTTTTGGTTATATTGCAGTTTGGAATTATCAGAGACAATAGACTGAAGTTATAGACTGACAATAGATTGAAGTATAGGAGACAATAGGTTGAAGTATGAGTCCTATTAGTCTTCGTCTATTCAATCATAATAGGAAATACAATCATTATACTTAATTCCCCCCAAGATACAATCAGTAACCTGATAGGTAGTATAAATGACACACAACAAATACCAACGGTTATCGTAAAAATATTTACCCTCCTAAGATTTTAAACTGGCCAGGTTTTGACGCGACTTAGTGAAGTAGGTTGCAGGTCGATGCCCTCAGGTAAGTTACCATAAATCAAGGTGACAGCTTCTCCCTCTTCAGTCTGTATCTCTGGCGTCAAGTTCGGGGTTGCGTGGTTAGCATAAAATCCGCCCGATTATATAGTCAAGTAACTACTTGAGGAAAGCTTTCGGTTGGTTCCTGGCGGAGCAAGTTGATTGGTTTCCTCCGGTTTTGTACCTGGTCTCATACAGCCTAATTTTATTCAGTTTTCATCGGCCATCTTGCGTGAATAAGATGGCCGTTAATTTATTCTGTCTCAGAGACTGGTGAACGTTGATCGTTGATTGGTTGAAGCAAATCTGTATCTCGACATAGTGATTAACAAAGTAGTGGGTTACACTTCGTTTCACGACAAGTAGATTATTGTGACGTCTCTAATGTGGGGATGTATTTATTGTTATCTCTCTAATGTGTGGGAGTATATTATTGTTACGTCTCTAATGTAAAGGTCGAGAGGTCAGTATTTGGGTTCTGATTTTCCTAGGTTTTTGGGGCTGGTATATTGGAGCTATGGTTTTTGTTTCGTGCTGTCGTAATTTTATATTTTATTAGTCCTCATTCAATTTCATATCCACATGAAAATCGGTGCGACATAATATTCCTTGCGTCAAATATGTAGAAACCAATACGTCCTTATAGAGTGTCTTATGTCAGTGATGGCATAATTGTAGTCTCTAACATTCTTTATAGTGTTCGTTTGTTAAACTACATCGTGCTCCAGATTAAAAGATCATTTATACTTTGCCACAAGCCCTTATATAAACGACAGACCTGTGTCTATGGTTAACGAGACGCAACTTGCCAAAATGAGGCAAAACTCTTATTCGCCCTTTATTCTAATTGCTTAAGTCGGAGTCGATCTTGATCTACCGGTAGATCGGTATGCATCATTTGGTAGATCTTTAGGTGACGGAAGGGGTCAAAAGAATTTTTAACCTCGGTAAATTTCGTCTAGCTCCCTCAAATCGGCACTTAAAAGCGCGGCGTCCTTAGTTTTAAAGGTACTTTTACCGCATTCCTGGTGAAAACCTGCAATCTAGCGTACTAAAATTCAGTTTATTCGTGAACTGTATTAGATAGAAAGTGATCCTTTCTTTAAAGTGAAGTTAACATTCAATAAAATATTTACTTTTTATTTTCCATCGTTCTGTTGGTGGGATTGCAGTAAGCAGATTTGCATCTGAGATAAAAGTTACATATGCAATAGTCATATTCTGATATATGGAAACGTACAGGACGTTATAAAGATTGATTTTAAGGAACTTAAATGTTTCTGAAGTAGATCCCCACAGCTTCTATTTTTGCCCGTCTGAGTTTATAGAGTGGATGTCGACAGATACGCGAGAATGTATAGAAATAGATATTTGTTTCACAGGTGGTAGAATTGAGGAAAAAAGATCTGTCTCTGGAGTGATTAGGTAATTTCTTCCAGCCTATCCGCACGACTGTACTTTTTAATGCAAGACAGCTTTTATCTCCCTATGAAGAATAGATAAGTTAATCTACACACACAGAGCTATGTTACACAAGACACACACACACACACACACGTGAAAACTAAGGATAAATGGGTATGGGTCTGACCAACACACAAAGGTAAGTTTCTTTGTAGTTTATTATCATTAAAACTCGACAACATCAAAATATCTAAAGGAAAAAGATCAAAGAGTCATTTACATGCATATGAAATAAAGCAGAAAAAAAAACGTGCACCCTCTCCAAATGGAGAAAGAGAACCCTAAAATTATTTACCCAAAGGTTAAAGGTTAGCGCTCTGTTACAGAATGAACAGCAGGGGTACTCTATGAGACCCGGTAAAATTAACAAACTTTTAGACAAATCAGATATATGGATAGTTTTCCCTAAACAAGAAAATACTAGCACACTCTTGCAAACAGTGGCCACTCTCACACTCTTACCTAATTGCCTGGTATGGCAGGTCTGTAATATCCCTTGGTAACAGAATTACTCCGTGAGCATTATTCTATTCACTTAATATTCTGTCACCCCAGTTGTCGCAGCTCCAAATTGGCCCCAGTCCATCCCCCGAAATTATTTCATGAGGTGAACGCCTAATATGGTTGCGACTCCTATAAGTGTTATTACAACTAGTTAAAAAAACTAAGAGAGTTCTTGAGGTTCATTCTTTAGCAGGAAAAATACTTCCAGTATTGGGAAAACATCTGGTTGCTAGAGCTTTGTTCACAGGCTGATGATGGTTCTTCTAGCGGCCAACTTGTGGCTGGTAAAAAAAAAAAAAACCATATATATCTTTCTAGGTTTGGTAAGTCCAGTTATTAAAAATATTTATTATCCTCCAATACTCTCTGGCGTGTGCCCGTTCACGAATGAAATTGGCGATGCACGGCCAAGAAAAGGAGAAAATAACAAATCCATAAAAGGAACAGGAAACAAAAGAAAAAGACCGCTGGCCGCCCTTGTGATCAGGTCTGCGAAGAATACAAGAACAGTTATATAAAAATATGCTAAACCTATATCTAAACACACTGACGGGGACAAGACGATCTCTTCTCCACTCCGTCAGTCCTGATTAAATTTCAACGGCACACGGTGGTTCCTTACTCCTATCAGTTAACAAATTCCGCTGGCAGCTGAGTTCAGACGGGTCTGAGTTATGTTAGCTCGCCCGCCCCTGCTCGTCGGCGTCAGCGTAAAATGAAGCTTATTATTTAATCTGTCCATACGCGCTGCCTAAACAATGATCGTCTGTCATTAAATAGCTATTAAATTGTCGGCATCTGTTGGCTTTGCCGAATATGATTAAAATAATAGACAGTATTACAAATATGCACAAATTAAATATAACGTTTTATTCTATCCTTCACTATCAGTTTACTGTCTATACATGATTTAACATTTTAATAGAATATCTGGTAGGAAATCGCTACGCGTTACTTTATTTCACTCGTTTTACTAGCGAGAAAATCTAAGTGAAGACTAAATCTTAAAAGCTATCACTTCTTAAAAACATTTGCTCTATTATCCTTTACCAGAAAATTCAGAAATGAAAATCCTCCACGAACACTAGTAACAAATCCACACAAGGAAATCTGGTTTCTAGGACTGCGCTTAGACTATTCAAAATTCTGACTGACAACTGATGATGGGGTTAAAAACAACAGTATATATATATATCATTAGGATTCTCTGATCTCCGAATGCGTTAATTTCGCGGTCCGGTGTTATCCAGAATTTCAGAAGCTAAGCGTATCAAGATAAATGCTTTACGGTCGGTCTTCGTCGAGGTTTCAACCGTCATCAAAAGACTTACTGTTCCCTAACGGGTTTTCTCTGTAAGAATGCCCGCTTCTGAAGATCAAAGAGCCCAGGGGTTTCTAACTCCCCTGAGTACGAACTTCAAAGGGTCTGTGTTTTTGTCTTCATTACGTGCCAGCCTGTCTGAGAACTATTATGATTGGCAAATACTCGCGTGAGGGCGAGGTAAACACAGCCTGATTTGCTTTCCTGTTATGACTGATAGGTCACGCAGTTAGTAAACATTGCGTTAGCTCGTGTTAAAACAAAGAGGCGGGACGAGAGAGTAAGCTGCAGAAATAGACAGTGGGTATTGATACTTGGTTTCTAGCTAGCAAATCAGAGGGCAGCTATTGGGTGGTAATAATCTGTAAGATTACTGTAGACTCTTTTTCCATTATACGTCACAATTAGTGATGTCATCAGTACATGCAGCACATATAGCACACCAGCACCAGAATTATTTCCCCCCGTCATGATAAATATATCACTTTATATATATATATATATAAGTGCTGATTTCCACCAGATATATGTAGAGTGTCTATTTTGAGGTGTGTAGCAGTACTCTACTGGATATGTTGATGTGGAGCTATAAAGTATTGATGTGTCTTGGTAGTAGCACCACTCAACATGGAGGGTTATCGCTCTCGGACACCAGCAGGGATGATGAGGCAAGATCTTATGGTGTCGTGGTCTGGTTTATGTGTGACGTGTTTATGAAGACAAGTATCAGATAGGGACGTCACATCAAATCATAAACGAGTAAAGTCAATAAATCGTTGAACAGCAAGTGATGTTGTTGGTAACATATAATGTGTACGCCACAATGACAGGATTCATGTAGTAACATCACAGGTATAATACAATAGTCATTACATCATCGACGTAGTCAATACAGCAGGAACAGCAGACAGCATCAATAATAATGGTACATTATATGCCTTCTTAGGATATCATAAACAGCTGTGCATGTAGTCAGGCGGTAAGCTTTCCCTTTCCATCATAGCTAGTAGATATCAAATGGGAGATTAAATCTAGTCTCCTATATTCGACCTCAACAAGACAGGCATGTCTTTTGAGCGTCACATTATCGTCCTCTATGTTCCTTAAACAACAAAGGTATCAAACCTAGATCCATCAATAAAGTTCAGGAAGCAAATTGTCCTTGGGACAGGCATCAATCGATGCGTGACAATATAAGTGGATCGTGAGCTGAGCAAACTCGTCATATCATAGACTCTTTAATAAGGCAGGCTAGGCAAAAATGTCAACATCGCAAGATGGCGATAAAGTTACTCAGTAAAGATTTAATTACCTGTTCATCAGGAATTAAATCACATAAATCACATAGGCCTCCCGGCACTTTGAATAGCATAGAGATATATCATCTCAAAAAAGGAACAACAATGATGAGGACTCCTTCCTGAATAATATAAGCGAAGACGCTAGCACAACGCTACGTCTCGCTTTAACAGTAATTCTGCCCAGACTGACTTGGGCGGAAATCATTCAAACACTGACACAACCTAGGACATGCGCAGAACACGCGAATCGAATACAGCTCAGCTAACTTACGAAACGAAGAATGTTCTACGATGTTCGTCTGAAGATTTCGAACCTTAAAAGGAAATGACATCGCAAGTTGCCAACTGTTTCTAGGAAAACGCTCCATACATGGTTATGACTTAAAATCGCTCACACACAAACTATCAACAATCCTCGCTATCAAGATAAGACAACTTCTTAACGATGCTATCAAGATTAGACGACTGTAGAAATAAAAGTGACTACAATTCCATGAGTTACTTCCCATGCATTAAAAAAATTAAATATAGTCAGAATGCATGGTCAGAATATATGGTCAGAAAAAGTTGCGAGAAGTTTAGCGCAACATATATATATATATATATATATATATATATATATATATATATATATATATATATATATATATATATAACACAGCATTGGAACACAGAATATCATGACGTAAAATTGCATCATTCGTGACGTATTTTCTAAAATATTTTCAAATTCACTGCACAGCGACTTTATAAACACCCTGTATATATGTGTGTGTGTCACGGGATTGCCTCCACTTGCTTTACAGTAGTGGTCCACTAATGGTCACAACGCAAGCGTATCTAAAAGTAGGTCGTCCAAGGTATCTATCTTCGCGCAAGACTACTCTTGGCAAAGATGTAGATAGAAGATGAATGGCGTTTCTACCTTAGGGGAGCCTTCACAAGATATTCCCAGAAGTCAAGAACAAACGCTGCTTAAGGACTGAGCAAATTTGTTAACTTTTTATCTGGTCCGTCGCTTTTTGTGAAGGGGTTATGCAATGATTCTGGCCGTTCAAGCCCCCAGTTGGAGTAATCCAACGAATGCCCTCTTATAAGTAATGGCGCTATATATATATATATATATATATATATATATATATATATATATATATATATATATATATATATATATATATATATATATATATATATATATATATATATATATATATATATATATATATATATATATATATATATATATATATATATGTATATATATATATATATATATATATATATATATATATATATATATATATATATATACATATATATACATATATACATATATATACATATATGTTATATCAAGAAAAACTGGCTCAAACGTTTGCTTTCGTACATATAAACTTAATCAACTATTATTGTTTAGTTTAAAATAACATACAACAAATTTAATAGTCAATTAGTTCAACAAGTTAAAATAAGGATTTAATGGGGGGAAAGTTATATTAAATTTTTCCTCATTGAGGTTTGGTAGGGCGTTAATAATGTCCGTATTTTGCTGTAGCCTGTTACACACAACTGAGCTCCTGGTGAGTCCTGCAGCTGTGGTTTCGGTCACTTCTTTTTGGTGATGAGTACACTTCTCCACATAATTCGTCCACTGTAGGCGGTTGGGGGTGATACTCTTCACTAGTGGCGTAGGAACCTCAGTACTTAAGTCTGATGTCTTGTAACCACGAACTGTGACAAATAGACAGAAACAAATGCCTTCTGCTGAGTACATTTGTTCTCCGCAAACTAACAGGCCCATTGTCATGCGCTCCACCCACCAATGTTAACCTCTCAGAAGAATTAAATTCCCGAGCACACAATGTAACTCAGGGAATATGATGAAAATTCACCAATATCCTTCTGGGTGTCAACTAGGAAATTGCGCCTGGAGTGCGTGAATAATCTTCTTCTTCTTCTTTGATCCTTAGCCGCCGACCGTCAAAGCAGTTAGTGGCCATCACGCCTAGTGGCGTCTTGTAGGGCAACAACAAATTGATTCCACTTTGCTCGGTCGGTGGCCATCCTTCGTCTTCTTCTTCTTCGATCCTTAGCCGCCGACCGTCAAAGCAGTCAGTGGCCATCACGCCTAGTGGCGTCTTGTAGGGCAACAACAAATTGATTCCACTTTGCTCGGTCGGTGGCCATCCTTCGTACAGTGCCCCAACTCTTGTTCATTCTTTGCATCTCAGCCTCCACAGTCCTCCGCCAGGTTGTTTTTGGTCGGCCTCTCTTTCGTTTTCCTTCAGGGGTCCAAAGAATAGCTGTTCTTGTGATGGCATCGGGGTCTCTTCTGAGGACATGGCCAACCCAGCTCCAGCGTCTGCCAGCTATGATGGTGCATGTCCTCCTGCTTGCTCCGAGTAAGCAGATCTTGGTTGGTGATGGTATTCGGCCAAAAGATTCGGTGAATTTTTCTTAGGCATGTTGTGTGAAAAGAGGACAATTTCGACATTTCCTTCTCTGTAACTCTCCAGCATTCCGCACCATAGAGAAGCACAGAAAGCACACAGCTCTTATATAATCTTAATTTTGTGCTTGTGCTGTATTGAGAGGACTTCCAGATGTTGTTTAGGCTAAAAAAGGCTGTTCTTGCCTTATTCATTCTGATGTTGATGTCTTTGCCTGCCCTGCCGTCTGGTGTTACTATGCATCCTAGGTATGTGAAGGTGTCTGTCTGTACCAGTTGCTGATTCCTTACTGATATGCGTTCAGGGTTTCTCACATTGAGCGTCATGACCTCTGACATCTTTAACTTGATGTTCAAGCGTGAATAATGATCTGCCTGAATTACAATTAGAAAAGGTATTTAAATCTCACAAAATGATTCTATATGCCAGCCTCGTATATAACCACTTAGCAAGAAACCTGTAGAATTTACATTAATAAATAAATTGTTTACACTTACCCCAAAATTTTGGGAATACACTCTTCTCCTGGCACAGATTTAGAATGGTCACACAGCCCTTTAGTTAGATGCGGTTCGAATCACTTAGGTCTGGAAATATGAGTTAATTCCTCGGACGGCTGGGGTTCTGCGAATTCCTGGCCTGGGAAAACTGTTTGTATAATTCCTCTTATGACTTGGTCTGGGAAATATGAGTTAATTCCTCTGACGGCTGGTGTTCTATGAATCCTGCCTGGGAAGACTGTTGGTATAAGTCCTCTTATGACTCCTTGTGATAAACTTCCCAAGTTTCCAGTCTTGTATTAAAATGGCGGGTTTACTTGTAAATTCCAAAGTTGCCCAATACTCGATCTGGTACTCATAGTTGTGGAATGATAAGTCCTATTCTCTTTCCTCTGGCTTGTAGGAGGTGTTTAGTTGACATATTTACAATATTATACATTGGTATACTTGTTATGTTCGCAAATATTTTGTAAACAAAATAGTGCTTAAGGAAAAGTCATTATTGAGTTACTTCCCTTGAAAGTTGTGTCGGCTCTTTCGATCGAACTCCGCGGATGGATCCAGTTTTCTGCGATTTATTCTTTGTTTGGGTAGTAATAGATTGTTCTTGCTTCAGAATATCTATGGCCTGAATTTATGTGTATTGTTTGTCTGAGTAGGACGAGTCTGTCTTATATCTGTATATCTTTACATATCTAAGTCGAACTATATGTTCTGTTGTCTCTAGAGAGGTCAAAGGCTATTCGGCGGATGTGTCGCTAGAGTGTGGTGTGATTTGGCTTCGTCCTGATGGGGACTGTTTTTTCTATGTCGGCTTGTCGCCGGGAAAAAAGTGATCTCAGTATTTGTGGGGAAAGTGATAGTCGTCTAGACCTATCGTGTATGCTTTACCCCAGTGTTTATTCGTATTGCCAAGGAATGGCAGAATCATATTTCTGATACCAAGGTAATAATAGATACTCTTATGAACTCTCGTACGAAGCCACCATTTTCGATAGGTACGATTTGAATGTCTAAGAGAATATATTTGACTCGATGAAAACGACTTCGATTCCTAGCAGCACTATATCCTGTAGAATGCAGTCAATTGTTCATGATCAAATCTACAGAGCAATGAAATGTTTTATGAATGACTAACTTTAGGACAGATTCATTATCTGTATCCAAACGTGAGTGACAGCTCACGAGTGAAGCCATCTTGGAACCAAACAAGTAGTGACTTTCAAGAAGAGAAAAGGGATGCCCGTATTATCGCTTGATTAGTCCAGAGATCACTGCTACACATGAGAACCCTTTATTAGCGGTTCAATATTATTATATGGAAAAATATGTGCTGAACATTATGTTGGAGAATCGTCGCTAGACGAGATTAGGTCTAGAAGCCATCTGAAATATTATTTATAAGCTGACGTGCTCAGTCAGTGAAGTCAGTTGATATATATGTATGGGCGATACTGAGTGCTTGGCTACTGACAGTCCATTATACAATTATTCTACATGAGTGCCCATGTAACATTGCAAGACCATTTATCCACTGTACCATGATGTATTATGCCAACCTGTGATTTGTCACTATCTGTGCTGTCGAGTGTATACGTCCAATTAAACTGTAGAAAGGTACACAGTCGTTGGTGTCGATGACTTCCAGCCATACATGAGTGTGAGAAAAGAACATTTGTCAACACCACGAACCCTTATTATCATTCGCACATTATACACTCAATCCATGTCTACACACCACTGCGTAGGTCAAGTTGACATTCCATACACTACAGTGGAGCAAACAACACCATAGAGATCTTATCAACTGATGATGATGATGATGTCTGCTTCCATCCACTTATATCTATCTATCTTTTGGTGGATATCATTAACGGGAATAAAAATAACAACTTTATCAACTGGTGGACCAGCTTTCTGGGTTTGACCTCGCAGAAGTTCAGAAGTCAACAGAGTACCGATACCAGACCGTTTCCTGTGGCTGATACGACACACTTGCAGTATTGGTTTGCTATTTGTCAACACTTCGTCACGTGACCTGTCAAGTGAATGCAGTATGTAGGTCAGCGTTGTTGACATTTTTACATTAGACATTACAGAGTTTCACTGAACAGGTGGATCAATTCTTGTCAATATTAACAGGAAGACAGTATTAGTGAACTAAGAAGTCCTATTTTCATCGATGGATCTTCTTGTTTTCTATATATGAACTTTAATATTTAAGGCCAGAATGTTTAATTGAATAAAGTGGCAGTTTGTTTATTTTCATAAAAATAACTTTGCCATTACTGTAAAACTGAGCCTATTTTGCAACACATACTATCATACACATAATTTATATATTTATGTTTACATGTTATTTGTTTGTATAGTAGTTAGTTTCTATGTCAGCGGGTTGTGTTTAAGGTTGGGCGGCGTCCTCACAACAGAATATCCCACGTCATAGAGGGTCCGTTGTGGGCGTTTTCTATAGGTGCAATTTTCTTGATTGAAAATTTGCTGCGACAACTGTTGCTTTTGTGTTAGCTGTGAAGTCTGTAATTATTGTTATTTTTGTAATATTTCTTTGTTCTTTAGTTTTGTTTTGATTTGTTTGTAATTTGTTGGTCTAACCTTTTCTATCTTTCAGTTCTATTCACAATTTATATTCATATATTGTGACGTCATTTGTGTTGTTATTCTTTGCAGATTCTGTGATTATTTTCATTGATTTCCCTATTTGATTTATTTTGATTTCTGCAAACGTTCTTGTATTGTCAGTCCTATTTGTACTTTATGTATTCTGTTGGTTGACATATGTTTTATATAGGTATATTTCATAATACACAATTGCCTGTGCATTGCACTTGGATTATGGTATAAACCAGTACCTGATTATTATTACTGTTATACAAGACCTTATTAAGGCTTGTGACCCACAGATATTGGGATAGTATACTGATTAATCAAGTCAGTAAGAACTTGTGGTATTATTATTGGTTCAGGTGATTAGTATTATTGTTAGACATCATGTCTACATTAGAATACTTCATTACACAAGGGAAATCCCTTGATAAGACTGGTCAACAATTAGAACAATGGGCTGTTGCTCAATATGACAAAGCATTAGCTGCAGAAGAGAAAAAAGCTGCTGCAGAAGAGAGAAAAGCCATGGCTGAAGAGAAAAGATTAGAAAGAGAAGCTGAGGCTGCTGCTGAACAAAAGAAATTACAGATGCAGGTGGAGGAAAGGAGATTTGAAGCTGAACAAAAAAAAAATAGAAAGAGAAGCTGCTGCTGAACAAAAAAGATTAGACAGTGAAGCTGAACAAAAAAGATTAGACAGTGAAGCTGAACAAAAAAGATTAGACAGGGAAGCTGAACAAAAAAAGATTAGACAGGGAAGCTGAACAAAAAAGATTAGACAGGGAGGCTGAACAAAAAAGATTAGATGCTGAAGAGAAAAAAGCAATAAGAGAACATGAATTTGAGTTAGAGAAATTGAGATTGACAAGTATGAGTAATGTTAATCAGGCATCTAGTGGTAATGGTAAACCTTCTACTTACAAGGTTAAGGTTCCACCGTTCAATCAGTCCAGTGACGATATTACATTCTGGCTGGATAGATTTGAACGTTCTTGTCGTACACATAATGTGGATAAATCACAATACGCTAATCAATTAGCAGAAAACTTGAAAGGTGAATCTTTGACTAGATTATGCCTTGTAGGAGAAGCAGATAAGGATAATTATGATGTCATTAGGGCGGCTTTGATAAAAAAAATACCAGCTAAGTGAAGAAGGCTATCGCCTTTTATTTAAGACGATGGTGCCTGAGACAGGTGTAGAATTCTCAGAATTCACTGCAAAGGCACGTCTCACAGTTGATCGTTGGATTGAGCTTTCCAAAACAGAAAAAAAACGTATGAAGGACTTATGGATTTGTTGCTCAGAGATAAGATTATGTCATGTGTTAACAAACCCTTCCTTGAATTTATACATGAGCGTAAACCCAAATCTCTAAAAGAAATGGAAGAATATTGTTCCCAATATGTCACTGCACACCCCGACGTGACTTTTGGCAACACTAAGATTAAGGAGAGTATGCCAGTTGCTTCAGCAACACCATAAAATCCCAATTATTCACACAGATTTCAGGGACCTCAAAACAGATTTGATAAAAAAGGTAACCATAATAGTTATCAAAACCAAGGTAACCAATCATTTCAGGGTTCTTCTTCAAAGAACTGGAGACGAGCTGATAGCTCTCGACACAGGGGTGGTCATAATTATAGGAATTTCCGTAGAGGAAGTAATTATAGAAACTATCAGGGTTATCCGTCTTGGAGTCAACAAGATCATAATTACAGAGATACTCATTATAATGAATATGATAATGGTAACCAAGGGAACTATGACTCAAACCCAAATAGGGGTTACAATAGAGGTAACAATAACTACAGAGGTGATAATAACCGAGGTAGATCTCAAAACAAAAGACATAAACCACATTTTCAGGCAAACTCTGCACAACAAGAGTCCCATGAAGCCTATAAACAGAGTAAAGATAATAATGATGCTAGTAATATGGCATGTGCCGCTTTTGATTTTGGGAGAGCATCTCAGTGCCCCCAATGCAAAACGTTATTTGAGCCAACCACAGTGTCTACTTTAACACATTAACTACCGAATTAAAAAACACACTGTGGCCGAATTAAATTTTTTTCCCATTTTCATCCTGTAGGTGTTTGCACAAAGTAAGCTGTAGTTTTCGTAATTGTTTACAGATTTGTATGAATTACACGTCATTTTAAAGATAAATGAATGTACTATTACAATAAACATTAGTTGCAACTCTAATAGAGGTTGTTGCTATTTAACGGCCCTCCGATGGCCGAGGACTTGCAATATTTTCACAATTATAACTGCTTGCGCCCCATCTCTATCAAAATCACAATTTCAATCAATGTGCACACCGTTTTCACTCTTGTCCTCGTCGCTAGATCTTTCAGTCAATTGTTGAAACATGTTTCTATCCTATTCAGCCGTTAGACGAGATGTACACGCATTTTTTTGTAGTCCTAGCACTAGTTGCCACGGTAAACAGTTTTACACGATTTGGTAACTAACCCAAAACGCTGAAAAATATGAACATAATATCAATTTTTCAGTGTTCTACAACAACCATGCTTTGGAAATTTGTTTTTCGGTGGCAACTTAAAATCTCGAACCAGATCAGAGAGTGTTTCAGTACATTTTTCTTTCGTTTTATTACTAAAATTAGATTGGCGCCCTGAGCGGCTTGCGGTCCAAATGTGATTATGTTGTGAGCCGCTGACAGCGGCTTGCGGTAGTTAATGAGTTAAGCTGTGGCCATCCTCTTCCTGCTCTTCCGGCATCAGTCGCGCATGATGGAAGAGGTTCTCTTGTCTTACATAAGGGTTTAGTGAATAACAATCCAGTCTCTGTGCTATTTGATTCTGGATGCACCACAATTGGTGTTAGGCAGTCACTCGTAGATCCTTCCCGTGCCACTGGACAAGTAGTCAAATGTGTAACATTTGGCGGCACATTAGAGAAATACTCTACTGCTATCATTAGGATTGCTACTCCTTTCTTTACAGGAGATGTACACGCATGTCTTCTCCCGAATCCGATCGCTGACCTCATCATCGGTCGCATTCATGGAGTCAAAGAATGCACTCCGCAACAAATTTCCACGTGGGAAAGGCAAAACATGCAGATTGCTAACGCTGTAGTCACTAGAGCTCAGGCTCTTAATATGCCTCAAACTTCATCTACTGAAGATAATGAAGTGCATAACCAAGATAATCCCTTGGTAATTTCTCGTGACTCGTTTATAAAACAGCAAGAAGATGATCCCACTCTGAAGAAATTCTTCATTCTTGCAACTAAAGGTGATCCGAATAAAGATACAAGTCGTAAATCGTGGATTACAAAGAAGAATGGCGTACTTGTACGTATGGTTCAAGACTCCATTACGTCAAGTCATTCTCAAATCCTGGTTCCCAAGAATTTGAGAGTTAAAATTTTGCAGCAGGCTCACGACTCTCAGTGTGCTGGACACATGGGTTTTTCCCGTACTAAGTCAAGAGTCCTTGCGGCTTTCTTTTGGCCATTGGTAAACAAGGACATACGGATTTATTGTCGATCTTGTAAAGTATGTCAGGAAGTTAAATCCAAAGGTCCACGGCATGCTGCACCCATTCAGGCGGCGGACATTCCTATTCGGCCGTTCCAAAAAATGGCCATAGACATAATTGGTCCATTTAAGATCAAGTCTGCCAGAGGACATCAGTTTATCTTGACGTGTGTTGATATGTGCACACGTTGGCCAGAGGCTATTCCTCTGAAGAGCATTACTATTGCTGATATTGCAGATGCTCTTTGGCTTATATTTTCTCGTCTGGGGTTCCCCGGAAAGATATTGTCAGACCATGGCACCCAACTAATATCAGATACCATGTCTCAAGTAATGTCTACTCTGCAGATAGATAGATCTTTAAGTAGTATCTACCATCCAATGTCTAATGGTATGGTCGAACGCCTTAATAGAACACTTAAAAAAACTTACTGGGGAAGATAACTGAGGATCATCCTCAAGACTGGGACAGAGTTTTACCTGCGGCCCTCTTCGCTTACAGAGAGGTACCCAATGAACATACAGGATTTTCTCCCTTTGAACTCGTCTTTGGCGCGCGTCCGCGTGGCCCTATGTCGTTGCTTCACGATCTCATTACATCTGACAATATTGACGATGACACAAAGTCATCCTACGAATATGTCATCGCGTTGAGACAAAAGATTATCGAAGCATGCAAATTAGCAACTTCTTCTTCTGAATTTGCGAAACAGAAGGCAAGGCAATTTGCCAATAAGAAGAGATGCTTACGACAACTTTGTCCTGGTGACAAAGCATTTGTATTACTACCTTGTAGGGAAAACAGACTACTTATTTCTTGGAAAGGTCCGTACAATATAATATCGAAAATTTCCGATGTCGACTATATTGTCGATATTGATGGGAAGCATAAAACCTTCCACATCAATATGCTTACGGAATTCCATGAACGTCCGGATTATTTGCAACCCATTTTCCAAGCAACGGACAATTCTCCAGTACAACATGGTCATTACTCATCACTGTCCGTGATACAGGATGAGGAAACAAGTTTTTCAGATGTAAATCTTCCTCTTCCAATGATCCCACTTCATTCTAGTGAATCATGGAAGAACGTTACTGTCTCTCCTGATTTGTCTCTAGGAGAACAGCGACAAGTTTCAACTATGTTGCAAACATTTCAGGATGTACTCACTGACATCCCTGGACAAACGCATGTCATTGAACATGACATTGTTCTAACTGACCATACTCCTATTAGGGTTAGACCTTATCCTATACCTATACATTTTCAAGCACAGGTCGAGAAAGAGTTGGATGAGATGATAGATTTGAAAATAATCGAACCATCCACCTCTGCATATTCTTCGCCGATGGTTATTGTTCGTAAAAAAAACAATAACATACGTCTTTGCGTTGACTATCGAAAATTGAATCAAGTAACGAAGTTCGATGCCGAACCTATGCCTTTACTGGAAGAGCTACTTACTCGACTCTCCAAATCTCATTTTTTCACTAAAATTGATTTGTCTAAAGGATATTGGCAAGTTCCTTTATCTGAACGCGCGCCAAACCTCTCACGGCTTTTTCAACACCTAGAGGTTTGTTCCAATGGAATTTTATGCCTTTCGGTCTTATGAACGCACCAGCTACATTCGTACGCATGATGCGCCGAATCCTATCTTATCGGTCAGATGTCATTTCATATCTAGACGACATCTGTCTTTTCAGCGATACTTGGGAAGATCACTATTCAGGGTTAGATGAATTGCTGTCTACTTTGCGCGAGCACAACCTGACAGCGAAACCCTCTAAAGCCTATATTGGTTTTAGCGAAATTTCTTTCCTAGGCCACCGAGTTGGTCATGGTTTCCTAAAGACAGAGGACCATAATACTAGTAAGATACTTAACATCTCAATCCCTAAGACTAAAAAACAGGTGAGAAGTCTGTTAGGTCTTATTCAATTTTATGGCAGATTCATTCAGAATCTATCCTCTATCATGGCACCTCTTTCAACACTTCTAAAGAAAGGTTCGCCTAATGTGGTCCACTGGTCTCAGGAATGCCAATGCTCTCTGGATAAGATTAAAACATTGTTTTCAACACCACCTATTTTAGTGCTACCTACTAAAGATAAGACATTCGTTCTTCGTAGTGATGCTTCATCCACTGGGATTGGAGCGGCACTAATGCAAGAGTACTCTGGAACTCTGCATCCTGTAATGTATATTTCCAGAAAACTTAATGCGGCAGAAAGGAATTATTCGGTTTTAGACCGTGAGCTATTAGCTATGGTTTGGTCGATCCTCAAACTACAGAGATTCCTTCTAGGCGCACATTTCATAGTAGAAACCGACCAAAAAGCTCTTACTGCTATACAGAGTAAGAATTTGAAGAGCTCGAGGTCTACTCGATATGCAATTGCTCTTCAACCTTTTCATTTCTCTGTGCGAGCTATTCGTGGATCAGATAATGTGATGGCAGACATTCTGTCAAGATGCCCACATGATTCCACATAACTATTAGGGCTTAGACTTCTTGATATGTCTAGTTCTATAGTAGTTCCTTTTCTATATCATGATAGATACACATTTGTAATTTAATAATATAATGATTGTATCACTACATAGCGGTTCATTGATGTTTATTCACCGCTGTGCTTTGATGATTTTTTCTTCATAAATCATAAATTTAAGATATCTAATACGAAATGATGATATGAATTTTTTAGGCATTGTGTAATTGCCAGAATTGTATTATACTTTGATGACACCTTCCTGGAAAAATATACTTGTAGAGAAATAATTTCTCTCAGTTTATGAGACACATTCTCACCAGTCGCTCCATGGGTCGACTTGGCCTCATGTTAGGCGTTGTAGGTATTCCTGATATTTTCATCTGCGCATTATTCATGCGTTGTGAGCCTATTGTACGTTGCTCCTAGATGTATTTCAAAAAAAAAAAAAAGTTCCATTTTTTTTTTTCCCGGGAGGTGTGGTAAGACTGTTACGTGCAGTCTTTGATATCTTACAATATTATACATTGGTATACTTGTTATGTTCGCAAATATTTTGTAAACAAAATAGTGCTTAAGGAAAAGTCATTATTGAGTTACTTCCCTTGAAAGTTGTGTCGGCTCTTTCGATCGAACTCCGCGGATGGATCCAGTTTTCTGCGATTTATTCTTTGTTTGGGTAGTAATAGATTGTTCTTGCTTCAGAATATCTATGGCCTGAATTTATGTGTATTGTTTGTCTGAGTAGGACGAGTCTGTCTTATATCTGTATATCTTTACATATCTAAGTCGAACTATATGTTCTGTTGTCTCTAGAGAGGTCAAAGGCTATTCGGCGGATGTGTCGCTAGAGTGTGGTGTGATTTGGCTTCGTCCTGATGGGGACTGTTTTTTCTATGTCGGCTTGTCGCCGGAAAAAAAGTGATCTCAGTATTTGTGGGGAAAGTGATAGTCGTCTAGACCTATCGTGTATGCTTTACCCCAGTGTTTATTCGTATTGCCAAGGAATGGCAGAATCATATTTCTGATACCAAGGTAATAATAGATACTCTTATGAACTCTCGTACGAAGCCACCATTTTCGATAGGTACGATTTGAATGTCTAAGAGAATATATTTGACTCGATGAAAACGACTTCGATTCCTAGCAGCACTATATCCTGTAGAATGCAGTCAATTGTTCATGATCAAATCTACAGAGCAATGAAATGTTTAATGAATGACTAACTTTAGGACAGATTCATTATCTGTATCCAAACGTGAGTGACAGCTCACGAGTGAAGCCATCTTGGAACCAAACAAGTAGTGACTTTCAAGAAGAGAAAAGGGATGCCCGTATTATCGCTTGATTAGTCCAGAGATCACTGCTACACATGAGAACCCTTTATTAGCGGTTCAATATTATTATATGGAAAAATATGTGCTGAACATTATGTTGGAGAATCGTCGCTAGACGAGATTAGGTCTAGAAGCCATCTGAAATATTATTTATAAGCTGACGTGCTCAGTCAGTGAAGTCAGTTGATATATATGTATGGGCGATACTGAATGCTTGGCTACTGACAGTCCATTATACAATTATTCCACATGAGTGCCCATGTAACATTGCAAGACCATTTATCCACTGTACCATGATGTATTATGCCAACCTGTGATTTGTCACTATCTGTGCTGTCGAGTGTATACGTCCAATTAAACTGTAGAAAGGTACACAGTCGTTGGTGTCGATGACTTCCAGCCATACATGAGTGTGAGAAAAGAACATTTGTCAAAACAACGTTTTAT
The DNA here is from genome assembly GCA_024509875.1 of Oreohelix idahoensis. Classification (NCBI taxonomy): domain Eukaryota; kingdom Metazoa; phylum Mollusca; class Gastropoda; order Stylommatophora; family Oreohelicidae; genus Oreohelix; species Oreohelix idahoensis. The sequence continues at coordinate 119,544 of JAMPIV010019830.1, read as the reverse complement.
CATTCATTACTCATCCTACGCGTATTTGAAAATATTAAATGTAATATACACGCGTGGCCTCTTACAACAGTGATGTCAAATCGTTACATAAGACTTCCGGCGCACCTCTGTCTATCACAACATTGTGACCGTGTTTCTGGCGTAATGATTTCTGCCCAGATGTCTAGCCTGAAAGATTATCTAATTATCCCCTTTATCTGCATGCCTCCGCCAGACAGATGTCTGGTCAGACATGTTGTCTTCTTCCGTCGTAACACAATACAAGCTAGTGTCAACATGACCAACAGCTTTCCAATGGGGTCAAATGTTTGCCCGACACGTTCCACAGGTGGTCAGACGGATTATGCAATAAGCGGGTGACTGGTCTGACGACTGGGTATTGTTATGATAATACGTCTGAGAAGTGGTAAACAATAAGATACGCATTACTCCCGTAGCAAATACTGCCATAGGGGAGTGGCGTGTTAGAGACTTCACCATGCTATGTCCAGCATAGAGCAAAATAGTGAAAATAACGCACGAAAAGGCATGATTTATGCCAAATAAAAACGATGAGTGAGAAAAATGAAGACAATGAAAGGATACTGCCGGAGGGCTGAAGGTGTGAGAGATCACACAAAAGAGCATGTTCAGACGGTTTGTCACAGTGTGTATGTGGGTGTGTGTTGCATCTGCTAGTCTTTCTGGTGTCTGTTTAACCCAGTGTTTCTCAACCGGTGTGCCTCGGCTCCCTTGTGTGCCGCCGCGCCTATCAAAGTGTGCCACAAAAAATGTGTAAATTTACTACATGAAGTATATTCTTAGTGATCATGTAATATTAAAATGATCTTACAGCTTGAATTTATTCAATAATAATTGGAGCTTTGCACTGCTTTGAACAAAAACAGTATTTTTCAAAATTTCATGATATTATAAAACGCAAGAGGCGCATAAACAACATTCAAAGGCCATGGACGGAGCATAAACTTTGACCTAATTAAATTTCGTATCAGAAAGAGCGGTAAGGTAGAGGTCATTGATAATTTGCGCATGCGCGTACAATTCGTGTTGTATGTTTCAATTTTTTTTTTTTTTTTTGTGCGTTCGCCCGCTAATACTCGAGGCGAAATCTCGGGTTATTATTTTATGTCTAACCTGACATTGATTTTACGTGAGTATCCCTTTATTTCTTGTACAGAGACAGGTGTCCCTCGCCATTCAGGCAAATACTCGCCGATTTCGGAGGTACCCATTGCAGCTGGGTCGGCTCAGGAGCCGCCAGTCCTTGGTCGACGACACTCCTTCAAATGTCCTCGCCAGGTCTCGAGTTAATCCAGTCCAAATCCCGGTCGACGAAAAATCCTCAAATGCCGTCGCCCGGGTTTGATCCTGTATCACCCGGTCGCCAGAGCGGTGTTGTAACCACTACGCTAGCGCGGCTCCTTTCAATTTATAATTAACACATTTATCGGCGTGTTGTTTCTTGCTTGTTTTTGATTTGTAAAACTGTGTAAAATAGTTAGTACATTCGATTTGCCGATTTAAAACTTTATTAAAAGTATATAAACTAACTGACATTGATAGATTTATTACACGAAAACGTGACCAAGAAAATAGTAACAATGACAGCATGACTAGTATGTGCAGAAATGAAAACATCAGTTTGGACGAGGTCACGCCAACACCGAATAAGATTTCTAAACCTAAAGTTCGTAGACAGTACATGGACAGTTATTTAAGTCTGGGATTTTCTTGGTCTGGAAAAAAGATTGTCCTCAGCCATTATGTGTTGTGTGCGGTGACAAACTTTCGAACGAAGCCATGGTTCTTCATAAATTGAAAAGACATTTGACCACTAAACATGCACGTCTCGGGAATAAAGATTTGAATTATTTCACAACATTAGTTGAACAACACACAAAATAAGTACGCTATTTGGAACAAAGAGTTGAAGTATCTGAAAAAGTTTCAACAGCTTCTTATCAAGTAGCCGAAATCGTAGCAAGGAAATGAAATCATATACTACAGCTGAGTCACTTATTGTGCCTGCTTGCCGTTCGATTGTTGGGACAATGTTTTGTAGTGAAGCGGAAAACGAAATTACCAAAATTTCGTTGCCTAATAATACGATTAGAAGAAGCATAATTGAGATGTCTTCCTCATTGAGGAACATGTTTCAACAGAGCTTGAAAAACCAGACTGCGCTTCAAGTTGACGAATCTACAGACATAAGTGGCAAAGCACAACTGTTAGCATTTGTTCGCTTTGTCCATGGAAATGAAATCATAAACCAATTTTTATGCTGCAGAGAACTTGTAGATCGCACGAGAGGTCAAGATATATTTGATACCTTGACTGCCTACTTAAGAAAATGTGATCTCTCCTGGAAGTCATGTGTGGGTGTTTGCACAAATGGCGCTCCATCCATGGTGGGGTCTATCAAAGGTTTCGTTGCACTTGTAAGAGAGCAAAATCCTACCATGATTTCTACACATTGTTTTCTGCATAGGGAAGCCCTTGTTGGAAAGACACTTGGGAAAGAATTAAAGTCTGTATTAGACCAGGCTGTTCAAATGGTCAATTTTGTGAGGTCAAGGCCTCTAAAGACCCGACTCTTTAAACAGATTTGTAAAGCTATGGATTCGCAGTATGAATGTTTAAGTTTACACACAGAAGTGAGATGGTTATCAAGGGGAAGAGTGTTAGCTAGGGTCTATGAACTAAGGAACGAAATGAACATTTTTTTTTCAGTCAGAAGGAAACATAACATTTTATGAAAACCTCAGCAGTGAACTTTGGTGTGCCATGCGAGCATACCTGTCAGAAATATTCAGGCGCCTAAACAGTGTGAATACCAGTATGCAAGGGCGAAATGAAAACATCCTTACATCTACTGATAAGCTACTGTCATTTATAAAAAGTATATTAATCTGATTAAATAGAGCTAGGGAGGGTAATCTTGATATGTTCCCACTGGTACCCAAAACCAGTTTAAAAGACACTGCTACCCTCATAATGGAGCATTTGGAAACATTGGAGCAAAATATCCAATATTACTTTCCATCGCTGACTACAGAAAGATTCGACTTGGTAAGAAATCCATTTGTGCCTCTTTCATCTGACTTGGATTTTACAATAATAGAAGAAGAACAGTTAGCTTCTATTTCAACTGATAGCAGCCTTAAAATGAAACATTCTGAGAAGCCCCTGGACGCATTCTGGATTTCTATTAAAGACGAGTATTCTGTTACTGCAAAACGAGCTTTAATTATTTTGGTACAGTTTTCTACGTCATATTTATGTGAGTTGGGATTTTCAACACTTACAAGCATTAAATGCAAAAAAGGGAAAGACTTCTGTGTTGAAGATGAAATAAGAGTTTCCTCATCTCAAATACGCCATAATATTCAAGAAATTACTCAAAAGCATCATGCCCATGTATCGCATTAGGACCATCAGGTGTGTAGAAAAATTATTTTTTTTGGGGTCAAATTTATGTTCCAATTACTTTAAACAATTACAATAAAATCGAATTGAGAGTTTTATTTATTCTAAATTACCCACAAATTAGTGTATTTAATTTAGTATATATCACTGTAATTTTTTATTCTGGCGCGGGGTCAGATAGGCGTGCCGGAAATTTTTAGTAAATTGAAAAGTGTGCTGTGAAAACAAAAAGGTTGAGAAACACTGGTTTAACCATTATTACCTGTATATTACTAACTAGCATCATTTGTCTAGTACTTTGTTTCTCAGACAGGTTAGCTGACTCACTTGTTCAGGACTAAATAAAATGATAGAAACTCTACACACGGCATTACAATGTGGGGTAATCTTATCACCAGGAAGTAATTCTTCTGAGTCAAGTATTTGTCTGGCAACATAATATAGTGTCTCATTAACACAAGTATTTGTCTCGTAACCTTAAATAGTGTCTCATTAACACATTAAGGTAACAACAATATACACCCACACATCAGACGTAACAATATACACCCACTCATCAGACGTAACAACAATATACACCCACTCATCAGACGTAACAACAATATACACCCACTTATCAGACGTAAAAACAATATACACCCACTCATCACATGTAACAACAATATACACCCACACATCAGACATAACAACAATATACACACACTCATCAGATGCAACAATATACACCCGCTCATCCGACGTAGAAACCATATATATCAACTCATCAGACGTAACAACAATATACTCCCACACGGTAGACGTAACACCAATATATATCCACTAACTAGACGTAACAATACACACCGACACATTAGACGTAACAACAATATATATCCACTCATCAGACGTAACAATATACATCCACACATTAGACGTAACAACAATGTATATTGACTCATCAGACGTAACAATATACATCCACACATTAGACGTAAAAACAATATATATCACATCATCAGACGTAACAATATACATCCACACATTAGACGTAACAACAATATATATCCACTCATTAGACTAAAAATATACATCCATACATTAGAAGCAACAGCAAAATACACCCACTCAACCGACATAACAATATACATCCACACATTAAACGTAACAACAATACACACCCACTCATCAGACGTAATAACAATATACACCCACACATTAGACGTAACAACAATATACATCCACACATTAGATATAACAACAATATACACCGAAACATTAGACGTAACAACAATATGCACTATTCATCAGACCTAACAACAATATACACCCATACATTAGACGTAACAGCAATATACACCCATAAATTAGACGTAACAATAATATACACCCACACATCAGACGTAACAACAATATACACCCATACATTAGACGGAACAACAATACACCCACTCATCAGACGTAACAAGAATATACACCCACACGTTAGACGTAACAACAATATACACCCACACATTAGACCTAACAAAAATATACACCCACACATTAGGCGTAAAAATAGTATACACCCACTCATCAGATGTAACAACAATATACACAAACACATTAGACGTAATAATAATATGCACCCACACATCAGGTGAATCAACAATATACATCCACACTTAGACGTAACGACAATATACACCAACACATTAGACTAACAACAATATATACCCACATATAAGACTAACAACAATATACACCCACATATAAGACTAACAACAACATAACCCACATATTAGATGTCACAACAATATACACCCACATGTTAGACGTGACAACAATATACACCCACACATTAGACGTAACAACAATATACACCCATACAGTAGTTGAAACAACAATATACACCCACACACCAGACGTAACGACAATATACACCCACACATCAGACGTAACGACAATATACACCCACACATTAGACATAACGACAATATACTCCCACACATTAGACTAACGACTATATACTCCCACACATTAGACTAACGACAACATACACCCACACATTAGAAGTAACAACAATATAGACCCACACATTAGACATAACAACAATACACACCCACACATTAGACGTAACAACAATATACATCCACACATTAGACTAACAACAATATAAACCCACACATTAGACGTAACATCAATATACACCCATACATTAGACGTAACAATAATCTCTACCCACGTACCAGACATAACAACAATATACAGCCATACATCAGACGTAACAACAATATACACCCACTCATCAGACGTAACAACAATATACGCAGTTAGCTCAAAGTCTCGTCTAGACGTTATAATATTTTGTTTTAGCGTCCTTATTTTCTACAGCATCTATCTGTACTTCAAGAAACGAGAAATTATATCTTCTTCTTTTTTGATCCTTAGCCGCCGACCGTCAAAGCAGTCAGTGGCCATCACGCCTAGTGGCGTCTTGTAGGGTAACAACAAATTGATTCCACTTTGCTCGGTCGGCAGCCATCCTTCGTACAGTACCCCAACTCTGGTTCATTCTTTGCATCTCAGCCGCCACAGTCCTCCGCTAGGTTGTTTTTGGTCGGCCTCTCTTTCGTTTTCCTTCAGGGGTCCAAAGCATAGCTGTTCTTGTGATGGCATCGGGGTCTCTTCTGAGGACATGGCCAAACCAGCTCCAGCTTCGTTAAATCAGATGTTTAATGTGATTACAGCCCAGATTTCAGATTTTCGTCATCCCAAGAACTTTGCATAATTTTACTTATTTTTATAGCAAGTAACCCGCCAGCGATGATAAGGGTAAAGGGCGACTTCTGTCAACAGCTACAAAAGGAAATGGAAACTGTGTCTAGGTTCGATCTTATTATAGTAATGGGAGACCTCAATGCGAAAATTGGGACATACAATACTTATAATGAAAGAGTGATGGGGAAATGCGGCAGTGGAACAGTAAATGAGGTTGGGGACAAACTAATAAGCTTTCGCAGCATTAACAACTTGGAGATTGGAGGAACACTTTTTCCACACAAAGAAGTGCACAAGTTAACATGAGAATCACCAAACAGACGGGACAGAAACCAGATAGACCACAATGGTAGATAGAGGCATGAATTGCAAGACGTGAAAGTAAGAAGTGGGAAGTGATCACCACCTAGTAGTAGCAAAGCTGAAGGTAAAACTGGACCAATGGCAACCAAACAGAAAAGGTATAACATCATGAAGCTTAAGGACCCCCTCACCAGGAAAGTTTTTGTGGTTGATGTAATGAGACGAAATCAAATTGCAAATAGCCAGGAAAATACAGTGACTGATGATGTTGACCAGAAATTCAACATCATTTCAACAATATACAAGGAAAGTAGCGAATCATGCTTGGGATTCCAGGAAAGGAAGAGACAAGATTGCACAACAACAGAAACGTACAACACCATAGCGACGAGAAAAGAAATGAAAAGAAAGAAAATAGAAGCAAAGACTCCCAGGTTAAAGGAAATATATAGCGAACAGTGCAGTCAGTTGGACAAGGAAGTAAAACGTCAAACCCGAGCCACCAAAAGGAAATTTCTGGATGATCTTGCAAGACAGGCAAAGAGGCAGCAATGAGAAATGAACAAATCACAGTTTATAAAACTATCAGCGGAAAACGAGGTGCAAACAATATTACGTTAGTAAGAGACAACAAGGAAATCTCATCACCACAGCACAGGGGCAGGAAACAAGATGGGCAGAGCACCAGAGAAACACTGAATAAGGAACCACCAGAGACGCAGCGGAATGTGACATAGACATAAATACAGACATTACACGAAGAGAAGAAATGATCACAGCTATCAAAGGGTTAAAGAATGGAAAAGCGCTTGGTCACGACAACGTAAATGCTGAGTTATTCAAGGCAGACCCTGAACTAGCAGCAGAACTATTATAGTCCGTTCGGAAATTCGTGCCCACAGAAAGCGTCAATTTTCTCCAAAACTGTTTGTTGTATGGACATGAATTTTTGCATGCTGTCTTAGATTTTCCATGCAGTTATTAATATATTTTTTGCCCTTACAAAACTCATGTCATGTTCGAATTTTCTTCTTTACGTTATATAAAAAACTCTTACTGTTGACTGGGTTAATTTTTAGTAGTTTTACAGGAAAGTTATATTTGACGATGACCGGTGACAAAATTGAAAATCTAAAACCATAATGAAACTGATCATAAAAATCATATGGTAGTATAGCTTAGAGTCCACTGAGCAAGAATGTGTTTTAAATAATATAATAGTCCCAGTATTTGCCAAATTATTGAGAAAATACTAAATGTCTACGGACGCACGACCAGACGGACTGTTGTTCCTGCTTGTTTTTTTCATAACGTTAGTGGGGACACCGGCTTAGAAGGGAGGTATTGAGATAATTTCAAATTCGCTTGGGTAACAAGAGTATAGGAGGAGAGGGGAGCGGTAGGAAAATTGTTACCAAAAACTAACATCGTTTTGTATTGGCATAACTAAAGCAGACTGGCGAATCGACTACCAGACGCAGAGTATGTTTGGAATTATTTTTGTTTTTCAAAAACTGCATTTGAATTCTGGTAGTCGCAAGCTTTCGATTGGCCAGTGCTACTAAATATTAGCAAAAAGCTTTCACTATTCATTGCCAGTTGAACTGTATTTTTTATTCAGATACGCTGAGAACAGCTGTGATAAATTTAAAAGTAAATTAAATAACTAAATAAGTATTTCACAGTCTGGACGGAGCAGAAGAAACTGAGGCCATTTTTTTGCAAAGTCAGCGTCATTTGTTTATATTTCTTGATTTGTGGTAAGAATGCTTTATGAATTTAATATGTTTAATCCCATTACCAAAGTTAGATACTGCTATTGGGAAAAAGTGAAGGACGTGCCGGGAGCAGACATTGTTGAGTCCTCACGTTGAAATGTATCTAACTAATGTATGCTGTCATGATTATGTTTGAATATTATTGTATTACAGTATATTAGTAAGCCTCCGTGTTCCATGAACACTGTTCAACATGCCTGAAGCATATATATATATATATATATATATATATATATATATATATATATATATATATATATATATATATATATATATATATATATATATATATAAAAGAAAAAGATGAGAAAAATATATAAAAGGAAATGTGGTTACCCCACATTATATTATTGAGGAAAACTATGTAAACGTACAGTGGCGTATCTGCCATAGGGACCTGAGGGGTGGTCACAGCAAGGTGGGAGTCATAAAAAATTAGGGGGTGAGTGCACCTGAAATGCACGCGAGGCTGACCCCATACCCACGTATGAAATTAAATAAAAGAATAAGTGATCAGATGTAAAAGGCCAGGGTGTCCTTTTTTTTGCAGAGGTTTTGTTTCCTGTTGCCAGCTGGTGACAGGAAACCTGAGGAGTGACGATAACGCCAAAAAGTCTCCGACATTTCATGTATGCTTTTCAAGAGATAACAGCAGGAGCTTGGGCGTGTGACGTGATATCGATATTTCTGCAACTACACACTATCTTATCATTCAACAAGAAACCCCAGGTGATATGTTAAGGACCTGGGTACATCTGACAGTTTCGTTTTAAATAAACCTTGGTATTTCAAATCATACTCAGGAAGTTGATGGGGTATGATGATAATACAGCCCCTCATACACAGTGACTCTCCCTCTTAGAAGAATAAATTTAAGCTGTGAACATTCCAACAGGAAAGACATATATTAACATTGTAGTTATTTGGGCAGATTGTCCACACAATTTTAGTTAATCTTTTATGTAAACTATCTTGTCCTCATTTTCAAAGACCTGTCCAAACGATATGACTGGACAGGCAAAATAAATTGTACAAAAAATTATCAAATTTAAAGAAAAACTTAACCACAGGTTTTATTCACTTCCTCATAGAAACTTAAAGTGTTTTGTGTTGTGTACCATCATTTCATTTCTCCCCTAGACACTAGGTACATCATACACCAGACACTAGAGCCACAATAGTGACCGTGTGAGATCTAGGGAGGTAGCGTTAGGTTCCCTGCACATAATTCATCATCATCATTTATAGAGTCAGGGGCCTACATGTGCTTGACCTCACACGGAAAATACATACACGGATTTCATTCTTTTAGGATACCATCATAACCTCCCCAGCAAAATGTAACTTTGCTACAGCCGAGATGCGAGGAATGAACCAGAGTTGGGGCACTGTATGAAGAATGGCCGCCGACCGAATAAAGGGAAAGCAGTTTGTTGCTGCCCTACAAAATGCCACCAGGCGTGATGGCCACTGACTGCTTTGATAGTCTGTGGCTAAGGATCAAAGAAGAGCCCGCCAAGAAACGAGAAATTATCTAAGCCCCGTTAAATCAGCTTTCTAATGTGAATACAGCCCAGAAATTATCTAAGTTCCGCTAAATCGGCTGTTTATTGTGATTATATCTCACAAATTATCTGAACCCCGTTAAAGCTGTTTATGTAATTACAACCCAGAAATTATCTAAGCCCCGTTAAATTCACTGTTTAGAGTGATTACAGCCCAGAAATTATCAAAGCAACGTTAAATTCACTGTTTAGTGTGATTACAGCCCAGAAGTTATCTAAGCCCCGTTAAATTCACTGTTTAGTGTGAGTACAGCCCAGAAATTATCCAAACAACGTTAAATTCACTGTTTAGTGTTGGGTGACCATATAATATTTTTAAAAAGGAGGACATTTTCTGATTTTTTTTGGACTAAAAAGGAGGACATTTTTAAAAAAAAAAGAGGACACAGAGGAGGACACATTAATTTCACAAATTTAAAACATTTATGTCAAGATTCATGATAAACTATGTAGAAATACTTCAACAAAATACCATAATATTTTAAAAATCTTCATAGTTAGTACATTTTAATAATTTTTCCATCAAGCATTATGTTTTTTCAACATCACTAAATATTCAGTCTTTAACATTGTACTTTGCACTTGACATTATTTTTTTCATTAAGTCTGAATTTCCAACTAAATACTCATGGGATTCTGTACATGAAACATTCTTATAATTATATTGAGCTTGTAATATTCATTTAATACATTCAACAGTGAATCGGTTTCTGTCCTTTGTCCACTGATTTCCATTAAAGAATAAAGACTCAACTGCCGATGTAATTGGTCGGGTAGCCAACTTCTGAATTCTAAATTTAACGCAACGCTGTTACCAGTAGCGAAAATCTCCCATTTTTACGTGGGGTACCGCCAGACTGAAGAAAAAACGTCCAATCACTGGAAATGTGGACAAAACAGGGAATTCACAAAAAATGTGTGCGGACAGTAATTTTTACCCCCAAAATGAGGACGTGTCCGCATAAATGAGGACCTATGGTAACCCTAGTTTAGTGTGATTACAGCCCAGAAATTATCTAAGACAAAAGGCAAGAAAAAACGTACGTTTCGGCCACAACGCCTTCGCCAGGGACAAACGAATAAATACAGGAAAAGAAGTGATAACTAAGTTTTTTAAAAATGAAAATAAATACGACTACACCTAATATTTCAGCTTGGCACTAGAGAATAAAAACTGAAATTGGATGTGATCTGGGTTAGGTATGCCTGTGAAATTTCATTATTTTATAGTCAGTCACATAGACTTTGCATATCGTTACCCTGGTCACAGTAAAATCCGTTGAAAAACATGCAAGAACAGTAAGTCTTCTGTTGATATCCAGAAATCGCCGCCTTAGGATTGCTAAACTCCATTTCCACTTCAGCTTGTTTTTAGAACATACACTGATGGTTCAGCAAAAAATGCAACTGAAATGGGGGAGCTGACATCCTCATTAAATTAAAGAATTCACTCTATGGCAGTAGCCACTGGCAAATACTGCAATAACTTCAATGCTGAAGTAGAAGCCCTGAAACAGGGAGCAGAAACTCTTAACTCTTTGACTCCGGAATTATTTTCCACCCTGTGCCGTCTTTTAAATTCGTGATAGACTAAAAACGACTCTCAGAGCGTTGTTTTGGCACGGGTGTCATATCTGTCCAACGCTCTGAGCGTTGTTCCGGAGTCAAAGCGTTAATGAGTACAAAGCACACGCTGAAAAAACAGACAGTGAACTTTACAGATGCCTTCTCAGTAATAACAGCCCTGAAGAGCCACAATGCTAAAGGATTGAAAGATCTGATTAAACTCACTTGGAAGACACATGCTTCAACAGGTGGACAGTCCAGTGGATACCAGCCCATTGCAGCATTCCAGGTAACGAAGAGGCAGATAAACTTGCTAAAGGGGGAGAGCTTAAACAAAACGATATAGAGACAACTTATGAAATGGATAAAACAACAATAAACGCCATACTCAAGTCCAAATGGGGCAGAGAACATACAGGTCACATAAAAGATGATGCCGATAACCAGCTATCGAGGCGAGACCAGGTCATCATTTTCCGGCTACGCACTGGTCACAACAGGTTGAGGTACCATCTTTATAACAAGTACAGGATTGGTCCAACAGATCTCTGCTCCTGTGGCACCAGCCCCATGACAGCTGAATATCTGCTGCAGTCCTGCCCAACTTACAGCAGTGAACGGAGCAGCATATGGCAACAACCTGCTTCTCTCCACGAAAACCTGTTTGGAAATGTCAGGAAACTTGAGCTGACTACTATAGTCCGTTCGGAAATTCGTGCCCACACATTGAACGTTGTAACTTTGCAACCCCTTGACGGATGTTATTGAAATTTGCTACGTGCCCTACTGATATCAATGCAGTTATTAATATATGTTTTGCCCTTACAAAACTCATGTCATGTTCGAATATTCTTCTTTAAGTTGTATAAAAAAACTCTTACCGTTGTCTGGGTTAATTTTTATTAGTTCTACATGAAAGTTACAAGATCCGTTCAAAAATTGCGCACTTAATTTTTGTTACAGCCAGTACAAGCGATGAAATGTGCTATTCAATATTTTTTTGGTTTGAATTAGTGTAGTGACTACATGTCCGCACGTGTGCGCACCTATTGTACACAGTCGTGAGTAATTATTTCAGCGGTGTATGCTAATTGCAATGAGTTGGCTGCAACGAAACAAAACGACGCCAGCGTATAATATATTAATAAACTAAACTGCATAATTATGAAAAGCGCAATGAATCTGAAATGCAAATTTATCACTTTGCAGAAGGTAACTCTTATATTGTACAGGCATTTTCACAGAGAGGCTAAGATGGGTTGTTTATACCACGACATCCAAGAACCAGGTAGGAGAACACGAAAGGCCCTGGGTGTGGATAGAAGATCTTTTCGACGTTGGATACAACAGAACGGTGATTGTACAGAGGCTGCGGTTAAGCAAGGAAGGAAGAACAAATTTGATGATTTTGACAAGGATGTCATTAGACGTTTGATTTTGAAGATGTTTAATGCCAATCAGCTTGTTACTCTCCGCATGCTGAAAAGTCGGCTGCAAGCAGAATGCGATATTAACGTCTCAAAAACAACTCTTTGGCAACTTGTCAGAAGTGTCGGCTTCACTTTCAGTAAAAACGTATGGCGGAAGGAATTTTTTATGTGAAAAACCACATCTGGTTGCAGCTCGAAGCAAATACCTTAGGCAGATTCGTGAGAGAAGGCAAGACGGCTATGATATTGTGTATTTGGACGAATCTTGGGTTAATGCTCATCATACGAACGAGAAAGAATTGCAATCTGTTGACGGAGACCCTAGAAGGAAAATTCCCAGCAGCAAAGGTCAACGCATTATATTAGCACATGCTGGCAGCAGACAGAATGGGCTTGTCCGTGATGCAGAGCTTATTTTTCAATCAAAGTCTGTAGATGGTAGGGACTACCACAGTGAAATGAATGGGCAAATTTTTCGAGATTGGATAGTGAATACACTCCTCCCGACTCTAGATAGGCCGTCTTGCCTGGTGATGGATAATGCGTCCTATCATAATGTTCTAGCGCAGGAGGGTAAAGCTCCCACTTCGGCAAGCACGAAAGACGAAATCAGGAGGTGGCTTGTGAATGAAAATATCTTCGCTGACAACAGCTATTTAAAACCAGAGTTGTTGCAGCTTGTGAGACAGAGGAATAAGACAAAAGTGTATCTGATTGATAAAATTATCCAAGAGCAGGGTCATGTTTCTCTTCGACTCCCACCTTACCATTCTCACCTTAACCCAATAGAGCTGGTTTGGGCTAGAGTTAAAGGGCAAGTGGCCGCCCAGAACACCACTTTTAAAATGTGCGATGTTAAAGACATGACTCGTGAGGCCCTTTCATGAATAGACACAGAGTACTGGGCTAAATGTGAAGAACACGTGCTACAGGAAGAAGAAGATTACTGGCAGCGAGATGGCTTGCAGTTTATCCAACCAATAACTGTTGCGAACTTATTGGAGTCGTCCGATTCGGAATGAGGCACGTCGATCGCATTCCTTCGTTTGTGATACACTAATTTCATATGCCAATCTATAATAACACATAAACAGTTACGATTTGTCATAGCTTCCTGATGATTTACTGATATCATGGTTCATTATCAGAACATCATTCCTCGTATCAAAATCACGTGAACAACCAATCACACATTTAGGACACGCCTTTGAACCGTCTTGTCGCACCAATGTTGTGATTTACTGTAAGAATTAATGTTACGGGCAGATTTAGGCAAATGTTCCAAGAAGATCAAAGAAAATCGCCGTTTTGCAAATTTCGCGACAGCTGTGGATGTAATGATCGCAAAATCTTAACTGCATGGAAAATCTAAGACTGCATGCAAAAATTCATGTCCATACAACAAACAGTTTTGGAGAAAATTGACGCTTTCTGTGGGCACGAATTTCCGAACGGACTATACCTTTATTAGAGTTATTAATGTAGAACTCTGAGGGTGAACGAGGAAGAAATGTTTTGATCGTTGTTATTCGCTGTCATGTAACCAAATTTATTTCTCTCAAACGGTCGTGTTTTACTGTGGTCCTAACAGGCCGCTAAGAGTGTTACACGGTGTACTATACAAGACATGCCAGTTACTCCACCATATAGAAACGTAAAGCCAACAAAATAAATAAATGCAACTACATGGACAAAGCTTCCAAAGAAAGTACAGTAATTCAGATAATTCATTACAGCCATCAAAGACGGAGAAAAGTTCTCTATTAAGGAAGTTTATGACGCAGCCCAGAGAAAGCCGAAAGAAGTCTAGGCTGCTGATTCACCTTATTTCTTCAAGGAAAATCTCCAGATTTTGCGCCTGGAATGTTTGAATACTGCATGGAAATTGCGCATGTGACAGCAGACATGGGAAACTATAAAAAAAATGACATCCCTTCATAGAATGGGAAGCAATGGGACCCAGACTAATTTTTTTGCTCATATTAGTATGGCCCCCATTTATTATTATTAGTATTATCATCATCATCATTACTTTTTATTGTCTGCTTTGTTCAGCATAGCTCAGCTTGTGAGTTTATTGAACGCCAAGTAGTGGTCTTACTTATTTAAGTTTCTTTGGTCAGACTCAAGTGCTATTGCCTCTCATCAAGCATTCTAATTTTTCTTGCATCTTATAACGGTTATGGATGGGACAGAAGAGCCAAGTCTTCGGCAAAATCTGGGTGATCAAGCAGTTGTGTCAGAGTGAATGTAATTTCTGTTGCGTTATGTTGTTGTTTTCATAATCCAATCTATAAATCCAGAAAGAAGAGAAACTGTGGCAAGAGGCACAACTGCTACACTCGTATCTCGAAGGGTTGTGTTGAATGTTCTTCACTTAAATTCCCGCTGTTTAGGTCCTCATGTTTTCTTTATTACATTAGTGAGCTTAAGGATGACTCCATAAAGCCTCACTAGGTCCCGAAGTCTCTGTAGTCTAAGCCAGTAATTCTCAACATGGGATATATGACTCCCCAGGGGACCATACCATATTTCTAGAGGGCCAAAGTCAGATGGTAAAGTACCTTTTTTCAGCTAACAGCGATTATGAGGGAAACCACAGAGGTAAATAAGTCTCAGAAGGGGGGGGGGGGGGGCCTGAGCAAATAAAGGTTAAGAACCCCTGGTCTAAGCTGTCGAATGTCCACAAATCCAATGTAGACCGGTGGTGTTCAGTTTCAGACTTTGTTCAACTATTAATCGCGGTGTTGTCACACGGTCTGTATGGGATTTGCATTGTCGAAAACCTGGATGCTTTTCTCTTCTTTCCTGTATAATGGCTTCTTGACCTCTCAGGGGATATCTTATTTAATATTGTTTTTTATGTCACATGTAACAACATTATCCCTCTGTAATTTGTGCACTCTTGTAAATCTATCACCTTTGGTAACGTGACCCAATATCCTACCTGTCAGTCTTCGAGTATTATTTCTCTCCCAGACGTTACGGAATATTGTGTGTAATATAGAGGTTCAATGCCTACTTTGATGGTATCTGCTGAAATCCCATTTGGGCAAGAAGTTTTTCATTCTTTAGAAACTTTATGACTTTTTATCTTTATCTGGTTAAGAAAATAAAATAATAAATAACGACATTGGAAACAAAGACACAACGAAGACAATGAAAGTTCGTTATTACGAAAGTCCAAGAGAGATAACACACAAATGGTGAAAGTGTATTCTACCATTTATCAGTTGTCTCCCCTCGTTATGCTTTCTCCCTTCGTACGACCCCATTCAAACAAAACAGCCCAAAACATGCTAGCATGAATGTGTGGCTCCTTCAGTTGATCTTACTCGTGTTAATACTGTATGTTAGAGAAGCATAGATTCAACTACTGCGTTTTACTTAGCATCTCGTAACAGGTGATTAAGTAAACTGTTGATGACGCTGGCTATGTCAACGTGTAAAACATACAGCTACAGACACCTCCACAACAAGATCAACTGCTCTGCCAATGGCTTCCTTAGAAAACAGGAAGAGAAAGAAGAAGCGAATTAGGATGTGAAGGGAAATATGACACTTATATATTGTAAATATTAAACCTACAGCTTGAAAATATGAAACTTATGCTATCAAAATATGTTATAAAAATATGAAACTTACATTATGAAAATATATTATATTTTAACAACATCAAAGTGTTACACATTTTAATGTTAACGTTAAAATGAAAACGTTTTGTGGAAATATGAAACATACTTTTTTGAAAATATTATGAAAATGTGAAATATTTTGAAAATACATTATGAAAATATGAAACTTACGTTATGAAGATATATTATATATAACTTATATTATCAAAACATTTTATGGAAATAAGAAACATATTTTGAAAATTTTACGAAAATATGAAACATTCTACAAATACATTATGAAAATATGAAACTTACATTATGAAGATATATATATATGAAACTTATATTACAAAAAAGTTTCACGGGACTATGAAAGATACTGAAAATATATTACGGAAATATGTTACGAAAAGTATATTTTGAAAACATGAAACTTAATAAAGAGTTGAAATGACAGTTGTTGGATAATTTTCACGCAACGTACCCTAGGTGTTTTGAGTAATAATTGTTGAACTGAGAAACAAAGCTGGCAATTAAATAAAAAGAAACAAAAAGAACTAATTGATCTGTGTGTGTGAGAGAGAGAGAGAGAGAGAGAGAGAGAGAGAGAGAGAGAGAGAGAGAGAGAGAGAGAGAGAGAGAGAGAGAGAGAGAGAGAGAGAGAGAGAGAGAGAGAGAGAACGAACGAACTTTATTTTCAAAGGGTTGAGAATTGGGCACGCAGGCCCGTCTGACATTCTGCCCTGCCTTACTTTCATCTTTTATTTATACTGAATTCACTTATTCTCACATGCATTTTATACATCAATTTATAGGAATTCACGTCGTGAAGGAACGAGGAGGAGGAGGAGGAGGAGAGAGAGAGAGAGAGAGAGAGAGAGAGAGAGAGAGAGAGAGAGAGAGAGAGAGATAGAGGGAGCGAGAGAAAGAGAGAGAATTGATATTGACGCGGCTTCTTCAAAACGGACATTACGTCTACCAATCATATTTCCTTAGCATCGCAGCACTCCGCAGCTTTTCTCTTCTCCTCCCACTCCATTCCTTTATCATTATCATCATCAGCCTTCAGCTACCGAAGGAGCATAGGCCTTCGACAAACTCATGTCATGACCTCCTGTCCCGTGCCATCAGCTCAAGGTCTGTCAATGTCTCCGTCATCCTTTTAATTGATGCCACCTGTTCTCTTCCTCGTGTGCGTTTTTTAATGTTCAGCTTTCTATCCTACCTTGGGTATTCCAGAACAGGCACTACCGCTGTAGTGCTATCAACATGCTTCTTGTGTGTGTCCCATTCCCTTATATTGCCTGTATAATGTATTCTAGTTAGGGCTGGGATCTTTAACGATTAATTAATCGATTAATCTGTTAAAAAAATTTTAAGCTGGGATCTTTAATGATTAATTAATCGATTAATCTGTTAACAATTTATTAGCTGGGATATTTAATGATTAATTAATCGATTAATCTGTTAATATTTTCCTTACCGCCATCGATTAACTGATAAAAGAAATTTTAATCGATTATTCCATGTTTAGCAATGTTTATATGTTTGCATAAATGCGAAAGCATTTGCTATGTTAGAGGTTTGGGATATGGAATTAGACAAGTATGGCCAATAATAAATTGTTTAGTTGTAACTTCCTCAGCATGTTCATTACATTTTCAGCCCGATGTTGCCTTATAACAAGTAAAATAAATAAAGTGCTTAATGATTAAAAATTTTTTTTAAAAATATTTTTAAAATTTACAAAATTGTTCGAAACTGATCGAAGAATATTCGGTGAACGAAAATCAATTAATCGATTAAGATTGTTAAAACTAATCCCAGACCAAATTTTAGTAATCCTCTTCTTCTCCTCCATTCCAATTTTCCCTCGTCCTAAGAATTCATCCATTCTTACCTCTTAGCTCACCAAGGAGCATAGGCCTTCAACTAACGTATGCCAAAGTTCTGGTGCCACCGGCCACAGGTCTTACAATATCTTCCTCATCATTTACATTTCTGTTTCCAGTTCTCTTCTCTATATCATGTTCGGTCTTCCCTTTCTTCTTTTTCCCTGGGGACTCCAAACTAAGGCTTGCCTTGTATGGCTAAGAACAGATTTCCTTAGTGTGAGTCCTATCCATCGTTAGTGTCTTCTCGTATTAAGACTAGCTACTGTGAGTATGTGTATTTCCTGTCCATGACAACCCCCCCCCCCCCCCCCTCCCCCCAAAAAATAGAAAGAACGTGTACAGCGAATCTTCCTTCAAGCAGCACCATGTTCACGGTCGCATGGTAGTCTTTCTCTTATAGCGGTCTTCTTGTCTTACCGCTTCAGGGTCACCGACATCTACCTGACCATAAGGTCTGTTATATTTGGACAAGCGCATTTATATAACCGACGGACCTTGAGTCTAGGTTGAACAAGAGGCAGAACTGCCAACTCGAGGCAGAACTCCTAAAATAAAAAAACACACACGCATACACACTTCAAGTATTTTTTTAGTTTGCCGGGTTATTACCCCTCTCTGTTTTAAGGGATTTTGTTTCAACAACTGGTTTTGTCCGCACCATTAAAATATACTGCAAGTACATTTTATTCAAAATTGAATTTAACTAACACACACACACGCACGCACGCGCTTACACACACACAACAAGGATTTTTTTTCAAAGGTTGTTGGGTTATTACCCCTCTCTGCCTATTTTGAGAAATTTGTTTTCGACAATTAGTTTTGTCCATACCAATAAAAAAATACCATAAGTACATTTTATTCAAAGTTGAAGTTAACTGGTCATAAGTGATAACCTCCACGAAAAGAAGAAATTATCACAGCAATCAAAGGGTTAAAGAACGGCAAAGCTCCGGGCCATGATAACTTAAATGCACAGCTATTTAAGACAGACCCTGAGCTAGCAGCAGAACTATTAGAACCACTATTTGCACAAGTCTGGAAAACGGGGACAACACCATCAGAGTGGAACAAAGGAATAATTATCAAATTGCCAAAAAGAAGGGAGATCTTGCAGACTGCAATAATTGGAGAGGAATCACTCTTCTCTCAGTTCCCAGCAAAATACTAGGCAGGATAATTATACAGAGAATTTCAAAGGCAGTAGATCACAAACTGAGGAAAAAACAAGCAGGATTTAGAAAGAACAGGAGATGTGTAGATCATATATTCACTCTCAGGAACATTATAGAGCAGTGCTCAGAATGGCAAAGACAGCTTTACATTAATTTCGTTGATTTTGAAAAGGCTTTTGACAGCATACATAGGGACAGTTTATGGAAAATACTGAGGGCTTATGGAATTCCAAGCTGCATAGTGTCAATCATAAAAAGCCTCTATGCACACTTTACGTGCAGTGTTGGGCAGAGCAACCTAACCTTTGAGGTGAAGACAGGAGTACGACAGGGATGCCCCTTATCAACCACTCTATTTTTAACAGTCATAGACTGGGTGATGCGCCAGACAACAGAGGGCAGTCCAAGAGGAATAAGATGGACAACATTTTCTACATTGGAAGATCTGGAATATGCAGATGACATTGCACTGCTAGCACATTCACATCAACACATCCAGGAAAAAACGGATAGACTTAATAAGTTTAGCCAGCAGGTGGGCTTGGACATCAATTTAAAGAAGTCTGAGGTCATGATGCTCAATGTGAGCAACCCTGAGCCCATATCAGTAAGGAATAAGCAATTGGTACAGACAGATACCTTCACATACCTAGGAAACATAGTAACACCAGACGGCGGGGCAGGCAAAGACATCAACATCAGAATGAATAAGGCAAGAACAGCCTTCTTTAGCCTAAACAACATCTGGAAGTCCTCCCAATACAGCACAAGCACAAAATTAAGATTATATCAGAGCTGTGTGCTTTCTGTGCTTCTCTATGGTGCGGACTGCTGGAGAGTTACAGAGAAGGAAATGTCTAAATTGTCCTCTTTTCACACAACATGCCTAAGAAAAATTCACCGAATCTTTTGGCCAAATACCATCACTAACCAAGATCTGCTTACTCGTAGCAAGCAAGAGGACATGCACACCATCATAGCTGGCAGACGCTGGAACTGGGATGGTGTTACGTACATTTATTACCTACGGGGGTAGTCTTCGGTCCTGCCAAATGTACGCACCAGTTTTATATAGTTATATTATTTGTGCGTTCGATTGATTCACGCACTGACGTGCACAATGCTGTGTGAGTTGCTTTGGACGCACGTGTAACCTAGTTGAGTAGATTGTGACGTCATGATAGGGGCAGCTCGGACGACATTTATGTCCGCAGTGTTATTCTTTGATTCCTGGCAAATTTGAAGAAGCCATCAGTTGTATTCGTATCTATTGGTCTTCATGGCGAAGCCAATAGTGGAAGAATGAAGTAAGTGTCGCCCCATTTCTTATGGCAAGTTTAATTATGTAAATTAAAGTATCAGGCCGCTCCTATTAATGGTCTAGCGGGAATTCATCGGAGATGACATTCCTAGAATTGGACACACGGAGTCGATAGCCTTTGGAATCTTTTGTAGAGGGAGAATCCATATGTGGAATCAAGTTAATGAATATATATATATATGCTTCACATGTTTAATATGCCGTTTTACCTATGCCAAAGTCGTGGTATGGATACCGAGAGGTTAGCCAAGATGAAACACTAACCTGGTTGTATTGTTATATCTGCCTTTGTTTGGATTGGATATGCTATCTAAGAATTTTATGAAGAAAGTCTGGGATGCTTACAAGTATGATATAAATTATTGCTCCGTGAGAATGAATCCGTTTGCCTTAATAAACGTCCTTGGGAGAAGGTCAACGGACGTTAATACCATGTCTGTTATATGGTAATGGAAGTGATCCTTAGTCACTGGAATATAAGAGAACTTAACTGTTAGAGAATCTACAACAACTATTAACAGTGATATTAACATTTTGACGTATGATCTTCGCATCTGTAACTATGATTGTCTTGTTCCACTTCGTTGGTGTCACGTCAATAAAATATATGTACTGTAATCACCGACTTGTGTGCTGCCAATACTTGCCCAGTTCACCCAATTCAACGATACTTGTTGGAATTTTCGTTTGAAGAACATTGTTGACATTCATTCCGTTTTAACCATTCGCGTTTCAATTTACCTCTTCACTGAACTCAACGATAAAATGGAGTCAACAATAAATGGTGTTCCAGTGTGGTCTGGAAATATCTAACTTCCAAGGAACGTACCCATCCAAATTATCGTTTGAAAAGAAGAATTTTTACTTTCAAGGCGACATCATCTCAATTTGGATCCTAGCGTGATATGAATCAGATTCAACTTACGTTTACCAAGGTCAAGGTCTTCAATCAACCTCCACGTCAAGTTTCACAGTGACTGATTACTTGGAGATCATCTCTTCATCATTATTGCGTGCGAGCTGTAATCTAGAGAAGCAGAACGAAGTATTTTATCTGTAGACGTACATCCACGGAGACGAGGCACATTGATTTTTTACCTGCACGCGAGATGAGTATAACGTGTTTCCGTTGTACACTTTATTACGCTTAGTTGTGCCTTCCGTGTTATGTCCACATTCATATTTTTCGTGTTCAGTGTTATATGTTGTGTATTCTTCGTGGGAGGTAGGGAGGTTGATCTGACGAACGAGATCCATCTCGAAGCCAATTCGGGCTCTTCGTCAGACGTTCTGTAGGGCTCGTCTTGTAAGTTTCAATTGAGCGATAGTTCCGGTACAAGGCTAGAAACCTTGCCGAAGTTCCGATCGCTAGTTGCTTCTTATAATATTATCTATTTAGCTGTTTCGTCACGTTTAATCGTTGTTTTTGGTAGCTATTTTTATTCATAATTTAGTTTTATGATGAATTTTGTTTGTATTTTGCGTCCATCTCACCTTTCCTGTCGTTTAGTTTTTTACAAAACCTATGTTTTTACACTGTGTTGTCAATTGTACTGTTAATTATCTGATCGTAGTTATCGTCGTATATTTTTACGATATTCTATTTTAGTTATACATTTTTATTTTTTTTGATTTCTACGATTGTGTTCCACCGTCCAGTTTATCATGTCTTGTCGGTTATGTTTCTATTGTCTTTCTCGTTGTTCATTTCATGACATTTGATTACATAAATTTATTGATTAATAACATATTTAATAATTATATGATAACATTATACCGTTCTAAGGACAGGAACGAAGACCACGAGTTGTAGTAACAATTTTAAGTAGTATTATTACATAATAAAATTGAATAATGGCTACCTTAGACTATTTCATTAAGCAAGCAAAAGCTCTTCAGATGGCTCCTGAGGAAGCAAAAGCATTTGCACTTGCAGAATATAAGAAAGCTCAAGAAATAGAAGCTGATCAGAGAAGGTTAGAAACTTTACGTTTGGAAAATTTGAAATTTGAGGCAGATCAAAAAAGAATTGAGGCTGAGGAGGATGAAAAGAAGAGGAAATTTATAGCTGAGGAAGAGGAGAAATAAATGAGATTAGCCGCTGAATTAGAAGAGAAACGATTTCAGCGAGAGGCAGAACAGAAGCAAAAGGATTGTGAAGAAAGACTTAAAATCGGAATGGAACAGAACAAAAAGAACTGGAAGTTAAACAAAAAGAAATGCAAGAAAGAAGATTAATAGCTGAACAAAACACAAAACGACTTCAGCTTGAGATGGAAGAGAATGAAAGAAAACGACAGCATGAACTGAAATTAGCAGAGTCAGAATATGAGAGACTTAGGTTAACTCAGGAAGCTAATTCTCAGAGAACTTTTGAAAGCCAAACTTCATCCAGACATGATAATTTTAAGGAAATTCACCTTAAATTACCAAAATTTAATCCCCCGTCTGATGACGTGATATTCTTCCTAGATAGGTTTGAGGCCACTTGTGTGTCTTATAACGTGGATAAAGCTCTATACTGTACATATTTATCCAGATTACTCACAGGGGACGCATTAGCAGTTTATCATACCACCAGCATTGGTGAGAAAAATGACTATAATGCTCTTAGAGCGGCACTTCTGCAAAAATTCCAAATGACAGAAGACCAATATCGTTTAAAATTTCATACATTACTACCCCAATCTAGCAGAAATTTCAATGATTTTCTGTCACAAATACGACTAACACTAGAAAGATGGATTGAATTATCCAAAATTGAAAAGTCATATGAAGGTCTCTTCGATTTACTGATGCGCGATAAGGTACTTTCGTCTGTAAAT
This sequence comes from Oreohelix idahoensis, assembly GCA_024509875.1. Taxonomy (NCBI): domain Eukaryota; kingdom Metazoa; phylum Mollusca; class Gastropoda; order Stylommatophora; family Oreohelicidae; genus Oreohelix; species Oreohelix idahoensis. The sequence continues at coordinate 95,907 of JAMPIV010019830.1, read as the reverse complement.
CCTACATTTCTCGCATTTTTACAAGAACGGAAACCTTTATCATGAAAAATTTAGAAGAACATGCAAAAAATTTTTGCACTGCTCACCCAAACATGGATCTAAGTAATGCACAGATTAAGAATGAATTGCCTGTTGCTTTTGCAGCACAACAAAACAATTTTTCACGCAATCGTTCTTTTAGTGCTGACAGATATGTCAATAAGGGAAATAATGACAATTTTAACAATGGTAATTTTTACAAAGGGAAGCAATTTCAACAATCTGCTCCATTTAATGTTTCTTGGAACCAGGCTCACAGATCGCGAGATTTTGGTAACAATAATTTTAAAAATAATCAAGGACATTATAATAAACAAAACTGGAGATCAAGATCTCAGGGTCCGCAAAACAAACAATTTTTTGGAAATAAACCATTTTACCAACATCATAACGATAATTATACAAATTATCGGACTAATCCAAATTTTAACTCTAGCAGAAACTACAATTATGGCAATTTTAATGACAAAAATCAAAATCGATCGCGTCGACGAGATAGATCGTTGAGTAATACGAATAGACATTCTAATGTCGCTTTTAGTGATACACAGGCTAACATTGAACAGGGTAAAGGAGCTGAAACTCATAATGCTATGTGTTGTTCTCTTGATTGTACCCAAGTCAAAGATTGTTCAGAATGCTCTACTCTTTTCCAGCCCAGGGCGATCACGACGCTGCGTTGCGGACATACCTTGCCTAGTCTACCTGCAGTCTGTACGGCCACTGCTGCTTCAGTACACCAGGGACAGGGCTCTCTTAAGTTTAACAAGGGATTTGTCAACAATATTTCATGCTCTCTCCTATTTGACTCTGGTTGCAGTACAGTCGGCGTCCGGACTTCGCTGATCAACCCAAGTTGTGCCACGGGCCGGGTTGTCAAATGTGTAACGTTTGGTGGCACAATTGAAACATTTGCCACTGCTATTATTGATCTTAATACTCCATTTTTTTTCAGGAAAGATTCAAGCTTGTCTCCTTCCGAATCCAATTTGTGATTTGATACTTGGTCGCATACATGGTATTAAAGAGTGTACACCACAGCAAATTGCTGAATGGGAAGAGCGACATATTCAAACTGCAAATGCAGTAGTGACTAGAGCGCAAGCTACTAATATGTCGCATGATACACCTATGGAACCTACAGTTCATACCACTTGTGATGATGATGCTCCTATTTCACGGGAGTTGTTTGCAACATTGCAAAAGAATGATGATTCATTAAAAAAAATTTTTCAGTATGTGAACAAAAATAATACCAGCAACAAACTTGCAAAATCTAGACATGATTTTATACTTAAAAATGGCATTTTGGTTAGAGTAATACGAGAAAAGGATTCATCCTTATGTTCTCAGATTATAGTCCCATCCTGTATGAGATCTCGTATATTACGACATGCGCATGACTCGCAATGTGCGGGCCATATGGGTTTTTCGCGTACCAAATCCAGAGTGCTTTCGGCATTCTACTGGCCAGGCGTACATAAGGACATCACTCTCTATTGTCGGTCTTGTTTGATATGTCAAGAAGTTAAGGTACGGGGTCCATTTCATGCGGCTCCTATTCAAGCTGCGGACATCCCGATTAGACCATTTGATAAAATGGCTATAGACATTATTGGTCCTATGCTACCATCTGCTAGAGGGCATACGCATATTCTTACGTGCATTGATATGTGCACTCGCTGGCCTGAAGCTGTCCCTCTCAAGAACACTTCATCTGCCAGTGTAGCAGAGGCATTGATGTTAATCTTCTCACGCATTGGTTTTCCACGGAAAATCTTGTCGGATCATGGGGTTCAGTTCATTTCTGAATCCATGTCTCAAGTTATGAAGACATTAGGTATAGACAGATCTCTAAGTTCTATTTATCATCCGATGTCAAATGGGTTAATTGAGCGTCTAAATAGGACACTCAAGCAGTTGTTGGGTAAGATAACTCAAGACCACCCACAAGACTGGGATCGGGTCCTACCCGCTTGTCTCTTTGCGTATCGCGAAGTACAAAATCAAGCAACGGGGTTTTCTCCATTTCAACTTGTTTTCGGCATGCAACCACGCGGTCCGATGGCGTTAATCCACGACTTATTGGTTGACGAGAATATTGAAGAGGAAACTCAATCCTCTTATGAGTATGTGATCTCTCTGAGAAAGAGAATCATAGATGCTTGTAGACTAGCTACTGCATCATCCGAACAAGCCAAAGAAAAAGCTCGTCTATTTGCAAACAAGTATAGACGTCTTCGCCAGCTCATACCTGGTGATGAAGCTTTTGTATTACTCCCTGCGCATAATAATCGTCTTTTAATTACCTGGAGAGGTCCTTTCAGGATCATCTCAAGAATATCCGATGTCGACTACATCGTTGATGTTAATGGTAAACATAAAACCTTCCACATTAATATGTTGAAGGAATATTACTCACGTCCTGATTATCTACAATCAGTGTTCCAAGCAACTGACGATCCTACACCTCCTATTCAACACTATTCTAGTTTGTCTGTCATCCAAGAAGAGGAATCTTCTTTCGATGATGTACAACTACCAATACCAGTTGTACCACTCCATTCCACTGAGAAATGGAATGATGTTACTATCTCATCTACTCTTACTGATGATCAACGTCAGCAAGTCTCTAATATTCTACACACGTATGAGGATGTCCTCACTGACATCCCAGGTCATACGTCAGTCATCCAACATGACATTATTCTGACTGACGATACACCGATTCGAGTTCGCCCATATCCTATTCCTTTACACTTTCGTGATAAGGTTGATAAGGAATTGGATGAGATGCTTCAATTAAATATAATTGAACCATCTTCATCACCATATTCTTCTTCTATGGTAATCATTAGGAAGAAGGACAACAATATACGTCTTTGCGTAGATTACAGGAAATTAAACAAAGTTACAAAATTCGATGCGGAACCATTACCTCTTTTAGACGACTTATTAGAGAAATTATCTCATGCCACATTCTTTTCGAAATTTGACCTTTCAAAGGGTTATTGGCAAGTGCCATTAACCCCTAAAGCAAAGCCATTCACCGCTTTCTCGACGCCACAGGGTCTTTTTCAATGGAATTTTATGCCATTCGGTCTAATGAATGCGCCAGCTACCTTTCTAATTTTTCAGTGAATGAACATATTCAGGGTTTAAAATCTTTACTTTCTACCTTACGGGATTATAACTTAACAGCGAAACCTTCAAAGGCTTTTGTCGGTTTTCATGACATCTCATTTCTTGGTCACCGTATAGGTCGCGGTTTAATGTACGCATGATGCGCCGCATATTGTCTCATCGTCCCGATGTCATTACTTATATAGATGACATCTGTCTTTTCAGTGACTCTTGGGATGAACATATTCAGGGTTTAAAATCTTTACTTTCTACCTTACGGGATTATAACTTAACAGCGAAACCTTCAAAGGCTTTTGTCGGTTTTCATGACATCTCATTTCTTGGTCACCGTATAGGTCGCGGTTTAATGTATACAGAAGACAGTAACGTCTCTAAAATTTTAAACATCTCAGCACCTAAGACAAAAAAAATCGTTATCTCCTCGGATCACACTTTGTGGTGGAATCCGACCAGAAAGCTCTTACAGCACTTCAGCGCGTTACGCTATTGCTTCAACCGTTCTTTTGAATACAGTTTCTATTCTAAATTCATCCCTCATTTGTCTACTATAACTGCACCTCTTTCTTCGTTACTGAAACATGAAAACTTTGTACACACTAATATAATCTGTGGAACTATGTGTAGTTCTGCAGTATTCGTATATATATAACTTTCAGAATATACTTACGTATGGATTATAACATTATTTCTTGTGAAGTAACGTTTTGTTAGAACGGGAACAGTGATATTAAAGTAACATTTTTTTTTAGTATGGAAACATTGGTAAGAGTGACAAATAGACATTCACTATTGTTATGGAACAGATTACACTACATATCGTGTTCGTAAACTTATTTCAGGCATGGTACATTTAGAACATATTCTTGTCGATTTAACTAGTTCTAAAAGAATATTAACAATGAGTGAAATTGAAATCACTTAGAATAAATTATTAATTAGTTATTTGTTCATAAATTAAGTACTACTAATTAGTATAATTCAATTTAATCAATTTGATTGATTATAAATCACACATCTACTACCTTCATTAGTGTTTCGCAATACGTGTATTCACGTATCCCACTACATGATATCTCACTTTTAGATAACTAGTCAAACTTACTAATGTTAGGAAATAGTAAGTGCGTTGTTTCTTAAAGTGTTTAATTATGCTTTGTTTCATTTTGCATGTTGTATTTTAAAATTTTCTGTTTTATTGATTCTTTTATCATTGATCATCATCAGTGTTGCTGTTCATTTTCATTTTTGAAATCATATGTTTCAAATTTCTTTTAAAACAATTTTGTTGAATTTTATTATCATCTTTTTTTTTATGGTTTATTTCATTTTCATTTTCAACTTCTTTTTACTTCGAATATTACCACATCGTTCCAAAGTAGGTCGATGGTGGATGTGTGCTTTAATGCATACTATCATTTAGTTATATTGTTTTCATTTAATATTCTTTTCTTAATATGATATAATTTTATGCATGTCATAAATCTTGTTGTAGTTTTGACTCACCTCTCTCGAGTAATTAGTTCGAAAAAAATTAATAGAATTAATTTTTTTAAGGGGAGGTAATAAGGGAGCTGTTACGTACATTTATTACCTACGGGGGTAGTCTTCGGTCCTGCCAAATGTACGCACCAGTTTTATATAGTTATATTATTTGTGCGTTCGATTGATTCACGCACTGACGTGCACAATGCTGTGTGAGTTGCTTTGGACGCACGTGTAACCTAGTTGAGTAGATTGTGACGTCATGATAGGGGCAGCTCGGACGACATTTATGTCCGCAGTGTTATTCTTTGATTCCTGGCAAATTTGAAGAAGCCATCAGTTGTATTCGTATCTATTGGTCTTCATGGCGAAGCCAATAGTGGAAGAATGAAGTAAGTGTCGCCCCATTTCTTATGGCAAGTTTAATTATGTAAATTAAAGTATCAGGCCGCTCCTATTTATGGTCTAGCGGGAATTCATCGGAGATGACATTCCTAGAATTGGACACACGGAGTCGATAGCCTTTGGAATCTTTTGTAGAGGGAGAATCCATATGTGGAATCAAGTTAATGAATATATATATATATGCTTCACATGTTTAATATGCCGTTTTACCTATGCCAAAGTCGTGGTATGGATACCGAGAGGTTAGCCAAGATGAAACACTAACCTGGTTGTATTGTTATATCTGCCTTTGTTTGGATTGGATATGCTATCTAAGAATTTTATGAAGAAAGTCTGGGATGCTTACAAGTATGATATAAATTATTGCTCCGTGAGAATGAATCCGTTTGCCTTAATAAACGTCCTTGGGAGAAGGTCAACGGACGTTAATACCATGTCTGTTATATGGTAATGGAAGTGATCCTTAGTCACTGGAATATAAGAGAACTTTACTGTTAGAGAATCTACAACAACTATTAACAGTGATATTAACATTTTGACGTATGATCTTCGCATCTGTAACTATGATTGTCTTGTTCCACTTCGTTGGTGTCACGTCAATAAAATATATGTACTGTAATCACCGACTTGTGTGCTGCCAATACTTGCCCAGTTCACCCAATTCAACGATACTTGTTGGAATTTTCGTTTGAAGAACATTGTTGACATTCATTCCGTTTTAACCATTCGCGTTTCAATTTACCTCTTCACTGAACTCAACGATAAAATGGAGTCAACAGATGGTCATGTCCTCAGAAGAGACCCCGATGCCATCACAAGAACAGCTATGCTTTGGACCCCTGAAGGAAAACGAAAGAGAGGCCGACCAAAAACAACCTGGCGGAGGACTGTGGAGGCTGAGATGCAAAGAATGAACCAGAGTTGGGGCACTGTACGAAGGATGGCCACCGACCGAGCAAAGTGGAATCAATTTGTTGTTGCCCTACAAGACGCCACTAGGCGTGATGGCCACTGACTGCTTTGACGGTCGGCGGCTAAGGATCAAAGAAGAAGAAGAAGTGATAACCGTTCCGAAAAACTAATAATAATTGTATGGCCTAAAATCCTGAAACAAGTAACAGGGGAAAACACATCATGTTTTAGGGAATCATTTTAATTATTGTTACCAAATGCACTAAAATAAAATACACATAGAACATACATGTTCCATACATTGCATAACATACATGTGGCTGCCCAATTATCATTAATCAGTAATTCATTATGCCGTTCACAAATGTGTGTGTGCGCGCGCGTGAAAAATATGACGAATTATAATTGTGTAATGACAACTGGCGTCTATTATTATTTTATGCAATAGACTATATGGAACATTTATTCTGTCTTAAGTGCATTTTGTATATACTGTCACGATGGGTATAATCGTGTAGTTATTGTAAGTGGGTAGACCATATCATTGCATGTCGTGATTATACACGGTTATTTCATAAAATCATCTGCTATAAATTGAGGATAATAAAAACGTATAATTACGTGTCGTAATCACAGCATTGTTTGTGATCACTGCAGGGATATAGATCCTATCTCAAAATGTTGTCTACAGGTGGATAGAGCATTTAATTATAGGTCGTTATTATAGGTCCTTATATAACTCTGAAATATGGAGGATAACAAAGGAAGAATAAAAAAGCTCCACACTTTTATAAATGAGTGCTTTCATAGAAGAGAAGGATTACAGTGGTATGACAAGGACATTAATGTCGAACTGATGACAAGGGCAGTAATGTCGAACTGATGAAAAGAACCAAGATAAGTGCCAGTGAATTCGACTGTTGTTTGAAGTTCCTCTTTAACTCCATATAGCTTTGAGTTTAGTGTTGAATCATTGGGCCAGTATATCTGTCTTAACTGGTCGTACAGAGGACTGTCCTGTAGAACATGCTCAGCAGTTTGTTCGTTTAATCCATATGTGCACAGTGATGAAGCAGACAGTCCTAGCTTGTACATGTGTTCATTCAGTTTATTCTTATAGTAAAGAGAAAGACAAAACTCAAGAAATATACAATAGTACATAGCTATAGACAACAATTTAATGTAGGAAATCGAAGAAATCAAGAAACAAGAGACAATTTACGGCCACAATATCCAACACAAAATGCTCCAACAGCTGGAAGATGTAGCGGATACAGAAGACCAATGGCAACAGATCTAAACTATATGGAATGAGACATGTGAAGAAGTACTGGGAAAAAGAGAACGCCAGCAGGAGCCTGAATAACAAAGGAAACCATGAATAAGATAAAAGACAGAAACAACAAGAAAGAAGACTTAGACAGAACTAAAACCAGAAGTTCCAAAGCCAAGGCTCACGAAGTGTAAACAGAAGCGAACAAAGAGGTAAGAAGAAGTAACAAAAGCGTAAGAGGAAATATATTGAGGAGTTGGCAAGAGAGGCAGAGGACACTGCACCCATAGGAAATGACAGATCTGTACAAGAGCACAAAGAAGCTAACAGGGAAATATAAGCAAGCAAATGGTCTCATCAAAGACAAGATTGGAAAATTGCTAAGGAATATATAAGAGCAAATGATGAGGTGGACGGGAAATTTTGATGAGCTTCTCAACAGACCAGGATCATAAAATCCCCTACTCATCCAGCTAGCAGAAGACGGGTTACAAGTTAACTGTTAAAAAACAACTAAGGAAGAAATAAATAAAGCCATAAAGCTTCTAACAGAAGAAAAAAGCAGCTGGATGGCATTCTAGCAAAGGCCATCAAAGCAGAAATTGACACTGTGATGAACTGATTTGAATTTTTCGGCCGGTCTGTTACGCGTTTTGCCTACCTCTGTTTTTATCCACGCCATATTTTAATTTTATTGACATCTAGACGCCTAGTCGCGTATTTATCTACGTGTCAGTCCTAGTTCTGACAGCGTTGGACGACGTCCACACGTGTAACTTTATTTCTTCTACATTTAGTCGACAAAAAGATTCGGTCTTGCCGGTCGGCTAATCTTCCCCTAGTCGTTTGAAATCATCGAACGAAATATGATTGCTGGTCGCGCAACGCTTTTCTTGTCCGCCGGCTCCAACCTTTGATACCTGGCTGTCGAAATCTCCCTGCTTGAGAGACATGATCCCTTTCACCCTGTCGCAAAAGGGGACTAGGTGAACGAGCAGTGACTTTACCAGGGGACAAGGTTACTGCTCATCCCGTGCACCTGCACGACTTCAGAAGCATAATTTAGGCCTAATTTTGGGTATATTTGGAAGTACTTTTAAATCCGTCCTTACCTGTAGGAACGACAACCCGGTCGAGAGGGAGAATGAGACTGTCGTAAAAACGGATGTAATTTTATTTTGTAAAAAAACCTGCCACGGACAGCGAGACACTGTTTGTTTACGTAAATTCTCCGGGCGACAGGAGCCTATCTAGGTCTACCTGATCTGTCGGTGAGAAAATAGTAAACAAATCTTGTTTTCATATTTGCTGGGTTATCGTACAACTGCAGGCCTAAAAGTGGGTGTGTACGAGCGTGTTGTGGTACTATGTAAACAGAAGCAGAAGGAAGTTGTAAGATGTATGCATGTGTGTAAATAATAATGGTTATAACTTGCTTACGGATTAATCAGGTGTTTGTGTATATGTCTTTTTTCAGACGACAGCCGGTAGAGTTCTGCAGTCAAACAAATAGCGAAGCATCGCCTTTTTCAACACCTGGATAAACAAGAGCCCCAAACTAGCAGTACTCAACCTGCCACACAGCCAACAGTCAACGGCTTTCTCTAACTGTGCTCGCACCGTTTATTCTTTCAGTGAGCTGAATAAATGCTCAGTTTTATAGCAATATCCTAAGTGAGTTCTCAGTCAGCATCAGACTAGAACAGATAGAGGACAGATCTTATCTGCCTCTAGAGAACAAGCCCGTGTGGTATCAACCTTCTGTACTTGGATATATTTAGCATTCTTCCTGGCCCCTCGCCAGACAACATCAGTAACGTACAGTTATCGACCGGAGACAGAATTTAATTCTTGTCAGAGCTTCAGGAAAGTGAACAGTAGTCATAGCGGAGTAGATCTGGATTTGACTTTGTTTGACCTTCTTTGTCACCGTCTAAGGATTTTACCCGCGCGGCTACCCAAGCCAACCTACATCAACCGACAAACTGGATGTACCTGTCCCTCATGTGGAAGTGTTGTTTCCTTCCAGTGTTGTGACTGTTTAAGTGCGTGTTTTATATTCATTCTTACACTTTTTTTCTTTAACACTGTTGTTTTATTTTCTCTCAATCACATTGTTTTTAATATGTGATGCCATACAGATTCGCTGAGTTAATTGTCTCCTTTGATTTTAGCATGTAGTTTTTGATACCTTGATAGAAGTTTTGCATTGGTTATTTATCTTTTGAGTTGTACGACTCATATATTTATTAAATCGAGACAAAAGATTGATACCAGACATGCAGTGTTTCCCAAGTTTTTCTGTGCCCTCTCTGTATCTGTACAATCAAGACTTAAAGAGAAGGTGTGTCATCGCCGAAAACAAGAGCAGAGGTGAAAATCAAGATTGAGGTAACCTATTATCTTGGTTGTTGAACGTCATGCTTATAAAGAATCACCATCATTGATTCTGTCTATTCCATTCTATGTTTGCAACTCATTTGAATTTGTGCACTAAATCTAGAAGTCTGCGCCTTCCACATTCACATTTAAATATCCACCACGCCACAGACATATTTATATATATATAGGGCTGCACCGAATAGTGGTTTTTACTATTCGGCCAAATGCGAATAGAGACCTTTAACTATTCGGCCGATTACGAATAGTGAATGAATCTCTTCTTCTTCTTTGATCCTTAGCCGCCGACCGTCAAAGCAGTCAGTGGACATCACGCCTAGTAGCGTCTTGTAGGGCAATGAATGTTGGGCATAACATGTTGTGTTCAACAGGTCAACTGACATTTTTATTAATTATACACCGTTACAAAAAACACGGCAAAAAGCCATTAATCACTTTTTAAACTGCTGCATGAAACATGCATTGGCGTTAAAAAAAAGGGTCTCTCAACATTCTCTACCAAAAGACAACATCGGTTATCTTAAAACGTGTTGTGCCTGACCCGGTCGAGAACAGTCTGTCAGAGAACGCATGCCGTTTCGTAATTTCCTACTCCACTCGTACACTTGCTGGAGTGACAGGCATGCATCACCGTATTGGACCTTCATTCGCCGATGAATTTCAATAGGTTTCACCCCTTCGCTGTTAAAAAAATGGATAACAGAACGCTGCTTCTCTTTGGTGCATGTCACTTGTGGGGCGGCCACCTTTAAACTCCTACTGTGACGTCATGTGGTTCGTCTGCACCGTGATGCCACCTGTAGGACACGCTTGACGTCCATAGCAACAATACTGCCAACTTACATGACAATGGCACGGTGTTTCGAATTTCTATCGCAAATTTAAGGTTTTCATTTGAAGCCCCCTCGTGTATATATATATATATATATATATATATATATATATATATATATCTATATATATATATATATATATATATATATATATATATTATATATATATATATATATATATATATATATATATATATAGGAAACTCTTTACAGAGCGATACAACAGGAAGCAATCTGATCATCAGAAGAAGTCCCCCGTCCGACAAATGTTTCGGCCCAATATACTCCTTTACACTCTAAGGAGGGGGGGGGGGGGGGGGGCGGGCGGGCCCACTTGGGTCATGACTCCCTAGCGACTCAGCCTCCTGTTGTCTTGTATCGAAAATGAACCCATTTCACTTATGGTAGCAACTTTAAAATCCACAACTCCGCCAGCCGTGGAGGCAATTGTGAAAGTAACAAAGAGAAGACAAATTATTCCGTTCGTTCCGTCGCACATCACAACTAAGAACACACACCTGAGCGAAGCCGACGAGTCTAGCCACTGCGCGCTAGCCACTGAAATTCTGTGCCTGACACCCCTTATAATAATCGCCGCCTGTTGCCCCTCAGTCACAGCCCTTTCACTAGTACATAAAAAACTCAGCGTATTGTGGACTTAGAAAAATGTTGGTGTTTTCTGTACCGCAGCGCTTATTGTCACGATTTCCATTGCCCATTGCCCTTGTTCCACAGCCAGCCTGATGCCTTTTCGGCAGTTCCACTAAGCCTCTTCAGTGCCCTTGTTCTCGACTGTCCCCTCAGCCCCAACAGTTTCAATAAATCATACACTGATGCAGCCACAAGCCCTCTTGCGACCACTTCAACAGCCATGACCCTTGCAGTGAACCCATCGTGTCTCAGATCCGCGGTCAGATCACTATACTTGGCCGCTTTGAATGAATGTTGCTCGTCTAATCTGGATTCAAATGGCACGGTAAGTTCAATTAGTATGACCTGAAGCGTTGCTGAAGAATGAAGCACTATATCCGGCCGTCTCCGCGATTTTCTCTTACTCTCTGGATATGCCCCTCGTCCAGGTAGGTCTACCGCCATCTCCAAGTCGTTTGCACAGTCAAGAAGAGATGGTAAACTGCCACCAGGTTTACTCGGTTTGGAGTGTGCTGACTTTCCTGCCCTCAGAAAGTATGTATTTGCGGTGCTCGGCCTGGGTTTGCTATTCGCCTTCATCCTTGCCAGATCTATTGTCGCAGCAAGCTCATTTAGCACTTTGTTATGGCGCCAAGTGTATCGCCCTTGCCCTAATGACACCTTACACGCTGAGAGCACGTGTTCAAGTGTCTGCCTCCCCTGGCACAGGGTGCACTGCTCATCATCCGACTTTCCCCATTTCACAAGGTTGGTGGCCGACGGCAGCAGGTCATACATTGATCTAACAACGAAGCTGAGCCTAAGAGGTGCCATATGCCATATATAATTCCGATTACATCCCTCAGTTTGAGTGACTCTTGGGCAGCATCAACAGCTTCTTCCACTCTCCACTTCCTTCCCGTTTTCAGTGTGGGCTGAATGGACTTAACCACGTCATCAGCTGACTCGCGTAGCATCACTGCAAGCCTTGCCTTTCCAACTTTGTACTCTTCAACAACTGACTTGAAGGGAAGCAGAAGTTTTGACTTTTTGCAGTACAGTGCTACATCTGACAGACCTGGTGGTACCCCTAGCCATTTTCTCATGAACTTGTTGACCTTCTGCTCTATAGCTTCCATTGTACTTGTGCTTATTTCATATATAAGCAGTGGCCACAGCAACTTCAGTATCAACATGAACTGGAGGCACCACAGTTTGAACTTTCCCAGGAGTCTGCGTTAGTCTATGATCTGTAGTCCTCTGTCTGCCATTTCTATTGTCTGTTGCACTGCCTTCGAGTCTTTTAATGAGGCATCGTACACCTTGCCAAGACTTTTAACAGGTTCCTCAGTGACAGTAGAGATTCTTTGGTTGGAAACCATAAATATGACCTCTGCTATCTTCCCTTTCCTGACTGATAGGCTTCTTGACTTCTTGGGTTTGAAGCTCATTCTGCACCAACTGACTAGTTCATCCAGGCGTGCTAACATCCTCCGGGCCTGGTGTTCATCTGGTCAGAATTGTTGTGTCATCCATGAATGCTTTGAGCGGTGGCATGTGACATATTCCACTGAGCTTTGGACCTATAGCCATTTCTTCAGCCGCATTGAGGATTACCTGCATAGCCATCACGAATAGTATCGGAGAGATGGTACATCCCATCGCAGTTCCAACTTCAAGGCCAATCCACTTCGTTGTGTACTCTCTGGTTGAAAATCTGACAGAAAACCCTGCGAAATACAGCTTCAGCATTGCTGCAATCTCTTGTGGAACATGATACATTTCTAGGGCCTGCCACAAAATCTGGTGTGGAACGGATCCATAAGCATTCGCTAGATCCAACCAGATTACATGGAGGTTTGTTCTGTCAGACTTTGCCTTTTGGATTCCTTCCCAGATCATTGTGGCATGCTCTAGACATCCTGGTGTACCTGGGATACCTCCTTTCTGATTGGTAGTGTCAATGTACCCATTTGCCAGGAGGTATGTAGTGAGTCTTTTCGCCATCACTGAGAAGAATATCTTCCCTTCCACATTGAGTAGTGAGATTGGCCTGAACTGACTGATGTCTGTGGAATTTTGTTCCTTCGGGATGTAGACTCCGTTCGCCTTTCTCCATTCCTTGCTTACAAGCTGGGTTTTCCACGCATTCTTCAGTAAACGGAGCAGTCGTTTGAGCACCTCAGGGCATCTCTTATACACCACATATGGAACACCATTAGGACCTGGAGCTGACTTGCACCGAGCTTTCTGGACAATGCTTTCTACCTCTTGCACCGTTGGGGGCTTGGTGTTAAATTCAGCTCCTGGCTTACTCGGCCATTTAAGGCCTGCCATGCTGCTGAGCGGCTCAACTTTGCGACCATCTGAATATGTCATTCTAAGGTGTTCTTCCAGGTCTTCTTTCCTGAAGTTTAGCGTACCCGACCGTGGCTGCTCAAACAGTTCTTTGGCAAACTTGAATCTTTCCCTATCCCTCCGAGTCTTCCTTCTCTTCCTGCACAACCTTTCTGCTCTACAAAGGGCATTATGTTGGCCTTTCAGGTGCTCCCAAACTTGTCGTAACCCTTCCTTCTCTGTGGCAACTGCGTTCTTGAACAGTTTTCGGGCATGCTTCTTCTGTTTCCTGATTTCTTCTATTTTAATTTGTCTTCTACTTTTTCGTGGTGGGTTATTTTCCCTTGCCTCCCTCACTCCGAACATTTTGCGACAGTGCAGATATATTATGTCGCCGAAGATTTCCAGCTTCTTCTCCAAAGTTATCTGCTTCAGGTTGTTATCCAACTCTTTTGCCAAGGCTTCGTCCAGCTGTTCCCAAAGCCCATTTTGTACTGGCAGGTGGAAACTTGATTGCATCTCTCCCGTCCAAGAAGTGTGTGAGATCATCATCTGGCAGATCAATTTGAATGTACTCAGCACTGTGGATTGACTCCTGGCTGCGTATATATATATATATATATATATACTGTATATATATATATATATATACTGTATATATATATATATATATATATATATATATATATATATATATATATATATATATATATATATATATATATATATATATATATATATATATATATATATATATATATATATATATATATATATATATATATATATATATATATATATATATATATATAGTATATATATATATATATATATATATATATATATATATATATATATATATATATATATATATATATATATATATATATATATATATATATATATATATATATATATATATATATATATATATATATATATATATATATATATATATATATATATATATATATATATATATATATATATATATATCCTTCTCTGTCGTTCAATCAATTCTTTGTTTTTTTCTCTAAAAGAGAGCTACTCACTTTTCGTCTTTATTCTGATAAAGTGATATCTGGCACTGCAAGATCGTTATACGCACGCAGTGTTCGCGTTGTAGCATATTACTTATTTTATTTTTATTTTGTCATACTGTTCCGTCGTTTTTCCTTTTTGTTTTGTCCTCACGAAAACTTATTTTGAGGATACATTGGCTAGCATGTTCTTGTATGTGATTCATCACTATCATCATCATCATCGTCATCATCATCATCACCACTATCATCATCATCATCATCATCGTCATCACCACTATCATCATCATCACCACTATCATCATCATCACCACTATCATCATCATCACCACTATCATCATCATCACCACTATCATCATCATCACCACTATCATCATCATCACCACTATCATCATCATCACCACTATCATCATCATCATTAATTTCATCACCATCGTCATCATCACCAGCATCTTCATCATCATCGTCATCCCCATCATCATCATCCCCCTCATCATCATTTTCCTTTCCGCCCCCCCCCCCCCCCCCCCCCCCTCCCCCCCCCCCCCCCCCCCCCCCCCCCAAGAAACTGAGGTCTACTAAGAGATCCCCGGAAGTTACGCGGGGCTTCCTTGTGATTTTCTGAAATAATTACTTACCTGTGAGTGTCGTGTATAACCAGGTAAACGAATTCCAATGGCTTAACAAATTGTCATCTCTAGTATAGGCGACAGGGTAATTATTACCATGATCTGTATCATTGCCCACAGCTACGGGTTATTCTTCAATATTTTTTCCGAACCATCGCAAACGCCGATCTAATTATGATACTATCAATTACATTATCACACTCACTCAAGAGTACGGGTGTTCATACTGAAAACATAAATTGTTGCATCATTATGGTCATTACAAGTGACGACAACAACATGTGACGACAACCGGGTTTATGACAAGATTGCTAATATGGAACTGATGGGAAGAGCTTGACAAGTACTAGTGGTGACAAGATCTTTAATATGGAACTCATGGGAAGAGCTTGAGCTTGACAAGTAACAGTGATGACAAGATCCTTAATATGGAACTCATGGGAAGAGCTTGACAAGTACCAGTGGTAACAAGATTACTAATACGGAACTGATGGGAAGAGATTGACAAGTACTAGTGGTGACAAGATTACTAATATGGAACTGATGGGAAGAGCTTGACAAGTACCAGTGGTGACAAGATTGCTAATATGGAACCGAGGGAAATAATGTGAGAAGTAGCAAGTGTAACAAGATCCCTAATATGGAACTGATGGGATGAACTTGACAAATGACAGTGGTGACAAGATTACTAATATAGAACTGATGTGAAGAATATGGAACTGATGTGAAGAACTAGACAAATAACTAGATAAATACTCAGAATTAAAAGAGGGCCGAAACACTTGATCAATGGGTTGAAACTTCAGATGATCAGATCACCTCCTGTTGTTTCGCTCTGTATACAATTTACTATCTCTTAGTGAACTTGTCACCGATATTTATCTAGTTCTTCCCATCAGTTCCATATTAGTAATTTTATCAGCTTAGAAGTACCAGTGGTTAGCAAGATCACTCAGATACCATCTGTGCAATAAACTGAAAATTGGATAGGCAGACGAGTGCCCATGCGGAGAGTACAAACAAACAGTAGAACTTATGCTTCAAAACTGTCGCCTCCATGAGAGAAGCAAGTTGGCAGTGTGGCCCTCTTAAACCCTATTGATGGAGAAACTGTATGGTGAGGAGAGAGACCCGAGACATACTGCCAGCTCTAAAAGAGAGATAGATGTGGCTATGTGATAGCGAACGACGAAGAAGAAGAAAACTAATATGGAACTGATGGAAACAACTAGCCAGATACAAACGGAACAAGATGCGACTAGAAGAGGCTGTTGTGGGATAGCACATAGACTTTTAAAAAAACCACGTGATAGAATTTGAAGGCAGTCGTTGTTCAGAAATCCCCAAATGTGGACAAAAAAACTAATTTCCGTGTTGTTCCCGGGGGTCTCTGAGGAGACATGGACAAAATAAGAGTACCGGTACTGCTGCTGCTGCCTAAGCATGTCCTACAGGACTACATAAGAGGTTGTGCATGGAGCTAGCAACCCTCATTTCGTATACAACTGCTAAAGACATCACCGCTCCGCTGCCAAGAGCATCTTCTAAGTGCACTGAAAATGGTTGATGCAAGGGGACCAGCTGCGTTTGTGGTTCCATGCTTGATATGGAGCGAAGGGGAAATGGTGTCAACATACGCGGAGACTAACAGGGTACACGGATACAGAAGACATGAAACGACATTGAACGTAAGGTACAAGCTAGGGAGACATGGAACGACATTGAACGTAAGTAAGGTACAAGGTAGAAAGACATGCAACGACATTGAACGTAAGGCACAAGTTAGGAAGACATGGAACGACACTGAACGTAACGTACAAGCTAGGAAAACATGGAACGACATTGAACGTAAGTAAGGTACAAGGTAGAAAGACATGAAACGACATTGAACGTAAGGCACAAGTTAGGAAGACATGGAACGACATTGAACGTAAAGTACAAGTTAGGAAGACATGGAACAACATTGAACGTAATGTACAGGCTAGGAAGACATGGAACGATATTGAACGTAAGTAAGGCACAAGGTAGGAAGACATGAAACGACATTGATCGTTAGGTACAAGCTAGGAACACATGGAACGACATTGAACGTAAGGTACAGGCTAGGAAGACATGGAACGACATTGAACGTAAGTAAGGTACACGCTAGGAAGACATGGAACGACAATGAACGTAAGCTCCAGGCTAGGAAGACATGGAACGGCATTGAACGTAAGGTACAAGCTAAGAAACATGGAGTGACATTGAACGTAAGGTACAAACTAGGAAGACATGGAACGACATTGAACGTAAGGTACAGGCTAGGAAGACATGGAACGACATTGAACGTAAGGTACAGGCTAGGAAGACATGGAACGACATTGAACGTAAGGTACAGGCTAGGAAAACATGGAACGACATTGAACGTAAGTAAGGTACAAGGTAGGACGACATGGAACGACATTGAACGTAATGTACAGGCTAGGAAAACATGGAACGACACTGAACGTATGTTATAGGCTAGGAAAACATGGAACAACATTGAACGTAAGTAAGGTACACGCTAGGAAGACATGGAACGACACTGAACGTAAGGTACAGGCTAGGAAGACATGGAACGACACTGAACGTAATGTACAGGCTAGGAAGACATGGAACGACATTGAACGTAAGTAAGGTACAAGGTAGAAAGACATGAAACGACATTGAACGTAAGGCACAAGTTAGGAAGACATGGAACGACACTGAACGTAACGTACAAGCTAGGAAGACATGGAACGACATTGAACGTAAGTAAGGTACAAGGTAGAAAGACATGAAACGACATTGAACGTAAGGCACAAGTTAGGAAGACATGGAACGACATTGAACGTAACGTACAAGCTAGGAAGACATGGAACAACATTGAACGTAATGTACAGGCTAGGAAGACATGGAACGATATTGAACGTAAGTAAGGCACAAGGTAGGAAGACATGAAATGACATTGATCGTAAGGTACAAGCTAGGATCACATGGAACGACATTGAACGTAAGGTACAGGCTAGGAAGACATGGAACGACATTGAACGTAAGTAAGGTACACGCTAGGAAGACATGGAACGACAATGAACGTAAGCTCCAGGCTAGGAAGACATGGAACGGCATTGAACGTAAGGTACAAGCTAAGAAGACATGGAGTGACATTGAACGTAAGGTACAAACTAGGAAGACATGGAACGACATTGAACGTAAGGTACAGGCTAGGAAGACATGGAACGACATTGAACGTAAGGTACAGGCTAGGAAGACATGGAACGACATTGAACGTAAGGTACAGGCTAGGAAAACATGGAACAACATTGAACCTAAGTAAGGTACAAGGTAGGACGACATGGAACGACACTGAACGTAATGTACAGGCTAGGAAGACATGGAACGACACTGAACGTATGTTATAGGCTAGGAAAACATGGAACGACATTGAACGCAAGTAAGGTACACGCTAGGAAGACATGGAACGACACTGAACGTAAGGTACAGGCTAGGAAGACATGGAACGACACTGAACGTAATGTACAGGCTAGGAAGACATGGAACGACATTGAACGTAAGTAAGGTACAAGCTAGGAAGACATGTAACGACATTGAACGTAAGTAAAGTACACGCCAGGAAGACATGGAACGACACTGAACGTAAGGTACAGGCTAGGAAGACATGGAGCGACATTAAACGTAAGTAAGGTACAAGCTAGGAAGACATGGAACGCATTTCACGTAAGTAAGGTACACGCTAGGAAGACATGTGTTGCGCATCGTTCCGTTTATGCTCACAAGTTAGGAAGACATGGAACGACATTGAACGTAAGGTACAGGCTAGGAAGACATGGAACAACATTGAACGTAAGTAAGGTACAAGGTAGGAAAACATGGAACGACATTGAACGTAAGGTACAGGCTAAGAAGACATGGAACGACATTGAACGTAAGGTACAGGCTAGGAAGACATGGAACGACATTGAACGTAAGGTACAGGCTAGGAAGACATGGAACGACATTGAACGTAAGGTACAGGCTAGGAAGACGTGGAACGCATTTCACGTAAGTAAGGTACAAGCTAGGAAGACATGTGTTGCGCATCGTTCCGTTTATGCTCACAGGCGTATGCCCGTTTAAGAGATACGACTGTGCGCATCGACGAGTTGGAACGATAACGCACCATTTGCGAAAGGATACGATTTATTCAACTTATGACGTCGATGGTAATATTTGATGACGTGGGCAATCGTCTGCAGCTATCGGCAAACGCTTGACTTTTACTCTCTACGCTGTGTACGCTAAAGCATGAGGACGTGTTTCATCACGCTCCGGTTTTGTGTGCTTAATTCTACAAGTTTTTATGCATCATTCAGTCATAACGCTTGCGATTATATCATGCCAGTGATTTGGGCATTATTATCAAGGAGTATCATTAACATTAATTAAATTCAGTATAGTCTCGCAGTGTATTAGCGGACATGACTGACAGTGTCTGCACACTTATTCATATAATGGACGGACCGAGGATCATGGGTTTATGACATCCTTAATGTCGATGTATGATGGAAATGGGGAGCAATGTATCAAATCTTGAGTTAGGTCATTAAATGTATTAACTGTGAAATCGGCCTTGCTCAGGTTATTGTATTACACATTGTTATGGTGTCTGTATTGCTATCATGATCTTCAACACCTCAAAGAACCCACAAGTACAATGGCCAGGAACACTGAGCTGCACGCACATATCAATATATATTATTACAGGCAAACCACACCGTACCAACATGGAACGACATTGAACTAAGGTACAGGCTAGGGAGACATGGAACGACATTGAACGTAAGGTACAGGCTAGGAAGACATGGAACGACATTGAACGTAAGGCACAAGTTAGGAAGACATGGAACGACATTGAACGTAAGGTACAGGCTAGGAAGACATGGAACGACATTGAACGTAAGGCACAAGTTAGGAAGACATGGAACGACATTGAACGTAAGTAAGGTACAAGGTAGTAAGACATGGAACGACATTGAACGTAAGGTACAGGCTAGGAAGACATGGAACGACATTGAACGTAAGGCACAAGTTAGGAAGACATGGAACGACATAGAACGTAAGTAAGGTACAAGGTAGGAAGACATGGAACGACATTGAACGTTAGTAACGTACAAGGTAGGAAGACATGGAACGACATTGAACTAAGGTACAGGCTAGGAAGACATGGAACGACATTGAACGTAAGTAAGGTACAAGGTAGGAAGACATGGAACGACATTGAACGTTAATAAGGTACAAGGTAGGAAGACACGGAACGACACTGAACGTAAGTAAGGGGCAAGGTAGGAAGACATGGAACGACATTGAACGTAAGGTACAGGCTAGGAAGACATGGAACGACATTGAACGTAAGTAAGGTACAAGGTAGGAAGACATGGAACGACATTGAACGTTAGTAAGGTACAAGGTAGGAAGACATGGAACGACATTGAACGTAAGTAAGGGGCAAGGTAGGAAGACATGAAACGACATTGAACGTAAGTAAGGTATAAGGTAGGAAGACATGGAACGACATTGAACGTAATTAAGGTACAAGCTAGGAAGACATGGACCGACACTGAACGTAAGTAAAGTACATGGTAGGAAGACATGGAACGACATTGAACGTAAGGTACAGGCTAGGAAGACATGGAACGACATTGAACGTAAGTAAGGTACAAGGTAGGAAGACATGGAACGACATTGAACGTAAGTAAAGTACAAGCTAGGACGACATGGAATGACAGTGAACGCATGTACGGTACAAGCTAGGACAACTTGGAACGACACTGCACGTAACTAAGATACAGGCTAGGATGACCTGGGGCGACACTGAACGTATGGTACAAGCTAGGAAGATTTGGGGCGACACTGAGCGTAAGAAAGGCACAAGCTAGGAAGACATGGGGTGACATTGAACGTAAGCACCGTACATGCTAGGAAGACTCGGGGCGACATTGAACGTAAGGTACAGGCTAGGAAGACTTGGGGCGACACTGAGCGTAAGTAAGGTACAGGCTAGGAAGACTTGGGGCGACATTAAACGTAGGAAAGGTACAAACTAAGAAGACTTGGGTGACACTGAACGAACGAACGAACGCACGATCTTTATTTTCAAAGGGTTAAGAATTGGGCACGCAGAGCGTAAGTAAGGTACAGGCTAGGAAGACTTGGGGCGACATTGAACGTAAGGTACAAACTAGGAAGACATGGGGCGACACTGAGCGTAAGTAAGGTTCAATTTAGGAAGACTTGGGGCGACACTGAGCGTAAGTAAGGTACAGGCTAGGAAGACTTGGGGCGACATTGAACGTAGGAAAGGTACACACTAGAAAGACTTGGGGCGACACTGAGCGTAAGTAAGGTACAGGCTAGGAAGACTTGGGGCGACATTAAACGTAAGGTACAAACTAGGAAGACATGGGGCGACACTGATCGTAAGTAAGGTTCAACTTAGGAAGACTTGGGGCGACACTGAGCGTAAGGCACAGGCTAGGAAGACTTGTAACGACATTGAAAGTAATGTACAGGCTAAACAGTCTTGAGGCGACATTGAACGTAAGGTAGAGGTTAGGAAGACTTGAAATGACATGGAACGTAAGATAAAAGCTAGAAAGACATGGCGTGTATTTATTGAAAGCATGTTCTCTGGGGAGAGCTGAAAAGTAATGAAGATGATACTAACCTGCTATCACTCTCTGAGCCGTGACGATTTTTCTCAGTTTTACACTGCAGAAGATCGTACGGAAGCACGGTAGTGGTGGTCCCAATTTCTTCTTTCACAGTAAGGGGACTTATGTAGGGAATTGAAGCAGACGAGTTTGTCGACAAAAGTCCCGCAAGATGCACGGACGCAGAGGCCTTTGTTTCTTCAACGGCGGTTGAGGGACTGTCATTCGACTCAAAAGAGGCCCGTGGTAGAGTTGTTGCAGACATTCGGCTAGTTACGATAATACATTTGTTTGAGTCGTCAGATTCAACGATAGCACTGCTCGTGGGTCGTAACGAAGTGATCTTCATATCGCTCAGGGATTTTTTCATGAGAGCTATCAGCTTGGAAGATTTCCTTGGAGAAGAGGTCAACGTGTTGAATGTGGAAGAAGGTGTCAAATCCTCACAATGTTTATTCTTGAGTGATAAATCCAGAAGTTGAACGTCACCTCTGCTCTCACTGTCTCTGCTGCTGTCGCCACTGACTACATAGCTGCTGCTGTTGTTGCTGCCGGAGCTTTTGCTGTAGAGACTGCTGCCACGGAACGGTGCCTGAGTCTGAACCTGAGACTGTTTCAGTGGTGAGGTCCGAGACGGAATTGTTTTTGCATTGCTGTTTCGAGGTAGCCCTGGCAGGCAAGAGTCGCCCAGAGGTGGGGAAGTGAGTAAAGAGAGAGATGAAGTACTGTTAGTTTTCCTGATACTGGAGGTAGTAGAAGGAGGTAGCTTAAAGGCTGGGTGGAGGTAGACTTGTGCGGACTCAGGGCGCTGAGTTGAGTTAGTGACGCCTGAGACCGCACCACTGGGCGCGCCACTCAAATGCTGGGCGGGAGGGCGCCCCATGAGGTTACTGAGGTAGAAAGATGCACAACTTCCAGCCCGATTAGAGGGAGACGATTTGATCAGGTACATCTCGTCATCATTGGGAGATGTATGATCTACGGACCCTGAGCTCATGGGACTGCTGAATAAAGATGCCAAAATGGAGTTTCTGTTTAAACGTTGCTGCTGCTGTTGCTGTTGTTGCTGCTGGTGTTGCACAATAGTGAAGTTGGCTGCCGAATGGAGACCCCGTATGTCGAGACCGCTGCTAGAGCTTAAATTTAAATGCAGGTTAGTTTGACCGGGCGCGCCCATTGGCCGAGTCTCTTCAAGTGGCATCCAGACAGGCCTGGTCACGAGTGAGGCAAGGGTACATGAGGTAGCGAGTCTGTAGTCCAGTCCTGTATGTTTCACGGTTGAAGAAAAAACCTTAGGCTGGCCTATAGGTTCTGGGTCCAAGTCATGGGCCCATGACGGATGGTCATG
The DNA here is from genome assembly GCA_024509875.1 of Oreohelix idahoensis. Lineage (NCBI taxonomy): Eukaryota > Metazoa > Mollusca > Gastropoda > Stylommatophora > Oreohelicidae > Oreohelix > Oreohelix idahoensis. The sequence continues at coordinate 72,728 of JAMPIV010019830.1, read as the reverse complement.
GAAAGAGCTGCCATTGTCCGTAGAGACCGTCTCTGTTGGTGGAGCTGTAAACAGCCGGTTTAAAATACTTCCACCACTAGGGCCTACTGGAGACTGGGTGTTGCTTGAGCTGGGACCGTCCTGGAGGGAGAGAGGCGAGAGGGAGTCGGAACAAAAAAAACCTGGAGGATCTTTCGGAAAGACTGTCCTGGTACTGAGGTCCCGATGATCATTTTTGAAACTGTTTTCGCCTTCTGAATCAGTATGGACAATTTGCTGGCAACTGGCTGGCGGTCGCCTTTCGGCATGTTCTGGGCTTCCTGACTCGTATTGGTTGAGGTAAGATGAATCCGGATCAATAACCGGCTCTGATTTAAAACTGAGTTCACCATGGGAAAGCTCAGTGACAGTGCCAGCTTTAGAGTTATCACTGACATCCTTGCTGGCTCGTGATGTGCCACTCCCGTCCTTTCTGGTGGATCTTTTTTTCCCGAGGACCTGGAACAACGCAACAGACAAAACACGTTTAATCAATGCCGTGTTAATCGATTAATTATTGCTGATACCAGACAACAGGGGGTCGGCTTAAAGTGTTCCGATCCACCGTTAGATCACATAGAGTTATTTGATACATCTCTAGCTCACAAAGATTGGAAAGAGAAAAATTTTAAAGATTGAGAAATGCCTGATTAGCCGCCCCCCCCCCACGCCCCCCCCCCCCCGGACTTTAAAAAGTGCGGTATCCCTAAAGATTAAAGGTAAATTTTCTTCAGTCCCAGTGAAAACTCACGCACTGGCTTTCAAAAATTCACTTCAAACACGGACTGCATGAGATAATAACGCCACCTTTTCTTTAAAGGGAAGTTAACATTCTGTAAAATATAATTAAGTTAGAATTTTCCACCGCTCTGTTGATGGAATTGCAGAAAACAGATCGTCAGACAGAGATAAGAGTTACAAATTGCCTGCTCTTATTCCAAATGCTATGAAACCTGAAAACAGACATGGTTTCATCAAGATGTTTAGATAGTTTATCATTTCTAAAGCAAATCATGACAGCGCCTAGGTAGCAGCCTGACCTCTGTTACATACAACATCCATAGACAGTTTTTGTACTAACAAATCTGCAACATACCATTGTTTCCCAAACAAAGCGTACCCCTTATGAGAGTTTGATCTTACAGGCGTACTCATCTCTTCTTCTTCTTCTTTGATCCATAACCGCCAACCGTCAAAGCAGTCAGTGGCCATCACGCCTGGTGGCGTTTGTAGGGCAGCAACAAATTGATTCCACTTTGCTCGGTTGGCGGCCATTCTTCGTACAGTGCCCCAACTTTGGTTCATTCTTTGCATCTCGGCCCCCACAGTTCTATGCCATGTTGTTTTTGGTCGGCCTCTCTTTCGCTTTCCCTCGGATGTCCACAGCATAGCTGCTCTTGTGATGGTGTCAGGGTCCCTTCTGAGGACGTGGCCAACCCAACTCCAGCGTCTGCCAGCTATGATGGTGTGCATGTCCTCCTGGTTACTCCGAATAAGTAGTTCTTGGTTACTGATGGTGTTTGGCCAAAAGATTCAGAGAACTTTCCTTAGGCAGATTGTGTGGAAGGAGGACAGTTTCGACATTTCTTTCTCTGTTACTCTCCAGCATTCCGCACCATAGAGAAGCACAGAAAGTACACAGCACTCATACAGTCTTAATTTGGTGTTTGTGCTGTACTGGGAAGACTTCCAAATGTTGTTGAGAATAGCAAAGGCTGTTCTTGCTTTATTCATTCTGTTGTTAATGTCCTTGCTTGTTCCGCCGTCAGGTGTTACTATGCATCCTAGGTAAGAAATGCGTCCGTCTGTTCTAACTGCAGGTTCCTTACTGTTATTGGCTCAGGATTGCCCACATTTAGTGTCATGACTGTCTTCTTCAGATTGATGTTCAGGTCAACCTGCTGGCCATACTTATTCAGTCTATCGGTTTTTTCTTGGATGTGTTGATGTGAATGAGCAAGTAGTGCAATGTCATCTGCGTATTCCAGATCTTCCAGTGTAGAAAACGTTGTCCCTCTAATTCCTCTTGGACTGCCCTCTGTTGTCTGGCGCATCACCCAATCTAAGGCTATAGAAAATAATGTTGTTGATAAGGGGCATCCCTGTCGTACTCCTGTTTTCACTTCGAAAGTTACATTACTCAATCCAACACTCCATGTAAAGTTAGAATAGAGGCTTTTTATGATGAAAACAATGCAGCTGGGAATTCCATAAGCCCTCAGTATTTTCTATAGGCTGTCCCTGTGTATGCTGTCGAAAGCTTTTTCAAAATCAACAAAGTTAATGTATAACTGTCTCTGCCATTCTGAGCACTGCTCTATAATGTTCCTGAGGGTGAATATATGATCTGCACATCTTCTGTTCTTTCTAAAACCCGCTTGTTCTTTCCTCAGTCTATGGTCAACTGCTTTTGAAATTCTCTGGATGATTATCCGGCCTAGTATTTTGCTGGGAACTGAGAGTAGAGTAATTCCTCTCCAGTTGTGCATTCTGCAAGGTCGCCCTTCTTGGGCAATTTGACAATTTTTCCATTACTCCACTCTGTTGGTGTTGTCTCAGTTTCCCAGACTTGTGCAAATAGTGGTTCTAATAGTTCTGCTGCTAGTTCAGGGTCTGCCTTGAATAACTCAGCATTTAGATTGTCGTGATCAGGCGCTTTTCCATTTTTAACCCTTTGATAGCTGTGATGATTTCTTCTTTTCGTGGAATGTCTGTATTTACGTCTAAGTCACTTTCAGCCTCAGGAACATTCAGCTGAGTCTCTGGTGGTTCCTTATTAAGTGTTTCTCTGAAGTGCTCTGCCTATCTTGTTTCTTGCCCCTGTGCTGTGGTGATGAGATGTCCTTGCTTGTCTCTTACTAACGTTATGTTGTTTGCACCTCGTTTGCCACTGATAGTTTTAGTTATTTTATAAACTGTGCTTTGTTCATTTCTCAGTGCTGCCTCTTCTACCTGTCTTGCAAGGTCATCCATAAATGTCCTTTTCTTAGCACGGGTTTGACGTTTTACTTCCTTGTCCAGCTGACTGTACTGTTCACTATATATTGCCTTTAACCTGGGAGACTTAGCTTCTGTTTCTTTCTTTTCATTTCCTTCCTCTTCGCTATAGTGTTTAGCGTTTCTGGTGTTATCCAGTCTTGGCTCTTTCTTTCCTGGAATCCCAAGCATGACTTGCTGCTTTCCTTGTATATTGTTGAGATGGTGTTGAATTTCTGGTCGACATCATCGGTCTCTGTTCTTTCCTGGCTTTTGGTAATCTGATATCGTCTCTTTACGTCGACCAAGAACAGCTTTTCTGGTGAGGGGGTCCTTAAGTTTCGTAATGTTATATCTTTTCTGTTTGACTGCAACTAATCCAGCAGCTCTGAGTTTCACCTTCAGTCTTGCTACTACTAGGTGATGATCACTTCCCACATCTGCGCCTCTTCTTACTTTCACGTCTTGTAGTGCATGTCTCCATCTGCCATTTATCATTATGTGATCTATCTGGTTTCTGTCCCGTCCGCTTGGTGATTCCCACGTTAACTTGTGCACTTCTTTGCGTGGAAAAAGTGTTTCTCGAAAGACCAGGTTGTTAATACTGCAGAAGCTTATTAATTTGTCCCCATTCTCATTTACTGTTCCACTGCCGTATTTCCCCATTACTCTTTCGATATAATTATTGTGTGTTCCAACTTTCGCATTTAGGTCTCCCATTACTATAATATGATCATACCTGGGTGCAGTTTCCATTTCCTTTTGTACCTGTTGATAGAACTCGTCCTTGATCTCTTCATCGCTGTCGTTTGTTGGTGCATAGCATTGTATAATTGTGGTGTTGGTGAATCTCCCTCTCAGTCTTGTTCTTATCAGTCTGTTATTGATGGGTTTCCATTCCAGTAAGGACCTTTCCATTCCTTTCTTCAGGATAATGGCTAAACCTTCGTTGTGCTGACCATCCTCTCTAGCAGAATAAAGTACTGTTTCCCCTGTAGCTGTTTTTTTTACCTCCTCGTCCCTGTCCATCTGCTGTCGCTTATTCCCAGGATATGTAATTTGTAGTTCCTCATCTCTGCTGTGATTTGTCTCAGCTTTCCTGCCTCATTCATAGTTCTGACGTTCCAAAATCCAATTCTGCTTTCGTGTTTTGCGGTCAGGGCATCCGTTTTCATGCCAATGGCTTCCTTTCGGCTTTCACCACTGGCAGTCATACGAGCCTGAGACTCCGGATGTTCGTCCCGCATCAAAGTTTTTCCATTTGTTGCCGTTTCCGTAACATGTGCGATTTTTTTACATAGACATGGATGTCGGCCCTGTGCTAAAACCCCCAACCCGGAGGACTAGGGTACCAGCTTTTGTCTGACCCCTACCCACGCAGACCAGTCCAGCTTGGTTGAATCTACCAGGAGTAAAACTCCCACTGGCATAGCTCTGGGGATTGTCAGGGTACACAAGCTGCCATACCGCTACAAGGTATAGGTACCATTGATGGCAGGTACTCATCTCGGGCTAAGGTAATTTGGGAGTAGTTTTAAATGTATTATTTTGTCTAATCTTTAGCATATATATATATACAAGGGGCTTGACATAAATCTTGGGCCTGACCATGAAGGAGTCACAGGAGGAAGATGAAACTCGACACATTTAAAGTTCATCATATTTGCACTGAATGTGTGAAGTACGCGTTTGTTTCTTCAATGGGTTTTCCCGCTACGGTGCACGGCGCAATGTACCCTATTGACCGGATCTGCTGCTCCAAAGATTTGACAAAACAATGGAAAAGAAGGAGGCCAGAGCTGTGATAAAATTTCTGATATTTCAGGGAAAAACACCTACAGAAATACACAGGGAGATGGAACCAATGTTTCGTGATTCTTGTCCTCGGTAAAAAAAACTGGTGTCAACAGTTTAAGTGCAGCTGCCCAACACGTGTCAAGCCGAGAGCGCAGAAATCTGCAGGAAAAGTGATGCTGACTGCTTTTTGGGACGCCAAAGGTGTCCTGTTGAAAGATTATCTGCCTCGTGGCAACACAGTTAATGGACAGTCCTGTGCAGATCTTCTCACAAAACTAAGAAAGGTTGTGACCAGGAAACGAGGAATAACGCGCACTCAAAATCTTCCTTTGCTTCAAGACAACGCGACCTCTCACAAAGCACGGCTTGTGCAGCTAGCAGCCAACGATTTGAATATTGAAATTCTTCCACACCCACCATATTCTCCAGATTTGGCTCCATCAGACTTTTTTCTATTCCCAAATCTTAAAAAACAGCTAAAAGGAAATCATTTTGACAGCGATGAAGAAGTTATACTGGCATGTGATGACTGGTTTAGTTTGAAAAGTAGGATGTTTTACTCCCAAGGTCTTTTCAAGGTCAAGCAGAGATGGCAGAAGTGTGTCAATTCAGATGGTGGCTATATTGAAAAGGAATAAACACTATACAAAATTTCAGCTCTCTGTGTCATGCCCTTCATGGTCAGGCCCAAGACTTATGTCAAGCCCCTTGTATATATAAGATATAAGTTATACAACCCATACTATATTTAGAAATAATAATTTAAATAACCATTAAAACAGCGTAAGCAACAAAAATCAATAAATATTCTGATAGGAAGGCGGCTATATATTATGAATTCTACGAATTGCATGAAGCAAAATATATATTTTTTAAAATTGTGCCACGCAGTGCCGAGTTAAAGCAACTGGAGGCCCTGGGCTAAAAGACTTGGGAGGCTCAAACTTAATAGTGTCGTGAAAAATTCTAAATCCACATATCTAAATTAGAAAATAAATGTAAAGCCTAACGAAGTAAATTACTAGAAGGAAAGAAGAATGGTAAAAGACCAGTGCTTTTCCCAATATAGTACACCTGCGTTGTAGAACGCCATAATGACTGAACACGAGATCCCCTTTTTCTACTTCGTCTGCATATTGTAACGCTTTCACGTTTGCTAGTAAAGCCTACTGCATCAACTACACGCGTTTCCAAAAATAAAACTGGTATTGTGTTTCTTAGAAAACCTTGAGATACGCACACTGCTTAATGACCCAGATTTAATATTACATTAATGTCATTATATGCCCTACGAAACAAAAAGACAGACGGGCTTATAAAAGAGAGAGAGAGAGAGATGTACGGAGGAAAGCATGCAATGCTACCGCGTCGTCTCGCGATGCCACCCCACGCGAAAGGCATGCAGGCTTGATTTTTTTTTCTCAAATAAACAGTGACAAAAAACACTACCAATACACGGTTAGGTTTTGAAAACATGTTTAATGCTTATTAGGAAACATGACACAATACTGTTTTACGTTTGAAATCCTGACTTTATACTGACAGAACAGTCGAAAAGGCAGAACAGGTGGCGGTTCTAAGACAATAAATAAAAAAACAATTACACGACTATCCTAGATTAATACATATTTGTAACGAAGCCACTTGGCCCCATTAAACTTATATATTTGGGTGGCTTAGGACTTGCTGACAAAGAATATGTTAGGTGTTATGCAAATAGTCTAGTAATTAACAAATTATAGCCAAAATACTATAGTGGTGTTGTCTGACAGCACAGGATCATGTTTGCTCACTGCTTTAGAATAATATGTAAGGCGAAACATGATTAATCGACTGCTAATACTATTTTTGGTTGTTAATGGAAACGGTAGGAAGGGTAAATTTTTTCAAAGGCTCTTGTAAACATGGTCTCATTGGCTAGACCATTTGATATAGTCAATTAGAAGCGTCTGTTCAGGGCCACTTTTTGAAAATAAACTTACTAAGAAGCAAGTGCGTTGAGAACCAGCTCATATATTTCTAATAAAAGCCTGGGACAGAGGCAGATCGGAATTGTGCCATAACTCATCGCCAGTCAACGTACTTGTTTAATATTTCCATGATTTGTGGTAAGCTAGACATATTTGATCTCTTTTAGATGAAAATTGAATGTGAATTGATAAATTATGTTTGTCTGTGTGTGGTTCAGTAGCAAACATGAGGCAAGGCCTAGATATTGCTCCACCATGTAAAAACTTGTCGGAGAGGAGTATAACTGCATGGAATTGCCAAATAGTACTATGACACCTATCTTATTGTATAGAAGGAATTAATGCTGGAAGTGCAGAGGCGTTGTAACCATTAGGGAGAGGAATACTGGTGTATATTGTACATGAGAAGCTAGAAGTTGGCCTACCGCGCTGAACTCTGTGTTTGTAATGTCTTGTGCTTCAGTGTGGAAATAGATTATAAATTAGTTCTGAAGTAGGAGGTACAACCTTCTTATTTCAGGGACCGTGGTACCGAAGTAGTAGAGCAGCACCTGGTCTGAGGTTTGCTGAATCCAGAGGCTGGTAGCATACTCCTTGGTCAAGATATCGACCAGTGTTGTTTTTCAAGAAAACTGAGAAGCAAGCGAGCAGAGGAGACAAGTTTCCTGCCGCCCACACGAAGATAAGATTTCGTTGGCCCGAGCAGCTCAATCTTGTGTACCCCCCTCTAAAATTAACTGTACATTAAATCAAGAGGGACAGTTATTGACTTTCAAATAAAAAGAAACTGTGAACCTTTCCAATATTATTTCCACCAGTATCAAACACATGAAGTCATGATGACAAACAACAACCTAGCTTTAAAAGCCAGTATTACCTTATAGTACTACATCACAACTTACACACATATTGTAATAATATTATATGTCAGGACAAAGATCCTATGTATAAATTGTGTACATACAACTTGTGATTACATTTGATTGTGATTCCTGATTCACTCTGTAGTTGAATCAGGATATCTAACATTGAAAGGAATTAATACATATTTTTAAAAGTTAACACTTGACTCATTTAAGATAGTCTTATAGAGTGTTATATGTATGTGCTTGTCACAGTGTTGTAAGGTGTTGTGGATTTTAATTAAAGTATTTATCTGTCTGTTGTTGTTGTGACTTACACTTCTTCATTATCATAACCCTAGACATTCAACGTAGTCATCACAATAGCCCAGAATAAGTCTGACTGAGGTCTAAATGTGGTAGCAAAGTAAGGTCATCTGTAACACACTACACCTATTAGATACAGATACCTTCACAGCTGATCTCAGTCAGTACACTAAGTCCCCTATAAATATTTATAATATCCCACTTTACCACAAATAGCATCTGATTATGAGAAAAAAAAAAACTTCGTTGTCTTCTTTAGGCACACAATGAAAGTATAACATGTTTGAAATTTTAGCATTAATAAAAAGATTGTTTATAAATGGATAACCTTTAATAAGTTTACAAAAGTATGGAACTAATGAAGACGTTCACACACAACATTCATAGCTATGTTTAAACATTACACTATATACAAACTCAAAACAGTTTCTTTCGAGTTATTTTTTCAAATGTAAATTTATCAGTTATGTTATTAAAATCAGTAAGTCGTAGTTTATCATTTTCTATGCATATTCTAAAACTGTCTCTTGGAGAAAGTTCGTCTAAAGCTTCGGGCGCTGCCCCATCATTGCTATGTTTTTTTCGTACTATTTGCCTTCTTTTGACAGTTTTGTACTCTATATCCGGTAGAGTAATTTTTGCTTGCTGTTCAATTTCATCAAAATTAGCCGGAGTGTTTGATACGAATTGCAATAGTGAGCCGTAAATCTTTGCACATGTGCTCAATGAAATTTGCGAACTTTGGAGGGCCTTGCTAACTTTATGAAATTGGTCTAGCAAATGTGTCCAAAGGTGAAGCATGAAAATGAATTCAAATTCTTCAATTTTTTATAGAAGATTTTCAGCCTGTCGTCTAGTATCTCCTTTTTTTCAGTTTCGTCACAGTAAATATGACTGAGAGCTTCAACAATGTTAGCATAACTTTCGCAAATAGCTGCAGTAGCTTTGGCGTGAGCCTCCCATCTTGTGTCTGATAAATGCTTAGGAACTTTTGACTCTGGAGGCAAGAAACTTTTTAGCACTGACCATCTTTTTGTAGAAGCTGAGAAAAAACAATAGAGCTTATTTATTGTACCAAAAAAATTCACTGCATCCAGGCACAAGTCAACTGCAGTTCGTCCAACTAGATTTAGGGAATGTCCAGTGCATGGAATATACTTTGCAAATTTGTTCCTTTCCAGAATTTGTTGTTGAACGCAGTTATACTTTCCAGCCATATCAGCTGCATTGTCATATGATTGTCCTCTACATTTACTGAAATCAATTTCAAGTTCACTGAAGTAGTTCAGTATCAGCTCAGCCATACTTTCTCCGATGTGATCTTTCAGTTCAAAAAACCTCAGAAAGCGTTCAACTGGTAATCCATCACTAGGAGAAACATATCTAACAAAAACAGTAAGTTGATCAGCATGGGAAACATCAGTGGTTGAATCAACTGATAAACTAAAATAACCTGCTTGTTTGATGTCGCTAAGTATTGCTTCTCGAACTTTATTAGCCATCAACTGGATAACCTCTTCACATATGGTTTTGGATAAGTACGATGGCTGAAGACAGCCTTTACTTCCATACTGATTTATGTGAGCACGCATGAAGGGATCAAATATGGCAATTAATTCAATCAATTCTGTTTGCTGATAGGAAAGTTATATTAGTGATTGCGTCTTTAAAACTATCTGGGTCGTCCACGGGTCCTATACCATAGTTGTGTGAGTGTCACGAGAATGACCTCAGCCAATAATGCACTTTTTTGGGGTGCAAAATTGGCCCAGCGTCCATTCACGATGTACTGTCACAGCAAGGCGATGGCGCCGTCTGCTTGGTCCTAGGTTCGCGGTAAGCCTATCACTCGTATTTTCTTTTCTGTTGTCTAGTGCCACTCTTTATGTCCAACGTGTACCTGTTAATTACTTTTATTTATTTATTTACTTATTTATTACACAGCCCTACCCAAAAAAAATAATCTTTTTTTGGTGCCAAACATTTTACTCTTGATTGTACATAAATGAGGCCTGCTCAATCCAAATATCACATTTACTTGTCTGTATCAGCTGTAGTTTTTGAGATACAGACATTTTTGTATTTCATTAATACAGGGTGACCCCCCCCCCCCCCCCCCCCCCCCCCAAAAAAAAAAAAAAAACGGGCCCGCGCACGCACAAAAAGTGGACGCGCGGGCCCGTTTTTTTTTTGGGTCACCCTGTATTATTACAATATTTTCTATATAAGGCTATGTAAAAAAACTATTGCTGTTTAGTCCTTTACAAAAGAAAACTGCTTGTTTACTCTCAGTTTCAGTTTTCCAAGAATCTTCCCAGAATTGCCTTTTTTAGATTTTAAGCCACTGCATGCATGTTAGTATGCTACTTATTTTATTACACTTCTAACAGAGAATGACATCATCTTCAAGAAGAGCATGTTTTCTTTCACCGCATTTATTTTGTTATATTTGTGGAGAGTACACTTTCAAAGAAGAACATAGGAAGCATATAACTGTTTTTGTGAAAAAGGCATTCTTTGCTTACTTTAAAGTAAAACTAGGTGACCAGGACAAGTCTTGGGCTCCTCATATTGTTTGCAAAACATGTGTTGAACACCTGCGAAAGTGGACTTGTGGGAAAAGAAAATGTTTAAAATTTGGAATTCCAATGGTTTGGAGACAGCCCAAAAACCACTATGATGACTGTTATTTCTGTGTTGTGAATATTAAGGGAATTAATGGAAAAAAATCACAAAAAGTGGAAATATCTAGATTTAGATTCTGCTAGGTGACCTGTTCCACACGGAGATGACATACCAATTCCAACTTTCAGTCAGATTTAGGATTCCCTGCTAGAAGATGAGACAGCAGTGGCATGTGGAACGACAAGTGACAGTGATAGTGATTTCGAAGATTTTTCAGATGCTCAACGCTTCGACCAGCTTGAACTAAATGATCTAATTCGAGATCTATATCTCTCCAAGGAATCTTCAGAACTTTTGGCTTCAAGATTGAAAGAAAAACATTACTGACTGCTGAAACAAAGGTTACATTTTATCGCAGCAGAGAGCAAGGTTTTATTCCATTCTTTTGTAAAGAAAACAACCTTGTGTTTTGTACTAATGTAGGAGGTCTTGTTAACAAAATGGGTGTAAGTTATACACCAGTTGAGTGGCGACTTTTCATTGACAGCTCTGAAAGAAGTTTGAGGGGTGTTCTCTTACACAATGGTAACAAATATGGCTCAATTCCAATTGCTCATTCTACTACAATGAAGGAGGAGTATGCTAAAATAAGCACAGTTCTGGAAAAATTGAAGTATTTAGAACATAACTGGATGGTTTGTGTAGAACTTAATATGATGAACTTCTTGCTTGGCCAGCAAATGGGATTCACCAAATATCCATGCTTTATATATTTGTGGGATAGCAGGGCAAAAGATATGCACTGGAGAAAGAAACAGTGGCCGTTGAGGGATGAATTTAAAGTTGGAGAAAAAAATATTGTCAATAAGCCTCTCATTGATCGACAAAGAGTTCTACTGCCACCATTACATATAACGCTTGGCTTGATGAAGCAATTTGTTAAGGCACTGAACAAAGATGGTACCTGTTTTAATTACTTATGCAGAAAGTTTCCAGAATTGAGCATAGACAAACTTAAAGCTGGAATTTTTTATGGACCTCAAATTAGAAAGTGGGACCCAAAGATGCAGCAATAGTGAATGCAGTCAGCGACCCATAGCTTGACTGCTTGCATTAGGACCAGCGAACCAGAGCTGGTCAAGACCGTACTCCACCTCCACGTGGTGGTCCTGAAAACAGTCTGCAGCAGTGCAGTCTGGCTGAGCGAGTACGGATCGAAATGGGAAGGCAAACCCGGTCCCTAAAAAATGCCGTGCTGAAGTCGGATGTGTCGACCGAAAGGTGCAGATATCACAGCTACGGCGTAAACAGACACAACGCAACCACCGTCCTTTTCAGGGCGAACGAGGAAGAAGAAGAAGAAATTAGAAAGTTAATAAACGATCCAAATTTTATTGATTCCATGAACAAAACAGAGTCGTAAGCCTGGTCATGATTTGTTTTAGTTGTGCAAAACTTTCTGAGTAACTTTAAAGCAGACAATTATTCTGAATTAGTTGGAAACATGCTGTCGAGTTTTTGTGAACTTGGATGCAACATGAGCATAAAATTTCACTACCTCCAAAACCATTTACATTTATTTCCGGAGAATCTTGGCGACTTTAGTGAGGAGCAAGGCGAAAGATTTCACCAAGATATAAAAACAATGGAAGAGAGATACCAGGGACTTTGGGATGCCCACATGATGGCAGATTACTGTTGGACCCTTAAGCGTGACTATCCGGGCATATCACATTCCAGGAAGTCCTCGAAAAGATCCTTTTTGCATGTTGACTAAACAAGTGCTAGTGATAAAGTTTTATTACCTTTTTGGTAATATATGCACAGTAATTACATATAATATGAATGCAGAATAAAGTCAAAATGCCACTGATAGCACCTAACTCTAGGATTGTACATAACAATTGCCCTACTAATATGGTCATTCTTAGTTATCTCAAAAACTAGAGCTGATAGAAAAAAATCTGATTACATTTTTGGAATCAGCAACCCAAAATTACCCAAGAACAGCTATAAAATTTAAGGCACCAAAATGTGTGTATACCAGTGTTATCAATTAATTCAAGCAATCCAAGAAAGTTACCATTGTTGGGAGAGCCAAATGTTTCATCATCTCCTCTAAATGCCAAGCCACGTTCTGCCAAAAGGGAGATCACTGCAATAACTCGCTGAGTACGTGCCGCCAGTAATCCTGCTCTGGTTTGATTTGCTCTTAGAGTTTTGATGTTAACGTTTGACTACACTTTCTTGTTAAGTATGTTAGCATGGAGTTCATATGATTTTTAGAGTTTTCGTGGGTTTGAACAAGATAAGCGTGATGCCAATCATCGAATCCAATAGAGGCTAAAGCTGTGGTTGAGGTAATTTGGTTAGAGAAAAGTTTGCACACAAAATAGTAGTAGACTTTTCCTTTTGTGGGAGAATGCATTAACCACTCTCGAGGGTAGGTTTCTCCATTTACTATAGTAAAATTGAATAAATTCTTTGAACAGAACCACGCTTGGTTTTTGTATATTCGCTTCGAATTGGTAAAAGGCTGATCCCAGTGCTGACATTCCGATGGGCCTTTTGCAATCCAGAATGATATTTCCTCGTTATTCAATGTCGTCCATAAACCTACGTCATTATTATCTCTGAAATCACTAGTAGCATGAACAGTTGGTATTTTTGTGTCTGCAATTCTAGGGTTTTCGCTGAGCTTATTTGCTTGTTCATAGTCTTTAAGATGGTAATGAGCTTGGACTGCTTCTTTTAATGTAACTATCTCGTGGGATGTTCCTTCAGCGCCTTGTGTTAATTCTTTGGCTATAGGTCTTCTCACTTCATTGTCACTTTCTCCAGAAGTTTCCGTATTTGTAGTGGTAGTTACTGACAACAGTTCTCCTTGAAGTTCTTGAGAGGCTGTGTTCTGTATCTAAATTAATATGAAACAAATATAAAGGTATTTTATCAGGCACTCGCAGGAAATAAAGAAGTAGAACACCAGACAACAGAAAAACAACAGACATGAGTGGCTTACCCAGGATTTGAACACTGGACCTTCCGTGCGACAACCCCGCCTAGCCATGCAAGCGAATCACACTATCCGCTCTGCCATCTACGCATCATCAAAAAATGATGTTTCAATGGCAGGTCAATAGTGCGAACCACAATACACAACACCAGAAGTCCTCCATGGGCAGTTCAGCCTATTAATGACGCAATCACTTCTGTTGTATTTCTATCAAGCAGTATAGGCCGAATCCAACAAGACCCTTAGGACCTTAATACTGTGTCCAGTAAATGATAGTAGACTAGAACAGTGAGAACAGGATAGTGGGTAGGTTTGGTATTGTACAAACATTTATTACAAATAAGGGAGGGAAACCTGAGGCCTGTAAACAGTAAATTAATATGAAACAAATATAAAGGTATTTTATCAGGCACTCGCAGGAAATAAAGAAGTAGAACACCAGACAACAGAAAAACAACAGACATGAGTGGCTTACCCAGGATTTGAACACTGGACCTTCCGTGCGACAACCCCGCCTAGCCATGCAAGCGAATCACACTATCCGCTCTGCCATCTACGCATCATCAAAAAATGATGTTTCAATGGCAGGTCAATAGTGCGAACCACAATACACGACACCAGAAGTCCTCCATGGGCAGTTCAGCCTATTAATGACGCAATCACTTCTGTTGTATTTCTATCAAGCAGTATAGGCCGAATCCAACAAGACCCTTAGGACCTTAATACTGTGTCCAGTAAATGATAGTAGACTAGAACAGTGAGAACAGGATAGTGGGTAGGTTTGGTATTGTACAAACATTTATTACAAATAAGGGAGGGAAACCTGAGGCCTGTAAACAGTAAATTAATATGAAACAAATATAAAGGTATTTTATCAGGCACTCGCAGGAAATAAAGAAGTAGAACACCAGACAACAGAAAAACAACAGACATGAGTGGCTTACCCAGGATTTGAACACTGGACCTTCCGTGCGACAACCCCGCCTAGCCATGCAAGCGAATCACACTATCCGCTCTGCCATCTACGCATCATCAAAAAATGATGTTTCAATGGCAGGTCAATAGTGCGAACCACAATACACGGCACCAGAAGTCCTCCATGGGCAGTTCAGCCTATTAATGACGCAATCACTTCTGTTGTATTTCTATCAAGCAGTATAGGCCGAATCCAACAAGACCCTTAGGACCTTAATACTGTGTCCAGTAAATGATAATCTAAACTGGTTGTTCATCAGTCTGCCCAGACTGCTCATTGTAGTCTTTTATTTTCTTCTGTTTGTAAACATGAATGTTCTGTATCTGAGAGGTTATGCAGGGCCATTTCTGCCTGCTGTACAAAGCCATATGACGTGATTGGCTTTAAATGCTTCATTATTTCCTTCTGTTCTTTTTGTCGCTTTCGTTTACTAGCACTTTAATATCGCTTACTATTAATTTTTAACACTAAAAGTCAAAATTAAATATTATTGTGATTCACAATGGTATAAAAGAATCCTCACTTGATTTCAAAATGTACGGGACATTACTCTAGGCTCTACTGATGTTCATAATGTTTTTATTTCGGAATTTAACTTAGGTCTATAATAGATTCGCATGTTGGCGAAGCTGGCAAGAAATGGCCGCAATTTCTCCTTTTGGCTAAATTGAAAAGCAAAGGGTTAAAGCCTCCACAAACTTTACTAAACAGTAAGTGGGTATTTGTGTAACTGTTATCCAGGCATACGTGTTTAATGTTACTAGCAACTATGCCTACATAGTAGAATCAAGAATGTGTGCTTTGGTCACTTCCATCAATTTATTCCTGAATTTTGGATTTGTGCTTACACATTTTTGGCTTAGGTTCGCCCCTGATTTTTATCATTACAAATGGAATAACATTAATGGTGAATTTTTTTGGCAGGAGGCAGAGGCCCCCCTAGATTATGAGGCCCTGGGCTGCAGCCCGCTCAGTCCATATGTAAATCCGGCACTAGTGCCACGTACCTCTTGAACCCTTACGCACACCTCCCAGTGGCTCGCGTACCACATTTTTTAGAAACACTGCCTCATACAGTACGCCACTGGATACTTTTATAACACATACTCGATACCGAACGTATACAGTATTCCTCACCGAAATCCAGTTGGTCTTAGCTGTTTTTACAGGCTTTAACTTGCAACGTATGTCACCTTCAAATCTTGCAATCAATTTTTCGATCACTTCCAGATGCGCAATAGCTCTGAAACTTGGCATAGTTGTGTATTCCCGATGACAATACAATAAACAGTTGTAAAAATAATAAAATGAATAACATTAAAATTAATATTAATTTTTTGTTTGGTATTGTTTCATCAGTGATATGGGCGATAACTGCAAATAATCTAGGTTTATTTTTTCCAACAAGATTGTCTTTCTTGAGAGAAATATTGAAACTTCTCCTCCCTCCTCCCTCCCACACACACACTATCGCACGCTCGTGCACAGACATACACGCAACTGACAACTACATTTTAAAAAAAATGTAATTTACAACTCTTATCAAAATTAAAAAAAATTTTTTTTAAAATATTAACTTTCTGTGTAATATACTGAATAATGAAATCCGCCTCCTGTGCTCTGGACTCGTTTATCGCAAACAGATAATGTCATTAGTGGATCGATTACATTTGACTTAAATGTACAAACAACAAAAAAATAACATTAAAAAGAAGAAAATAATAAATATAAAAAAATATTTTAAGCACAGGCTTTTAATGCACTAAAAAGCCACAAATAATTTTTCACGGAGTTTATAGCTTGCAGTCAAAAAATGTAACATCAAATTGACAAAACGCCTGGGGCGCTGATTCTACATGAAATTAACTTCTGCTTTATACTTCATTACACACTTATGGATAAAATATATGATAAGCGCTTAAGTGCCCAACGCTTTCTGTCAATTTGATGTTAAGTTTTTTGACTGCAAGCTATAAACTTCGTGAAAAATTATTTGTGGCTTTTTAGTGCATTAAAAGCCTGTGTTTAAAATATTTATATATATATACATTTTTTTTTTAAGGATGCATAAACAAATAGCAGTACAGTCAGGCAGAAATGAGATATTATAAACTTTAACAGGTTGAAAGGGCAAGTGGATCTCTGCTTATTGCAAAGCTAACAGGATGGATGAATATGAAGGGACAAAAACATGGAAAAAAAAGGTGATTTGTCTTAATAGGACAAAAGACAAAGAAAATAGCCAACGTAACGGCCACAAGGCCTTCGTCAGGGAAAGGAAAGGAACCGAGAGCTTAGTAGGACAAATGAGAAAATATGTTAAAATGGGCACTACCAGTAAGATCTGCTAAAACCTAGCGTGACCTATTTAGGCGATCATGAAAAAATGACATGCCACACACACACACACACGCACACGCGCACGCACGCACACACACGCGCGCACACGCACACACACGCACACGCGCACGCACGCACACACACACGCGCACACGCGCACGCACACACACACGCACACACACACACGCACGCACACACGCACACAAAACCCCAAAAAACAAACAAAACAACATAAAACAAAGTTTTAAATACAATAAAATGATGTATTTTGTTTTTGATCCAGCGACGTTTGGGCTCTCATCCTTCGGCCCCAAGTTAAATAAATAAATAAATAAATAAATAAATAAATAAATATATATATATATATATATATATATATATATATATATATATATATATATATATATATATATATATATATATATATATATATATATATATATGGAGAGATATGCAGACAGACCGACTGACAGACAGAGACTAAGTAAATTTGCCAAGAAGGAAACAAGGGAAGCTAATCGCGAACTGAGTATTTAAAAACATACAACAATATTGAGCGATAATCCAGCGTACTTTAGATAAAATTGGCAGAGAAAGAATATTCACTGTCAGATCAAAACTAAGAGTAGTAATCATTAAAGGTAAAGGTAGTCCCATAGAAACTACTGCTGTAGTGGAGTGAACTGTTAGAGACTTCACTACACTAGATATCAGCTTTGTCAGATGCGTTGACCACTTCCCTTCCTCGCTGCCTTTGCTTTCCCTAACTCGAGCAGAGTCAGGTACTCAATTTTTAGCGAACCCGGAAACTGGTAGCTTTACCGCGACAGGCAAGTTCTCTAATCGCTCGGCCAATCGGATGCTCGTATAAATCGTAAGCAAGAACAAACTGTATCGGCTACTGCTGTTCCTTTGCACCCTACCAGATACGTGGAGAGGAGGAACAAGCTGTATGAGCAACAGCCTCATCCCCATATATCTGTGCCCAGGCTTGCGCGATGGACAGGACCGCAGCTGAGACTCAGAGATGTGTGACAGAGAGACACAAAGGCATAGGACATACATCCAGCATCCTGTGAGGAGGAACCTGCTGATCGCACCAAGTGTTGCCACCCTCAGGCGCCACCTCAGACTGGGCGAGCGAAAAAAAAGCTTTTACAAGAGAACAGAACACGTCAAAAGGAACACCAGCAACAACAACAACAAAATCAACTGAGGGTTACCACCTCAAGGATGCATCATCCTCATAGTCAGTTATGACCTGGAGGAGGCTGCCTGAGGGTACAGTAGGCCAATTCTATCTTTGTCTCTTCAGAAACCCTCTGGAACTACACACGGCATGAAAGAGAATGTGGGAGAAATGTTACATACTGTCAGTAGACACTTCTATACTTCAACTGAAGCCGTAAACAATGCCACTTGCTAGTTTTTGCACAGTCATTTGTCTGTCGGTCGGTTGGCTGGTCCTCCTGCTTGCCTGCCTGCTTGTCTGTTTTTTTGTCTGTCTGTCTGTCTGCCCGTGTGTCTGTCTGTCTGTCCGTCCGTCTGTCTGTATGCCTGTCGATCGGTCAGTCAGCCGGCTGGTCGGCCTGCTTGCCTGCCTGCTTGTTCGTTTGTGGGCCTGTCTGTCTGTCTGTCCTTCCGTTCATACAATCTACTTAATATCATGCCTACATAACTACCTACCTACCTATCAACATATCAGATAGATAGATAATCTATCTATCTATCTATCTATCTATCTATCTATCTATCTATCTATCTATCTATCTATCTATCTATCTATCTATCTATCTATCTATCTATCTATCTATCTATCTATCTATCTATCTATCTATCTATCTATCTATCTATCTATCTATCTATCTATCTATCTATCGTTACTTTGTTCGTTCGTTCACTGTCTGCCTGTCCATTCATCTATCCACCCACCTTCTCCCCCCCCCCCCCCCCCCACTTATTCATCCATCTATCCATTCACCCGTCTGTCTCCCTCTAACCCCCTTACATTCTCACTCTATTTCTCACACACACATTTTTCAATTTGTTCTATTTTATGTCTTGCCTTTCTAATGAAGCATTCTTTCATCCACACGAATACCTCAGCCACATTAGATCCCTTCAACAGCGCACCTTCGATTTCAAAATACCGTTTTCTAAGCAATCAGGTAAACAAAACAAAACAAATTAAAAAAACCTCACACACCTGCAGCTCTTCCTTCGAGAGAAATTGTTCCACAGTGGTAGGCCCATTCTTTGGTTTTTTGGGAGGTGGCATTCTCACTAGGTGGGTGGAGTGGCGGTCCGCAACCGTGGTGATAAGAGCAAGGTTGGGACAGCATCTCCTGAGAAGGTGGTGCCCTGAGGTAGTATGGTGGCCATCACAAAGTTACCTGCATAATCATATAGAAACGCAATCATTTTAGGGCAAACCTTGCAATACACAATTATTAGCATATTTAGCTCATTACTAGTAAATGTTACAAACTTAGTACTTGTATCAGTAATATACACGGTTATTGAAAAGTCAGACTGAAAATTTATATATCCATATTTGTATATAGGAGATATACATGAAACAAATATTAAAACAAGAAGCAATAACTACTTTCTGATATTTGTTTAATAAATTTCATTTTTTCCCTCCAGAAACAAAATAAACTAAACTAATATCTAAAAATGGTCAATAAATTGATGGGGTAAGGAAGAGCACAAGTTGCTGCCCACTATAAGGTCATATTTTCAACAAGCCATATCCAACATCCAGCTGTACTGTTAATTTAATATAACGTTTATGTATTAAAATGGCAGTTGATTCTCTTTATTTTGCCATTTGTTTCATATTAATTAGTTAGATAGAAATGTAGAAATAGCAATTTAAACGTAGGGAATGTCTTTTCACTCATCCTGGATTAGATCTGTCGTGTGAATAGAGTGGTAGTAACGTTGTTAATATAGGTTTATCATTAGCATCATCGTCATTTCATTTTTGTCTCTATGGAGCATGGAGCCAGTACTGCGGCAGGCTCCCTTACAGGAAGCCTACTGTAGCAAAACCGGCTCCAACTCTCTGAGTATTATAGTATTATTTTCAAAGTAAGAGAAATCACTGTAGAATACCCGCAAAACATATGCTACACAGCGATAGGAAGAAATGAATTGTATCACAGACGATTGGATGATGCGAAAACAGCTATGCGTACGTCTGAGAAAACACGACCGGAACTACGCGTACGTCTGAGAAAACAAGACCGAAACAATGCTTGAGTCTGAAAAACACTACGCATGTGTCTGAGAAAACAAGAAAGGATCTACGGTATTTTATTTTTTTTAATTAAAATAACATTTTGCCTCGTTTTGGTGAGGCGTGTCCCGTTCAACCTAATCGGTTATATTAGGGCGCATGTCCAAATATTTAAAAAAAACCCTTTAGGTTTCAGAATAGCGAAATCGGGATCTACAGTAGCCGACTGATTAAGTACAGGCCACAGTACAGAGGACTAAAACGACAGAAACAATAAAATCATTCGCCCAGTAGAGCTCAGAGCGTATAAAATCTCGCTCAGACTTGACTCAAACACTTTCCCGAACCAATCGAATCATAGCCAGTTGAGACAAGGCCGCGATTTGCTTGAAATCTTGCTTAGCTAGTAGCCATACAGTCATAGAAAGTATAGTACTGTGAGAGAGGTATGCTTACCGTAAAATCTCGCGTATAATACGCACAATTTTTACTCATTTTTGCCTGCTAAAACTCGGGTGCGTATTATACGCGAGTACTAAAAAATACGTCATTTTCGATTTCGAAAGCAACCTACATTGGAAAGTCTGTCAAGGTTTTGTCACAATTTAACAGTGAAAATGGCGCGAAATTGAATGTGCCCTGTGTTTTCTTATGTGTCAGACATTGTTGCAAAACACATTTCGCACTCTTGGTTTTCAATCCGTTTTGATATTAAGCTTGGTTGTGAAGTTTGTCATTTTATTATTTTGAGCCCTAAAAATGAATTCGAGAAAATGTTATACTGCAGCAAAAAAGCTCTTAGTGGTAAAATATGCAGAATCTAACGGCAATCGGGCAGCAAGTCGACATTTTTCCATTAACGAGTGTAACATTTGATTATGGCGAAAAAACAAAGAGGTGCTGCAAGTGTTGCCTAGTAAGAAAAAGGCGAATCGTGGGTCACCACCAGATCTTCCAGACCTAGAAAAAACATTATTAGAGTGGGTAGAGGATAGAAGGCAACAAGGCATCGGTGTTTCATGCATTGAAATACGACTTAAAGCTCTAAAACTTACACAATCTCGTACAGGCACAACAACATTTAAAGCGTCATATGGATGGGTAGTTTGTTTTATGAAGCGACATGGTCTTTCAGTCCAAAGTACCTAAAATGTAGGTGTTGTGTACCTATTTCTGTTTGTTATTATACTTTCAGTTTTTTAACAAATGTTTCATAAAATAAAATCTTGAAAAATTATGGTGCGTATTATACACGAATTTCCATTTTACCAGAAAATTTTTGGCCAAATCAAGCATGCGTATTATACACGAGTGCGTATTATACGCGAGATTTTACGGTATATAACTAGTATAGATCGCTTCGCATACCTTAACTGTAATATATCCTAATTTTGTGTTTAAAATGATGTTCATGTTTCAAAAATATGTTTGTAATTTGAAATAAATGTAAACATGTTTCTCTACCACCACGTGGTACTTTAATCAGACTAAGACACTTGTTTTAAGAAACCTGGTAAATAATGTACGGGCAGCATTGGCGCAGTTGGCGAGTCCATCTCAGGACACGTCCTTTTCAGGGCTTCATCATGCTGGCACATAGATAATGTTAGTCCTTTTCATGACTTATTATCTAAACGCTGCACGGGCTAGTAGTTCTTATCAGGGCTAGCCCTTTTCAGGGCTACTTCATGCTAGTTGATATAAGGTAATATTTTTTTTCAGGACTTAGTTTCTATCAACATTACGTTGCGGTTAACAGAGTTCACTAAGCTGCTTCTGATATAACCAATAGTACATTATTGGTATCAAGAGAGACCACGTGGTTGAAATTAACGTCCAAGTGGGAACTATAATCACTTAACTGGATATTTCCTGGAATGATATGTTAATACATTAATACATTTCTAGTCTTAAATATTAATGTAATTACATTTATATGTATAGAATACATAGAAAGACAACGCAGAATAGAACCGCACTCACAAGCAGATTCTACTGCCAAAAACCCTGCCATATGAAGTGGTTTCATAAAGGACTGTCACGATCACAAGAACGTGGACGTCATCTGACAAAGTCTTTCACCAAGAGTAAAGATTCATCTACATGACTGAACTTTAAAGCAGAAAGACATGCATTTAAAGACAATTAATAAATTCACAAAGCAACCAGTTCTATTCCAAACAACCAGTACTCGGCATAGCATGATGAAGAAGACGCTAACAGATAGACACTTTCCTTCTTTGGAATATACAAACAGATTATTCCGAACAGGCATAATTCAACCCTTAAGATATTTGTTTATTCGACCACCAAACGGAGAGTCGACAACCCTACAAAAAAAAAAAAAAAAGCTTTTTGTTATCCCACTGATCACGTAGTGAAGCGCCATCGGCAGTGTATTGTGGAATATAATGAAAGTGTTTTCATACGCCGTGAGAGCAGTTCGGAACAGAACGCTCTATTTCTTTCATCAAGGGTATTCCGAAAGAATCGAGCCAGCGGAATAGAACATTCAGAAATCACTCCAGTATACAGTGACTCTTGAAAGTAGGTAGATCCACTGAAACCATCATAAGTACATCCACATGACATATGAATTAATTAGCTATTTGATTGCATTCACGTTACTATATTATTTGACTACGCAGTTTGGTATTAGGTTTGTTTTCGGGCATATTTATTTGCATGTGTATATATTGTTGTGTATATAGCCTTTAAGGTAATAAATCTCGTATTTGTGTGGTTTTTATAAAACTAGAAGTAATCGCAGCATTAGCGAGGGAACGAAAGAGTGTGCGAAAGATTTAAGGCGATATTTCGTCTCCCTTCCACAGGGAAGGGTGGGGGCGTATGAGCCATATGAGAAGGGAGATAGCGGAGTGGGGATAACAGTGTCCCGGGAAATTGAATCACTGGCGCCGATCTTAGGAAACTTATCCCGGTTTCTAAATTCGCCTTCTTTGTGCTCTATATCACCTGATTGCGGTACCTCTGAGACACCATTATTATCGGAGCAACCAGGGCTAATCCTCCACGGTTAATTCTCGGATTAACATTGTGACAAAGGCAAAGGCAGCGAGGAAGGCAACTGGTCAGCCCATCTCCTCAAATACTGGTCTTTAACACTTCACTCCCCTACGGCTGTTTCTGCTATAGGATTACCTTTAACTTGACCTTTTAAATGGAAAAACTTATTTGTCTAGCTTTGTACACTTTGTCACTGTTGCTGTCTTTTTTGACGGAGTCATCTGTCAAGTTATTTGCTTATGTTTTTATCATAAGAATAATTGTGTCTTTACCTGCGATTTCAGGTTGATTAGGGGTTGTCTTCCCTTGTTTATTCATTCATTGTGTTTGACCTTTAGGGTCAAAGGTAGACAGTTCTGGCGTATGCCCATAGGCAGGGTTTTTTTAAGCGGGAGTTGAGTTAGACTTCCGGCAAGCCGTGAAGTGTCCTGGTTTCTGAAGGGACGAGAGTCCATTGTGTTTTTCGGGGAGAATCTTCGAAGTGACTGCGATGGCAGTTTTCCCCAGTGAATCTCTGTGCGTTGGAATGACAGCAGAGTTCCTTGTTATATTCTGTGGATTCGGTTACAGGTAATACCGACTTTTTCCATTACTATGCTTTCGGTGGCAGAACATGTTAGAAGATTGCCTAGTCTGTGAACTGCAGCTCACCGATCCTCCATTTCAGAACTTATATTTTGTGCTCGAGGTAGCCATCCAAGACTATTAGTCTTTATATTGTCCAGAAATCCAGTGACGAAGATATATTGTGGGAACCGCAGATTGGCGGTATTTATGTCTACAATAAGCATTACTGCAGGGTTGATGGTAACCTGCTTATCAGAAGTACACAGCAGACGTCAGAACGAGGACTGTGTTTTCGGCTAATGTACTACAGCCTAATACAGTGCAATTGGCGGGGAATGCCAAGTTGCACCTATGTGTCAAAGTGATTAAGGTATCTGACGCGTTTAGTCAGTGATACCAGGGCGACGCCACGAACTGTCATTATTGAAGAACATTGTATTGACCATGCACGAATATTCAAATGTTTACCAGCTTGTTGAATGCCTAATGTATACCTATCGATTTCCGGTCAGCATGACCTTGTTACACAGACTGTTCCTGTTGATACCATGTGTGTTCTCGTCAATAAATGTTTTGAAACGTGCCTGCAGTGTCCAAGCATCCTTGACTACTGCATGTGAGTGTATGGGTTGCAGGGTGTGGTGAAGTGGGATGTTATAAATATTTATAGGGGACTTAGTGTACTGACTGAGATCAGCTGTGAAGGTATATATATCTAATAAGAGTAGTGTATTATATATATAACCTTACTTGCTACCACATATCTATATAACTCAGTCAGAATTATTCTGGAATAGTGTGATGACTACGTTATGTGTCTAGGGTATGTGTATGATGAAGTGTAAGTCACAACAACAGACAGATAAACAATTTAATTTAATCCACTACTCTTAACAACACTGTGACACTCACATACATATAACACTCTATGAGAATATCTTAAAGAAGTCACTCGTAACTTTTCAAATAACAATATGTATTCATTACTGGCATGAATGAATATGTGTCCTGATTCAACTACAAGGGAACCAGGAATCACAATCAATTTAAATTACAAGTTATGTACAGAATTTATCAATATGAATATTGTAGTGACATATATTATTAAAAATATCCTATGTGTGTCAGTTGTGTAGTGGTAATATGAGGTAATACTGGTTTTGTTTTGTTCAAGCTCTGTTGGTATTTGTCATCATGACTTCAATAGTTTGTCTTTTGGGACTAGTATTGGAGATGTTCTCAGTTCCTGATATTAAGACAATTAAATTCCCCTCTTAATGTTAATTTTACAAAGTCAGTTCAAGATGAGGGGACATAATGTTGAGCTCAGCTGGCCAAGTTAGCTTATCTGGCGTGATGGCGGCAGGAAAGGACTCCTCTGCTCGAATTCTCCTCTGGGCTCTGGAGACACCTCACTGATAGCTAAAAGGACCAAGGAGTATGCTGTCCGACACTGGATTCAGCAAAGCTCTGACCAGGTGCTGCTCAGTACCATCAAGACCACTGTCCCACAATT
The DNA here is from genome assembly GCA_024509875.1 of Oreohelix idahoensis. Classification (NCBI taxonomy): domain Eukaryota; kingdom Metazoa; phylum Mollusca; class Gastropoda; order Stylommatophora; family Oreohelicidae; genus Oreohelix; species Oreohelix idahoensis. Next base: position 47,490 of record JAMPIV010019830.1, on the reverse strand, counting down.
TCATGGAAATAAACACAGATACGTTGATTAGCAATGAATTCTGGCACAATTACTGGCACAAATTTCCATCTGCTTATGTTCCAGGCTTTTATTTTAGCAAAATTGTGAGCTGGCTTCAACGCACTGTTGCTTTATCAAGCTTATTTAAACAAGTGGTTTCGAACTAACGCTCCCAAGTGTGTATATCAGTGAGACTGGCCAATGAGCCACGTTTCGACAAGTGTTTGAAAAAATGTTACCTTTTCCCGTTTCCCCTAACAACGAAAGATAGTATTTATAGTCCGACCAATCGTGGTTAGGCTTTCATTTGTTGCGCTCCAATCAATTGGGAGTTTACATGGTAAACTATTTATGTAACGTAAGGTTTTTTCAAACACGTTATAAAAAAAATTTTATGAGCAGAAATGATTCCATGCTGTCAGGCATCCTCACTATTTTATTTTGGGTATAATTTATTAATTCCTGGACTATTTGCGTAACGTTTTACATATTATTTGTCCGCAAGCCTTTAGGAACCCAAAAATACAAATTTAAAGGAGCTACGTGGCTGCGTTCAAAATATGTATTTTCTACCTCCTGTTTCGAAGATGTGCTGTCTGGGTACTGTTATGTTTTCAACCGTAAACCCATCTAATGTTGTCTTTCCTAATAAGAGTTTTTTATGATTTATAAACCTAACTCTGGGAAAGGGTAGTGTATTTTATCACTGTCCGTCTGAAAAAAAATTAGTGCATGTAGACTTACACGCGTGATGGCGGCATTTGTGTATCGCGCGACGCGTGTTGCATGCGTTCCTGATTTTCAGCCCTCCCCTCTCTCTTTATCCTTTTGTCCATCTGTTCGTTCGTTTTGGTAACGTAATATAATTAATGTTAGGATTAATTTAGGTCATTACGCAGGGCCTCTCAATGTTTTTCTTAGAAATGCAGCACACGTTTCATTGAAGAACGCGGGTAATAATATAGTAGGCTTTTACTATCAACGTGAAAGCGTTACAATTTGCAGACGTAGCAGAAAACAAGGGGGATTTCTAGTACATTCTTTGTGACAGCACTGTTATTTTACCATTGCTCTTCTCTTTATTAATTTTATTTGTTAGGCTTCATATTTACTTGATAATTTATATATGTGGATTAGAATATTCCACGACACCTCCCCTCTTAAAACAGACATTATATGTCAGTCCTTTATTCTATATACACATAGAGAAATTCATTATTATTTCTGGGGTTTACGGTGATTCTCATCACACGGATGGCGGCTTAAAAAATCCGCTCCCAAATTGGTTTTTTTTTCCAGATATATACTCAATGCTAAAATTATATGGAGCCAAAAGTAAAGACCATCGGAGTAACCTGGAGTTCTCATGCTTAGCCTGTGCTAGAAACGATAAAGGTTTGTGATCTGTTTGCAACTTAAATGCCTTCCCATATAGATAAATATTGAATTTCTTTATCGCCCATATTACTGCAAGACATTCTTTTTCGCTAGTTGAGTAGTTGATTTCAGCTTTATTCAACTTTCTGCTAGCATATGCCACTGGGCTTAATTCCCCATCCAATGCATCTGATTTCTGTAGTAGAGTTGCACCTAACCCAATATTACTTGCATCCGTCCTTACAATGAATTCTTGACTTAAGTCAGGTAATTTCAAAATGGGTTTACTTGTGAGCTTTTCCTTCAATTCTTGGTAAGTCATTTCACATTGTGGTGTCCATGTAATGCGATCTGGATGTCCTTTACGTGTCAATTCCGTTAAAGGTGCACATATGGAATTAAAGTTTTTGATATACTTCTGGTAGAAACCACATAATGAGACAAAGGATCTCACGTCCTTCTTGGTTTGTGGTCTCGGGGCTTTCTGTAGTTTCTCTAAATTCTTTGGGTCAGGGTCATGTTTCCCTGATAAACTGTGTGTCCCAAAAATTCCAATTCTTTACATCCAACGCAACATTTGGTTGGTCGGGCTGTTAAATTTGCCTCCCTAAGTCGATTAAACAGCATGTTCAGAGAGTCAATGTGTTCCTCAAATGTTTCTGTTGCTATAAGGATATCATCCATAAAATTTGTTATACAGGGATTATTCAGAGGATCCAATAATTTTCTCATCATTCTAGAGAAGACACTAGGCGCATTCTTCAATCCAAATGGCAATCTATTAAACTCATAGTGTCCTTCTGAGGTACTAAAAGCTAGGTATGGTCTAACCTCAGGCTTTACTGGAATCTGATAGTATCCTTTACTCAGATCCACTTTTGAGAAATATTTAGCTTTATTTAGTCTGGCAAACAGCTGATTTGTATCCGGCAATGGATCCACCTGTCCTTCTGTAATAGCGTTCAGTCTCCTGTAATCTATACAGAGTCTATGTTCTCCAGAGGGCTTCCTTAAAAGTACAACACCGGAACTATACGAAGACTCACTGTGCGAAATAATTCCTTCCTTCAACAGATAGTCTATCTCTTCCTTCAAAGCTTTCTCCTTAGCAAATGGAATCGAATATGGTTTCATACAGACAGGTGTGGGGTCTATCAGTTTCATATCATATTCCAATAGGTTTGTATGCCCTGGTCGGTCTGTTAACACCTCTGCATGATTATTTAGAACCTGTTGCACTCTCTCTTTCTGAGTTTTCGTTAAATGTGTACTGATTTTCACCTGTGCTGCTGTCTCACAGGGGTGTAATGGATATTCAAATGATGAAAGTGGTTCCTTTTTCATCTCCATGGCGATGGACAAGGTCAACAAGTGTGTCTCTTCCTGATGTTCTCTTTCCAAATATTTCTTCAGGAGATTCACATGATAGATTTTTTCTTTCCCCTTCTATCTATCTTATAATTTGTTCTAGACACCTTCTCTAGAACTGTATATGGACCCTGCCATCCAATTTGTAACTTATTCTGACTCCCGGGCAAAAGAAGCAGTACCTTCTCTCCCACAGCCAAATTTCTGTCTTTCGCCTTCCTGTTATAATAGGCAGCATGTTTCTTCCTGGCTTGTTTCAAATTTTCATTGGCAAGTTTCCAGCCAGTTTTCAACCGAGTGGTCAGCTCATTCACATATTGGTATGAAGATGTAATGTTTTCCTCTGCCTTTTCATCAGTCCACGTTCTTAACAAAGCTACATATGGACCTTTAATGGTGTGGACCTATTTGTCCATGCACCGGTATGGTCTCTTCCACTCGAAGCTTTATAGTGATGATTTTTCCTCCCAGAATTATCATTCACAAAACGACCGCTACCAATTTTTCTTTTGGGGCTTTCTCCCCTCTTAAAATTCTTGATGAGAGATTTCCTCTCTACATCTTCTTCCTCCAGTTTGTTTAAGTCCGATTGAGGGATTGTCGGCTTATCCTGGGGTAAGACATCTTTTTGCACTCTCCGCATAGTGGCCATTGTAAAACAGTTAAGTGAAGCTTGTCCGTGAAAAGGGGCTTCCCATTCCATTTGGTCCACTTTATCAAATTTATTTTTCCTTTTATTGTTAGGCCTGATTTTGCCCCATGGCGTGTCCAGGTCCTGATCCATGTTCCCACTTGTGGGTGTTCCCTCATGTGCTATGCTACACCTTTCTACAAAATTCTCAATGTCCCATCTTGCTTTGGGCCAATAATAATTGTGAGCCACCTTTTGAATGATGGTACCTATCTTCTCATGGTCCCCATCTGGTTTCACATGTAGGCTCCTTATTAAGTCTGCCCTATATCTTTTAGGAAGTACCAGCTTGTCCCTGACCTTTGGATCTAGCTCCAGTCTTCCTATACATCAACTTGTTTTTCATGTAAAAATCTCCCTTGCCTGGAGTTGTATGACAAGTTGACAATTTTCTGAAACAAGGCTTGAGTGTTTTATCCCCAGCCTGTGCCTTCCTCATCTCTTCTGGAGTGGTATCTAACATAATATCCTCCTCCTGTCTTGAGGTCGACCTGACCTGAAGGGTTGCCATATACACAGGTTTCCTTCTGCAACGGTCAGTGTCATGATTGTCCATCTGACAATTCTTACACCACCTTTTTCCTTGGTTGAAAGATTTTCTTTCATTATATTTCCTTTCATCGAATTGTGGGAATTTATTTTTATTGTCATACCGTGGCCTATCAAATTGGTGCTTACCTTTATTTTGATCCTTAGGATCAAATTTATTAAAGTTCTGTGGTGCCCTAAAGTTATCCACTTGTTTCTTTTTATTACCTGTTACCTCTGCTTGAGCTGCTTGATACCTTTCAGCAACATTTAGCAACTCATCCAGCCTCTCTGCACCTTGTTCCATGAGAAACTTTCTCAGGTCTGGAGCCATGGACTCTCTTAATTGCTCTATAAGGACCATTTCCTTAAGATCTTGGGTTTTCCCCAGAGAAGTCCATTTCTCCAAGTATGTCTCTATTCGTGCAGAGAACTGGTGATATGTTTCACCTGACAGTAGTTTAGCATTCCTAAATTTTTTTCCTATAAAATTCTGCATTCTTTTCATACCTTAACAAAAGAGCCTGCTTTAGCATGTCATAATTTTCCTGATCACCTCTGCTCATTTTTGCAAAAACTTCATAAGCTGCCCCACGAAGTCCCTGAGATAACTTTAAGCTCCACCTTTCTCTCTCTAACCCATACGTGGTAGCTAATAGTTCATACCTATTTAGGTAGCTCTCAATATCATCGTCTTTCTCAACAAAATGATCTAAATGAAAATTCATAGCTGAGGTTGAGGCTCCTTGAGTAACCGTAGCATCAGAGGCAAAGGGACTGGCACCATTTTCAGGAGCATGGCCTTGAAACTCAAACTCCCTTAGTCGTAACTCATGTTCCCTTTGTAATCTTTTATCTTCTGCTTCCCTTTCTGCAGCTAATCTCCTCTCTTCCCTTTCTGCAGCTAATTTCTTCTCTTCCCTTTCTGCAGCTAATTTCTTCTCTTCCCTTTCTGCAGCTAATTTCTTCTCTTTCCTTTCTGCAGCTAATTTCTTCTCTTCCCTTTCTGCAGCTAATTTCTTCTCTTCCCTTTCTGCAGCTAATCGTTTGTCTTCTCTTTCTGCCTCCAATTTCTTAGCCTCAGCCTCAATCTGCAACCTCTTAGTCTCAGCCTCAGCTTCAAACTGTAACTTCTTAATTTCCTTGTCAGCCTCTAACTTTCTTTCGGCTTCAAACCTTCTTTCTTCACGTTCAATAAATTTGTCACATTCCGTCGTGACATAGGCAACCATAACTTGCCCATCTAATCCTAACTCTTTTGCAGTCTGAACCGCAGCAGATCGAAATTTGGCCAGGTCCGCCATTGTCTATTATGTAAATTTATACAATGTCTAACCAACAATTCAATCTCTAATGGACAACACAGGCACCGTGAGCTCAACCTTATTTAATTCCACCCAAGGATACCTTTTAATTCTTATATTCCCTGAAGTGAATTACCCCCAATATTTTTTTTAATAGGGAAAGATTCAAAATCCCAAGAGCGAGACCCCAATATATGTGGTGAAGTGGGATGTTATAAATATTTATAGGGGACTTAGTGTACTGACTGAGATCAGCTGTGAAGGTATATATATCTAATAAGAGTAGTGTATTATATATATAACCTTACTTGCTACCACATATCTATATATCTCAGTCAGAATTATTCTGGAATAGTGTGATGACTACGTTATGTGTCTAGGGTATGTGTATGATGAAGTGTAAGTCACAACAACAGACAGATAAACAATTTAATTTAATCCACTACTCTTAACAACACTGTGACACTCACATACATATAACACTCTATGAGAATATCTTAAAGAAGTCACTCGTAACTTTTCAAATAACAATATGTATTCATTACTGGCATGAATGAATATGTGTCCTGATTCAACTACAAGGGAACCAGGAATCACAATCAATTTAAATTACAAGTTATGTACAGAATTTATCAATATGAATATTGTAGTGACATATATTATTAAAAATATCCTATGTGTGTCAGTTGTGTAGTGGTAATATGAGGTAATACTGGTTTTGTTTTGTTCAAGCTCTGTTGGTATTTGTCATCATGACTTCAATAGTTTGTCTTTTGGACTAGTATTGGAGATGTTCTCAGTTCCTGATATTAAGACAATTAAATTCCCCTCTTAATGTTAATTTTACAAAGTCAGTTCAAGATGAGGGGACATAATGTTGAGCTCAGCTGGCCAAGTTAGCTTATCTGGCGTGATGGCGGCAGGAAGGACTCCTCTGCTCGAATTCTCCTCTGGGCTCTGGAGACACCTCACTGATAGCTAAAAGGACCAAGGAGTATGCTGTCCGACACTGGATTCAGCAAAGCTCTGACCAGGTGCTGCTCAGTACCATCAAGACCACTGTCCCACAATTTCATGGAAATAAACACAGATACGTTGATTAGCAATGAATTCTGGCACAATTACTGGCACAAATTTCCATCTGCTTATGTTCCAGGCTTTTATTTTAGCAAAATTGTGAGCTGGCTTCAACGCACTGTTGCTTTATCAAGCTTATTTAAACAAGTGGTTTCGAACTAACGCTCCCAAGTGTGTATATCAGTGAGACTGGCCAATGAGCCACGTTTCGACAAGTGTTTGAAAAAATGTTACCTTTTCCCGTTTCCCCTAACAACGAAAGATAGTATTTATAGTCCGACCAATCGTGGTTAGGCTTTCATTTGTTGCGCTCCAATCAATTGGGAGTTTACATGGTAGGCTATTTATGTAACGTAAGGTTTTTTCAAACACGTTATAAAAAAAAATTTTATGAGCAGAAATGATTCCATGCTGTCAGGCATCCTCACTATTTTATTTTGGGTATAATTTATTAATTCCTGGACTATTTGCGTAACGTTTTACATATTATTTGTCAGCAAGCCCTAAGGAACCCAAAAATACAAATTTAAAGGAGCTACGTGGCTGCGTTCAAAATATGTATTTTCTACCTCCTGTTTCGAAGATGTGCTGTCTGGGTACTGTTATGTTTTCAACCGTAAACCCATCTAATGTTGTCTTTCCTAATAAGAGTTTTTTATGATTTATAAACCTAACTCTGGGAAAGGGTAGTGTATTTTATCACTGTCCGTCTGAAAAAAAATTAGTGCATGTAGACTTACACGCGTGATGGCGGCATTTGTGTATCGCGCGACGCGTGTTGCACGCGTTCCTGATTTTCAGCCCTCCCCTCTCTCTTTATCCTTTTGTCCATCTGTTCGTTCGTTTTGGTAACGTAATATAATTAATGTTAGGATTAATTTAGGTCATTACGCAGGGCCTCTCAATGTTTTTCTTAGAAATGCAGCACACGTTTCATTGAAGAACGCGGGTAATAATATAGTAGGCTTTTACTATCAACGTGAAAGCGTTACAATTTGCAGACGTAGCAGAAAACAAGGGGGATTTCTAGTACATTCTTTGTGACAGCACTGTTATTTTACCATTGCTCTTCTCTTTATTAATTTTATTTGTTAGGCTTCATATTTACTTGATAATTTATATATGTGGATTAGAATATTCCACGACACAGGGTCTACATATATACGAGCCTAAACACATTCGCGCCTTCATTCGCACCCACACTCAGTTCATCATACGCTCGCACTACACACCTAACAACATGTATACTGTCTTGGGCCAGTGATCACCTCAACAAGAGAAAAAGACAGTTACAGTCACTCACTCTTTCCAGCGAGCGCGTGAGCAGAGGCATATTTAAACTTGTAATGACCTGTCAACTGCAGGCAACAGTCATGCTTTGTAAATGAGGTCAGATGGTGAAGAAGGTTTAGTGAGTTGTTGTAAACTCGTGTGCAATGATTTGCTCATCGTGTAGCTTTATGTGAGAAACAGGCAGTATAATACAAAAATTGTAGTGTAGCAGACGTTCAATCATATTTTCAAGGACAGTTGGTCAAGGAATTAGGCTAGTTGTATAGAACTCTTGTTTGACGGAAGACCTCATTAAAAATTTTTTTAATAATTATTTTTTTTATATTTATATTACCTCAGTTGTGTACACAGGATCATGACATGTTTAACATAAAATAAGAAAAAGAAAGAAAGAAAAACAAACTAGGCTAGGTATTGTATTAAAGAGACTTCATAATTGTGTTTCCAAAGAAAATCACAACAGTGCTTATTAATATTTATGTATAGTTTACGACTATTAAGTTAATAGATTTATTACACAGTAAGACTATATATATATAAATGGTGGTTTGCTGTGTTCTGTCTAGCTAGGATGGGGTCTTGTGGGTAATTGCTGCCTGTTCTCTGGCTCGATGCATTTTTGTACTTTCTTTTGATGAATGTCTTTGCTTCCTTCAGTGAGACTGTGGTGAAACTGTTCCTTCTGTGTGCCTGCTTTTGCCAGTCTCTCTGCTGCCTCATTTCCTGCAATACTTCAGTGTGCAGTCAATATTTTTAAAGTTCAATGCAGTAGAACTCTATAATGTACTCTTCTGTGAGCCTGTTTACATTATCACAAGCCATAAATAATATATATATATTCTTCTTCTTAGATCCTTAACCACCGACCGTCAAAGCAGTCAGTGGCCATCACGCCTAGTGGCGTCTTGTAGGACAACAACAAATTGATTCCACTTTGCTCGATCGGTGGCCATCTTTCGTACAGTGCCCCAACTCTGGTTCATTCTTTGCATCTCAGCCTCCACAGTCCTCCGCCAGGTTGTTTTTGGTCGGCCTCTCTTTCGTTTTCCTTCAGGGGTCCAAAGCATAGCTGTTCTTGTGATGGCATCGGGGTCTCTTCCTAGAAGAGACCCCGATATATATATATATATATACATATACATATATATATATATTAGAACAAAAGACAAAGAAAATTGCCTACGTTGCGGCAGCAAGCAATGGAAAGGAAAGAAAGTGAGAACCAAGTGAGAAACATGAGAACATATTCAGTAACACAACCCGTGAATACCACTTGTCCGGGATCGTACGATGGGTAATCATTTATCTGTCATTTGTTCTAGTAAGACGCATTACGGTACCTTTTCTTTCTTGAAACCCACTTAGCATGGCTTGGCAGTAATGTACTTGCCGGTTTTTGTTTGTTTGTTTGTTTGTTAACGCGGTCGCTGAAAAATTGAATGCTGACGTAAATACTTCAGGGGCTATCGAGTTTTTTTAGCAACCAGCAAAGGGGACCCGTATGTCACCGGCCACACCTCCATATCCACGGACTCAAGGACTGAGTTTCTCGTTAACATCAGTAAGCTGCAGGTCGTGAGCATTAGGAACGGAGATACAAACTAGAAGGTATGTGTTCACCAGGTGCAGGTTCAGGGCAAATCAAAATGCAACCAAAAATAGCAGGATAAAAGGTCACAATGACCTACGTGCACAGGTTTAAAAAAGAACAACAACCTACAGCAGGTTGTGCGTGTGACCTAATTAACACATGTCACGGTCATCCGGGATTTCTCCACCACCACCCCCACCCCCGCGTCAAGGTCCACAGGTAAGATATATCGACTCATGTTTACAGGATAGACTTCAAGAAAAACAAAACGAGACAGAAACATTAGACCTGTTCTATTTGTTTGTCTGCAGAACTAATTCAAGTCAGGAAGCATGCAGGGCATCACAACAGCGATTACTTTCTTTATCACGTTCATTTATTCGTCGACATCCCGTTTTCTTAACCTTTTTGCCCTCACACCTCCCGTAAGACTGAACTTAATGTTTACACGTCCCGACCTTCCCCACATTAATCGATGAACCAATCAAGACATAATTAACATGTTACTACAGGGGTGCACTACTTCACATACTTCGGGTCTACCAGCAACGACAAACTCTCTCTGCATACAGAAATTGACAGCCGCATTGGCAAAGCTGCAATCACCTTTGCCCACCTCATAACGCGTGTTTACGGAAACTTGTGGCGGGATTGTCTCCCCTGCTCTGCAGTAGTGGCCCACTAATGCCCAAACTCCGAATAAAAGGGTGAGGATTTCAAAAGGTATTAACCTTCGCTCAAGATTATTCTTGGCAGAGATGTAAATAGATGAATTATGCTTCTATTTAAGGTACTCTCACAGGAGTTTTACAGAATGGCAAGCATAACGACTGATATCAACATTTATAACACATAAGGAAGGGAAACCACGAGGCCTGTAAACAGTAAATTAATATGAAACAAATATAAAGGTATGTTATAAGGCACTCGTAGGAAATAAAGAAGTAGAACACTAGACAACAGAAAAACAACAGACATGAGTGGCTTACCCAGGATTTGAACCCTGGACCTTCCGTGCGACAACACCGCCTAGCTATGCAAGCGAATCACACTGTCCTCCCTGCCATCTACGCATCCCCAAAAAAGGATGTTTCAATGACAGGTCATTAGTGCGAACCTCTATACATAACACCGGAAGTTTACCATGGGCAGTTCAGCCTATTATCTAAGCCGCTATGAACTTGTTATTCTCCGCCCCTTCTGTGAGGAAGTTTATAGAGTCTATATACTTTTGCTAATAGTTCGGTACTAAGCTGACGTTGACGATGATTTGTCGTTGATGTTGAGTTCTGTCACTGCTGATTCCCAGAGGTATTTTGGAATATTGTGACAGTAGTACCTCCTTTGCAGCAAGGCGGGGTAACTACTAAGGTTGCAAGAGTCTCCAAAACCCGTCTGATTTAGGCGTGTAGCGTCGACTGCTGGCAACTTGTACCTCAAACTGTTAGGATACAAATGCCTCTTTTTAAGTATCGGGTCTCCCAACATAAACCTCAGGCGACCTCACCTTCCATCCACCATTTCATTTTCCTAAGAATGTTTTCCTGTTATCCATGAGCATTAAATCTAAAACCATTGGATCCCGTTACACGCCCATTGAGGTATATCGAGATTATCGTGTTAGGCCCATATTTTCTTGACCATCGGCACACTACGGTTGATGAGGTCAGCATCACGCCGGCCAACTTAACCTTCCCAGAGTTGCTCTGGTACCCAATTCATGAGGCTGGATCGATGCCGGAGCCAGTTGCAGTCTAAAAAATCCCACCTCAACTGGGCATCGAACCGTGGACCACAGAGCTAGGAAGCCAGTGCACTGTGCTACCGCAGCTCCTTAAACCCATTGAGTCAGATGAAATTATTTTTGGACAATAAAAGCAACATTCTATGCCTACATATTGTCACGGGTTGTTTCCCCTGATCTGCAGTGATGGTCCACCAATGGTCAAAATTTAGAGTTTACAATGAGGGTCTTTAAAGGTCTCTACCTTCGCTCAAGATTACTCTTGGCAGAGTTGTAAACAGAAGGATTGACCTTCTATTTTAGGGAGTCTTCATAGAATATTTCAGAAATGAAGTACAACGTTGAATTTTCCCAGGTTATTGTGAACTTTGCATCTGCCCGCCCCTACTATGAAGAGGAAGATATATTAGCTCGTGCTAAGCCACCAACTGAGTTATTCAGTAAAGTATTCCTTACGTCTTCTTGCTTGATCCTTAGCCGCCGACCGTCAAAGTAGTCAGTTGCCATCACGCCTAATGGCGTCTTGTAGGGCAACAACAAATTGATTCCACTTTGCTCGGTCAGTGGCCATCCTTCGTACAGTGCCCCAACTCTAGATCATTCTTTGCATTTCAACCTCCACAGTCCTCCGCGAGGTTGTTTTTGGTCGGCCTCTCTTTCGTTTTCCTTCAGGGGCCCAAAGCATAGCTGTTCTTGTGATGGCATCGGGGTCTCTTCTGAGGACATGGTCAACCCAGCTCCAGCGTCTGCCAGCTATGATGGTGTGCATATCCTCTTGCTTGCTCCGAGTAAGCAGATCTTGGTTGGTGATGGTATTCGGCCAAAAGATTCGGTGAATTTTTCTTAGGCATATTGTGTGAAAAGAGGACAATTTCGACATTTCCTTCTCTGTAACTCTCCAGCATTCCGCACCATAGAGAAGCACAGAAAGCACAAATCTCTGATATAATCTTAATTTTGTGCTTTTGCTGTATTGAGAGGACTTCCAGATGTTGTTTAGGCTAAAAAAGGCTGTTCTTGCTTTATTCATTCTGATGTTGATGTCTTTGCCTGCCCCGCCGTCTGGTGTTACTATGCATCCTAGGTATGTGAAGATGTCTGTCTGTACCAGTTGCTGATTCCTTACTGATATGGGCTCAGGATTGCTCACATTGAGCGTCATGACCTCTGACTTCTTTAAATTGATGTTCAAGCCCACCTGCTGGCTATACTTATTAAGTCTATCCCTTTTTTCCTGGATGTTTTGATGTGAATGTGCTAGTAGTGCAATGTCATCTGCATATTCCAGATCTTCCAATGTAGAAAATGTAGTCCATCTTATTCCTCTTGGACTGCCCTCTGTTGTCTGGCGCATCACCCAGTCTATGACTGTTAAAAATAGAGTGGTTGATAAGGGGCATCCCTGTCGTACTCCTGTCTTCACCTCAAAGGTTAGGTTGCTCTGCCCAACACTACACGTAAAGTTGGCATAGAGGCTTTTTATGATTGATACTATGCAGCTTGGAATTCCATAAGCCCTCAGTATTTTCCATAAACTGTCCCTATGTATGCTGTCAAAAGCCTTTTCAAAATCAACGAAATTAATGTACAGCTGTCTTTGCCATTCTGAGCACTGCTCTATAATGTTCCTGAGAGTGAATATATGATCTACACATCTTCTGTTCTTTCTAAATCCTGCTTGTTCTTTCCTCAGTTTGTGGTCTACTGCTTTTGAAATTCTCTGTATAATTATCCTGCCTAGTATTTTGCTGGGAACTGAGAGAAGAGGGATTCCTCTCCAATTACTGCAGTCTGCAAGATCTCCCTTCTTAGGCAATTTGACAATTATTCCTTTGTTCCACTCTGATGGTGTTGTCCCCGTTTTCCAGACTTGTGCAAATAGTGGTTCTAATAGTTCTGGTGCTAGCTTAGGGTCTGTCTTAAATAGCTCTGCATTTAAGTTATCATGGCCAGGAGCTTTTCCGTTCTTTAACCCTTTGATTGCTGTGATGATTTCTTCTTTTCGTGGAATGTCTGTATTTACATCTTGATCGTTTTCAGCCTCAGGAACATTCAATTGTGTCTCTGGTGGTTCCTTGTTCAGAGTTTCTCTGAAGTGCTCTGCCCATCTTGTTTCCTGTCCCTCTGCTGTCGTGATGAGATTTCCTTGCTTATCTCTTACTAATGTAATATTGTTTGCACCTCATTTTCCACTGATGAATTTAGTTATTTTGTATACTGTGCTTTGTTCATTTCTCAGTGCTGCCTCTTCTGCCTGTCTAGTAAGATCGTGTAGGAAATTCCTTTTGTTGGCTCGGGTTTGGCGTTTAACTTCCTTGTCCAGCTGTCTGTACTGTTCGCTATATAGTTGCTTTAACCTGGGGGACTTTCTCAGTGTTATGGTGTTTAATGTTTCTGGTGTTATCCAGTCTTGCTTCTTCCTTTCCTGGAATCCTAAGCATGATTTGCTGCTTTCCTTATATATTGTTGAAATGGTGTTGAATTTCTGGTCTATATCATCAGTCAATGTCTTTTCCTGACTTTTGGCAAATTGATATCGTTTCTTTATGTCAGACGCAAAAGCTTTTCTGGTAAGGGGTCCTTCAATTTGCTGATGTCAAACCTTTTCTTTGTAGTTACAGTTGGTCCAGCCCTTCTTAGTTTCACTTTCAGTTTTGCTACTACTAAATGGTGATCACTTCCCACATCTGCACCTCTTCTTACCTTCACATCTTGTAATGCATGTCTCCATCTACCGTTAATCATGATGTGGTCTATCTGGTTTCTGTCCCGACCATTTGGTGATTCCCATGTTAATTTGTGGATTTCTTTATGTGGGAAAAGTGTTCCTCCAATGACCAGGTTGTTAATGCTACAGAAACTTATTAATTTATCCCCATTTTAGTTTGGTGTTCCGCTTCCGCATTTCACCATTACTCTTTCATTATATGTATTGTGTGTACCAACTTTCGCATTGAGGTCTCCCATTACTATAATAAGATCATATCTAGGTGTGTCTTCCATTTCTTTCTGCAGTTGTTGATAGAATTCATCCTTGACCTCTTCATTGCTGTCATTCGTTGGTGCGTAGCATTGTATTATTGTAGTATTGGTGAATCTACCTCTCAATCTTAATCTTATCAGTCTGTTTTTGATGGGTTTCCATTCCTGTAACGTCCTTTCTATTCCTTTCTATAGAATAATGTCTACACCTTCATTGTGCTGTCCATCCTCTCTTCCAGAGTAAAGTACTGTTTCTGCTGTTGCTGTTTTAACTTTTCCTGCCCCTGTCCATCTGCTCTCGCTTATCCCTAGAATGTGTAACCTATAGTTTCTCATTTCTGCCGTGACCTGTTTTAGTTTGCCCGTCTTGTTCGTTGTCCTGACATTCCAAAATCCTTTCTTGTATCATGTTTTGCGGTCAGGACGTCCGTTCTCATGTCAGTGGCTTCCTTTCGGCTTTCACCACTGACAGTCATACGAGCCTCAGACTCCGGATGTCCGTCCCGCAGCAAAGTTTGTTCATTCGTTGTTGTTTCCGGAACTTCATGTTTATTTTTACATAGACAGGGGTGTCAGCCCTATGCTAAAACCACCAACCTGGAGGATCAGGGTGTCTGCTTTAGTCTGACCCCTGCCCGCGCAAACCTGTCCAGCTTGGTAGAACCTTCCAGGAGTAAAACTCTCGCTGGCATAGCTCTGGGGGTAATCAGGGTACGCAAGCCGCCATACCTCGACAAGGTATTGACACCGGTGATTCCTTACGTAGCCCTGTTGTATTTATATTTAAGATAACTGATTCATAGGTGTGCACTTCTCTCTCTAATAATTAAATCAACTATTAATTTGTAAATACATATAAATAACAAATTTAGTAAACAATTATTCTTTTACATGAGTAAATAAATAAGTGAAGTTGGTGGATAAAAACAAATATGGAGTTTTTCTTCACCGAAATTAATCCCGGGGGTGGTTTGTTTGGATGGTGAGTTCTTTTCTTTGGCCAGATTAAAATCATTTATCTGGCAAGATGTTGGCCCGAAATTTTTTACTGATTCCGATTTCACTAAACAGACGACTCCACGACTCCCGACTGCACAGCACTGATGAAATATACGACGCTATATTTGACAGGGAACTTGCTACGTGTATATATTGCACGTCGCTGAAAAGTGTATAAACGCTTTCTCAGGATTTTTTATTATGGCTAACATTTTAATGATGGCCATGTGGAAAACTACGAGCAAATGGGAATGTATATTTGATTGTTATGAATGTATAGTTGTAGCTACTGCGTCAGAAAAGTATGCAGATATTTTACAGTAATTATTTGTAAATGGCGATACGTCATAGCCTCAAAACCCAGCTCCTGCAGACTGGGTTTTGAACATTCTCGATTGCGATGGTTTGGCCATGTCTGCAGAATGGGAGAAGATCGGCTACCACAACACATATGGGAAAGCAAGAGCCATGGATGCAGACCTACAGGATGACCCAGAGTTCGCTGGGAGGACAACTGAGACGGTATTGCCTCCCCTGCTTTGCAGTAGTGGTCCAACAGTGGCCAAAACCCAAGAGTATCTAATATGGGCTTCAAAGGTATCTACCTTCGCGCAAGATTACTCTTGGCAGAGATGTAGATAGAAGGGTGATGACACTTCTATTACAAAGGGAGTCTTCACAAGATATTCAGAATAAGCAAGAACCATACTGCTTTGGCTGAGTATGTTAACTCTGTAATTCTGCCGACGCTTTTGTGAAGGATTTAAGCACTTCTTAAGTTCAGCTCGACAATCCCCAGAGCTATGCCAGTGGGAGTTTTACTCCTGGTAGGTTCAACCATGCTGGACTGGTCTGCGTGGGTAGGGGTCAGACAAAAGCTGGTACCCTGGTCCTCCAGGTTGGGGGTTTTAGCACAGGGCCGACACCCCTGTCTGTGTAAAAAATCACACACGTTACGGAAACAGCAATAAATGGAAATACTTTGATGCGGGACGGACATCCGGAGTCTCAGGCTCGTATGACTGACAGTGGTGAAAGCCGAAAGGAAACCACTGGCATGAAAACGGATGCCCAGACCGCAAAACACGAAACCAGAATTGGTTTTTGGAATGTCAGAACTATGAACGAGGCAGGAAAGCTGAGACAGATTACAGCAGAGATGAGGAACTACAAACTACATATCCTGGGAATAAGCGAGAGCAGATGGACAGGGATGGGGAGAATAAAAACAGCTACAGGGGAAACAGTACTTTATTCTGGTAGAGAGGACGGTCAGCACAACGAAGGTGTAGCCATTATCCTTAAGAAAGGAATGGAAAGATCTCTACTGGAATGGAAACCCATTAACAACAGACTAATAAGAGCAAGACTGAGAGGGAGATTCACCAACACCACAATTATACAATGTTATGCACCAACAAATGACAGCGACGAAGAGATTAAGGACGAGTTCTATCAACAGGTACAAAAGGAAATGGAAACTGTACCCAGGTACGATCTTATTATAGTAATGGGAGACCTAAATGCGAAAGTTGGAACACACAATAATTATAACGAAAGAGTAATGGGGAAATGCGGCAGTGGAACAGTAAATGAGAATGGGGACAAATTAATAAGCTTCTGCAGTATTAACAACCTGGTCATCGGAGGAACACTTTTTCAACACAAAGAAGTGCACAAGTTAACATGGGAATCACCAAACGGACGAGACAAAAAACCAGATAGATCACATAATGATCAATGGCAGATGGAGACATGCACTACAAGACGTGAAAGTAAGAAGAGGCGCAGATGTGGGAAGTGATCATCACCTAGTAGTAGCAAGACTGAAGGTGAAACTCAGAGCTGCTGGACCAGTTGCAGTCAAACAGAAAAGATACAACATCACGAAACTTAAGGACCCCCTCACCAGAAAAGCGTTTGTGGTCGACGTAAAGAGACGATATCTGATTACCAAAAGCCAGGAAAGAACAGAGACCGATGATGTGGACCAGAAATTCAACACCATCTCAACAATATATAAAGAAAGCAGCAAGTCATGCTTGGGATTCCAGGAAAGAAAGAGCCAAGACTGGATAACACCAGAAACGCTAAACACCATAGCGAAGAGAAAGGAAATGAAAAGGAAGAAAACAGAAGCTAAGTCTCCCAGGTTAAAGGCAATATATAGTGAACAGTACAGTCAGCTGGACAAGGAAGTAAAACGTCAAACCCGTGCTAACAAAAGGACATTTCTGGATGACCTTGCAAGACAGGCAGAAGAGGCAGCACTGAGAAATGAACAAAGCACAGTTTATAAAATAACTAAAGCTATCAGTGGAAAACGAGGTGCAAACAACATAACGTTAGTAAGAGACAAGCAAGGAAATCTCATCACCACAGCACAGGGGCAGGAAACAAGGTGGGCAGAGCACTTCAGAGAAACACTGAATAAGGAACCACCAGAGACTCAGCTGAATGTTCCTGAGGCTGAAAGTGACTTAGACGTAAATACAGACATTCCACGAAAAGAAGAAATTATCACAGCTATCAAAGGGCTAAAAAATGGAAAAGCGCCTGGTCACGACAATCTGAATGCTGAGCTATTCAAGACAGACCCTGAACTAGCAGCAGAACTATTAGAACCACTATTTGCACAAGTCTGGGAAACTGAGACAACACCAACAGAGTGGAGTAAAGGAACAATTGTCAAATTGCCCAAGAAGGGCGACCTTGCAGACTGCAACAACTGGAGAGGAATTACCCTCCTCTCAGTTCCCAGCAAAATACTAGGCAGGATAATCATCCAGAGAATTTCAAAAGCAGTTGACCATAAACTGAGGAAAGAACAAGCGGGCTTCAGAAAGAACAGAAGATGTGCAGATCATATATTTGCCCTCAGGAACATTATAGAGCAGTGCTCAGAATGGCA
The DNA here is from genome assembly GCA_024509875.1 of Oreohelix idahoensis. NCBI lineage: Eukaryota > Metazoa > Mollusca > Gastropoda > Stylommatophora > Oreohelicidae > Oreohelix > Oreohelix idahoensis. The sequence continues at coordinate 29,625 of JAMPIV010019830.1, read as the reverse complement.
GAGACAGCTGTACATTAACTTTGTTGATTTTGAAAAGGCTTTCGACAGCATACACAGGGACAGCCTATGGAAAATTCTGAGGGCTTATGGAATTCCCAGCCGCATTGTTTCCATTATAAAAAGCCTCTATTCTAACTTTACGTGCAGTGTTGGATCGAGTAATGTAACTTTCGAAGTGAAAACAGGAGTACGACAGGGATGCCCCTTATCAACAACATTATTTTTGACAGTCATAGATTGGGTGATGCGCCAGACAACAGAGGGCAGTCCAAGGGGAATTAGATGGACAACGTTTTCTACACTGGAAGATTTGGAATATGCAGATGACATTGCACTGCTCGCGCATTCACACCAACACATTCAAGACAAAACTGATAGACTGAATAAGTATGGCCAGCAGGTTGGCCTGAACATCAATCTGAAGAAGACAGAGGTCATGACACTAAATGTGGGCAATCCTGAGCCAATAACAGTAAGGAACCAGAAGTTAGAACAGACAGACACATTTACTTACCTAGGAAGCATAGTAACACCTGACGGCGGAACAAGCAAGGACATTAACAACAGAATGAATAAAGCGAGAACAGCCTTTGCTATTCTCAACAACATTTGGAAGTCTTCCCAGTACAGCACAAACACCAAATTAAGACTGTATGAGAGCTGCGTACTTTCTGTGCTTCTCTATGGTGCGGAATGTTGGAGAGTAACAGAGAAGGAAATGTCGAAACTGTCCTCCTTCCACACAATCTGCCTAAGGAAAATTCTCCGAATCTTTTGGCCAAACACCATCAGCAACCAAGAACTACTTATTCGGAGTAACCAGGAGGACATGCACACCATCATAGCTGGCAGACGCTGGGGTTGGGTTGGCCATGTCCTCAGAAGGGACCCTGATACCATCGCAAGAACAGCTATGCTATGGACCCCCGAGGGAAAGCGAAAGAGAGGCCGACCAAAAACAACTTGGCGGAGAACTGTGGAAGCTGAGATGCAAAGAATGAACCACAGTTGGGGCACTGTACGAAGGATGGCCGCCGACCGAGCAAAGTGGAATCAATTTGTTGCTGCCCTACAAGACGCCACCAGGCGTGATGGCCGCTGACTGCTTTGACGGTTGGCGGTTATGGATCAAAGAAGAAGAAGAAGTTCAGCTCGTTTAAGCCCCCGCCCCTGATTTACTCAGTAGAATTCTATTATTTTAATATAGCTCTGTTTAGATTGTGTGTAGTAATTTGACTGAGACAAACATGCAGTAACTTTAAAAGGATTAAATCGAAGTTAAATTTGTAACATTACAAATAACAAAATTAAATAATCACTTTAGGTTTTAACAGTTGGAAATAATGTGAATAGTTATGGATCAAGAAAAGTTATCATCACAGTCTTTAGGGAATGTGAGATATTACAAGAAGTTCAAGTGGCAGCATATATTTGAACGTAGCTGCCAATGAAGATTCTTATATCATAACCCTCCACTCCCAAAAGGAGCATAGGCCTTCAACAAACACATGCCAAGTCCTCCTGTCACGTGCCATCATCTCAAGTTTTTTCCATGTTCTCCTCATCATTTTCACCTCTGTTTCCAGCTCTCTTCTCCATGTGCTTCTTGGTCTACCTTCTTATGGGTTGGTTCTTTTCACTCTGCTCACGCTCGTCTCTGATCAAGGTTGTCGGGGGTAGCTCGTTTCCCAGAAGCGTCAAGGAGAGTCTACCACGTGGGTTCTGCGTCTTAAAGCTTATGCCACGGTTCCCTTCTTGTTCCAGAGATGGTACTATCTGCTGGTACCACCAATAAGCCAATCCTGACTCACAGACGTTTTGCTAAGATGAATAAAGAGACTTGAATCAGCCTCTTACACGCGTCTGGGGTGTCGTTAATTTTAACTTCAATTCACTCTGACTCCGTGTCTTTCTTCAGTTTCCTAGTCCAGGTGTTCCTTATTAAAATGTAGAGATTTCCTGTGCTTTGTAAGTCTTATTTGGTTCTCCAATAAAAGGTCCGGTTAAAAAAAGGAATTATGAATCTAGTCTTCACTCTGGCGAGGTCTGATGTTGTCTTGGCGAGCGTGAAATTCACAGTGAAATAAAATTGCGAAAATGGTCAGACTATATTTCTATCTCCCCACGCATTCTTGTTATGAATCTAATCAGAAAGTTCCAATCATTTCAAATCATGCAGATAGGGTGCGATATTTTCAAAATAGTCCCACGTGAAATAAGGTGCGTGCCTGCAAAGGTCACGTATTACCATATATGGACATCTGATGCCTTGCATACACTCTCACATGTAGATCGGTAGACACACATGACAACATGGGTAAGCTGTAATACTTATTACTTTATTAGAAAGTAATGTAGTCATAACAAGTCGGCCCGGAAGCGATTATGTCACACTTGTCTGCCCACATGTGTCACACAGACCGTAATCTCGTTATCTGTCGTATGAGTTCGCAAAAACTCCGTGTTTGCCTAGCTTGTTAACAAACGAGTCGCTTATCAGTGGTTTAATCTAAACACGCCGGCGCTCATCTTATCTAGTTGCTTCTCGCAGGCTGTGATAAACATTATCTGCAAGGAGTGTCACAAATGTTTGAACATACATGATAAGGTCTGCTTTGTGGCTGGATGAAGTGCCACCACATTAATAACGCTGTATTCTTCTTCATCGTAACTGTGTATATATCAGAGCACGCTGTAAAGGTGTATTGGTGTAATTGGTCAACTCTAATAACCGGGCACAGTGTCAGGTATACAGGTCACCTTGTCCTGGAACACAATGAGGCCCTGACAAGAATGCATTGTTGATAATGAGTGTTACAATAATATGTCAATACGCGAATGTGTAGACTGTTCTGTGGAGTTGACTGGAGGTTCAAACACTCATTCATGCGTATCTAGAAGTTACTGATGCAGACTACTGTGGACGTTTCAATAGTTTAATTTGACGCACACATTTGGACAGAACGGGTACAGTTACAGGAACACAGGTCGACATCAATAGCATATTGTTGACCCACGGTGTACAATAATAAATTGGCATTCATGTTGAGGAAAATCACAATGGAACGTCAGGATACAAGCATTCAGAGTTCCATATCTTATATAAATATTCATCAGGCCTTACTGACTGATCATGTCAGTTAATATACAAGGCTCCAACCTGATTCCTAGACCGAACCTCTTTAGCATAAACGTAACTTGCACTCTAGCGAAGATTCCGTTTAATACAGTTCAGCCAATATTTCCTGAGAAAACGTTAAACTATCAATAGTAGGTTTTCCTTTCATAAGTATGATCTCTTTATCATCACCTGATAATAAGGGCGTCCCTGTTCTCTGGTAAATGATCAACAATAAATAGCATTCCAAAATGGCTTCTAGTCTTGTGAGCCTCGCTCACGATAATGATGCACGATGAAGCTTCAATAACGATGCAGTTCAGGAACATAACTGGTTCTATAACATTCAGCACATTCTTTCCTCATAGTTGCAGCATATATACATAACACTGACAAACAACATTTTTTCTTTCTTATATAAGAATAAGTGTTCTTAGGTCAGTTTCTTGCGCTGATTTCAAATTTGAAATCCGTTTATCTCTATCACGTCAGGTTCTTAAGATATTTGTAAATAAATATATTTTTGGGAAACCGTTATTTGCTCCGTTTCATTTTTACTATATAACTTATTAAAAATTAATAAAATGCAAAATAATACTACTTTTTATACTGCTAAAAGATGCATGACATATTTTACGTTATATTTCAAATAGTTACTGTATTTTGAAATAATTCTGAGTGAAATATGGCTTCTAGAAGTTGTAGAAATTCGGCTGATCTGTTCTGTTACGTGTGCGGATATTTTACCGATCGTGTTCACCAGAAAAACTTTACAACATTGCTAAAGAAAGCATATGAACTTTATTTCGATTCGAAAGTTGATGATGCAAATAAATCTTGGATGCCAAATACAGTTTTCAGTTTTTACTTGTGCAAATACATTTCTGGCAGGTTGGTTACGAAAAAATCGCCGAAGCATAAGTCGATGCCTTTTGGAGTGCCAGTAATATGGCGTTAAATCGATTAAATCATTTACTGATTGTTTTATTCTGCTTGACAAAATAAAGTCTATGGTTTCATTTTGAAAACTAGAAAGTCTGTGGTTTATCCAAATATTGAATCGGGTTCGAAACCAGTGCCTCATGATCCAATCACGTGTCCGATCCCAGTTCCACCAGAACAATATCCGTTGGACGTGAATGAACCATCAGAAAGTGATAGTTTACCTGCTTTAGAAACTAATTCTGACTCGGATTATATACCGGTGAATGATGGTGTTCACTTAATTTACCATTCAGAACTTTCAGATCTAATACGTGATCTCGCTCTCACCAAAGGACAAGCGGAATTACTCGGTTCGCGACTCAAAGAATGGAATCTTTTAGCGCCCAATACTCCGATATCTAAATTTCGTCATAGACACAGAGAACTTGTTCAATACTTTGAGATGGATGATGACATTTGCTATTGCAAAGATGTAAAAGGTCTAATGGTGCACCTCGGTCATGAGCACATAGTCAACGAATGGCGATTTTTCATCGACTCTTCCAAGACTAGTCTAAAAGCCATGTTATTGCATAATGGAAATTTATTTTCATCAATTCCAGTCGCCTACTCTGTTCATATGAAAGAAACTTATGACAATATGGCTATACTTTTGGCAAAAATAAAGTACAATGACTACCAATGGCGGATTTGTGGAGACCTAAGGGTCATTGCAATTCTCACGGGCATGCAGACTGGGTATACTAAATTTTGTTGCTTCCTATGTGAATGGGACAGCCGCAACAGACAGGAACATTATGCAAGAAAGGTGTGGCCTATCAGGGATCGTATGCAGCTCGGGCATAAAAATGTAATACACGAGCCATTAGTTAACAAAGACAGCATCATTTTACCACCGTTACATATAAAGTTGGGGCTCATGAAGAATTTCGTAAAAGTGTTAGATAAAACGAGCAAAGCTTTCACTTATCTTCGAGAAAAGTTTCCGCAAATTAGCGATGCAAAGATAAAGGAAGGTATCTTTGTAGGACCTCAGATTAGGAAAGTTATTGCAGACAAACAATTCGAGAACTTGTTACATGGTAGTGAACTTCGCGCATGGATGGCATTCAAATCGATCGCCGATAGCTTTCTGGGAAATCACAAATCTGTCGACTATGTGCATATTGTTAAGCAGTGCATAGATGCATACAGAATTATGGGCTGTAACATGTCCCTCAAAATCCATTTGCTCGATTCGCATCTTGACTTTTTCCCTGACAACCTTGGCGAAGTCAGCGATGAACATGGAGAACGATTCCATCAAGATATCGCCGTAATGGAGTCACGTTATCAAGGACGGTGGAGTGTGACCATGCTTGCCGATTATTGTTGGATGCTTCATCACGATGTACCACATACCATTCACCGACGAAAGTTGACTGCAAAGAAATTCAAGCCTACATAACTGTTATACTTCTTGTACAAATGATGTTGTAATACTGTATGCGTTGTTAAAAAACTTCAATTGCGTATTTCTAGAGATCCCGACCTGATAGAGAAAAACGGTTTGCAGATTTAAAAACAGCGCATTAAAATTGACCAGAAAAACATAGAAATGTTAGAGAAAGAAAAAAATTTTTTTTTTTGTTAGCCAGTGTAATCAGTGCTGCTAGATAACATGTCGTTACGACATACTGACATGGTTCAATTCATGTAGATGTCTGCCCATATTAGGCCTAGGAATGAAAAAGTTCGGTAAACAGTTCTTTACCTTGGCATAGGAAAAAACCACTAGCAAACACAGAAACGCTCTTCTCCTCGCGTTATGGAATGAACACTAGGGAACTCATGGATTTAACCATCCCAGAAGAAATTATCTTCGTTCCCATAATCAAAAAGAGATCACAAACTTTGGGCAGGTCTAAGACATGACTTCCCGCCATAGGCTTCTACAACCGAAGAACTCCCTAGCGTATCTTCATGCGCCGAAAAGCGCCTGACCCCAAAAATACAGTACAAGGAAAATAGTCCGACATAGACATAAAAAGATAACCCGATATAAGACCGAATCGTCTCCAACAGACACTGAGTAAACATAGACTCGGACTATAAACATCCCTGCATAAACCTAAGAAAGAATAATCTGTTTTCTGTCCGAACAGAGAATAGATCAACGGAGTCTAGATCCATCCGCCAAATCGATATTCAAGAGAGATCACCCACACAACAAAAATATCAATTAATCATGGGTGATATAACTTTGACCATGAGAGCATTTCAAAATAAATACTGTTCATATCAAATAGTCATACAATACATTTGTATGCCTACAGTAATCCGTGCGTCGCATAATTCCATACTGTCTCATTATACCTCCTGACTGTGTAGGGAGACAATGAGCAATACTACGTAGGTTGTATATTATATTTCAGGTTATATCCTGCCCTGAGTTTCGTACTAAATCTTTTATGACCATGTCAGCTAGTAGATGCTCAAGTTGGTCAGAGCTTTTGCCAGTATCAACTGTCCTCTTGACGATTGGAAGACCCGCAGTTGTGGTGTTCTCTCCGATCATACTGCTGTACGAGGCCTAAGAAGGAACTTTTACAGATAAGTGGCTCTTTGTTGGGCTACTTCAACTTACAAATATCACCACACCTACGAACAAACTGTGTTATGATGATAGCAAAGTCTGTGGCTTATTTGGAAGACAATTGACACATCAGTCTTTATGACTCTATCAAAAATTAACATTGATATTCTATTGAAGAAAGCACAAAAGAAAGAAAGATTTTATCAAGGATCAAGAAAACAGTTGAAGTGACCTTTATTAGTTACAATAAATTAACTGTAAATGTGATTATATATATATATATATATATATATATATATATATATATATATATATATATATATATATATATATATATATATATATATATATATATATAAAGTGAATAAAATCTGTTTCACTTTATATATATATATATATATATATATATATATATATATATATATATATATATATATATATATATATATATATATATATATATATATATATATATATTTTATATATAATATATATATATATATATATATATATAAAGTGAAACAGATTTTATTTTGAAATCAATTTGATTTTATTTGAAATTTAACAGAAGTACAAAGAAAAAAGTTCTTGTAGATAATTAAATTATAAATTATACCCACAGTCTTCAGTGAATTATTTAAGATGGGTTCAAAGTTCTTGTTGGTTAATTAATTACCCCAAGCAGAGTCTTAGGTTGGTCCGGAGAGGGGCACCATAGGTAACTAGGATTGCCATTACCATCTCACCTAGTGATCTATACAGCTTGACTCTAAATTTGATTGTCGATACACCATTACTCTTTTCAGAGAATTGGGTATTTCTTTTAAGACCAGTCTCTTATCTGGCACTATTCTGGTATCATCTGATACATCTATTTGTCCAGGATATTATCATAATCTTTTTATCTTTACCTCACGCGACACTGGTGTCTCGTGCCTGGGACATTCTGAGAGACATCAAACTGAGGTCTCTTCTCACGAGATATTTCAGTATATTAGAGTCACTTTCACCTTTTGTGCTATTCTGTAGGGGAAAATTTTTTGATTAAGAAATTTTTCGTAGGAAGTAAATAAAATAAAACATTTTTAAGTACCATTGAGTACTATCCAAAGGTGTGGTATTTTTAAAGTTAAAGTAGTCTTTTATTAAGTAATTTTAATTAGTTAAATATTTTGGTTTGGTCAGTATACAAGGTTGGTTGTCTGCCAGTGCATTAGTGAGTGATCATGGCAGATTTTGTAAAATTTAGATCAGCCACACTGCAGATGGGAAAGGAGCTGGGTTTAAGTGGTGATGCTGTCATCCAGTATGTCATAACAGAGTGTGATAAGTTCAGAGAAGAAATCAGATTGCAAATGGAGGCTGAGGCTAAGAAGTTGCAAATGGGGGCTGAAGCTAAAAAGTTAGCAACGCAAGCTGACAGAGAGAATAAAAAGTTAGAAATGAAGGCTGAGGCTAAGAAGTTGCAAATGGAGGCTGAGGCTAAGAAGTTGCAAATGGAGACTGAGGCTGAGGAGAGGAGAGCAGAAAGGGACCATCAATTAAAAATGAGAGAATTTGAACTTCAATGAATTGCTACGGGTAATGGAAGTAGTCCATCTCACTCAGAGAGTAGCTCCAGCCTGAGTACCTCACATGGGGCCATGAGCTTCCACTTGGATCCATGTGAGGAAAAGGAAGACGGAATTAAAGATTACCTTGATAGGTATGAGAGATTGGCCACAACTTATGGCATAGAAAAAGAAAAGTGGACTTTAAAGTTGTCGCAGGGATTGAGAGGAGTGGCTTACAATGTTTACTTGAAACTCCCTAAAGAAGAGCAAAATAATTACGAAGCCTTAAAACAAACTTTGTTGGTTCGTTGTGAACAAAACGCAGACTCTTATAGAAGGAGATTTAGAACTGCGAAGCTTCAGTCAGGAGAAACATACCAACAGTTTTCAGCAAGGTTGGAGAGTTACCTGCTGAAGTGTTGTCAGTTGAGAAACTTTAATCAAGACTTTGAAGGGATCAAGGAGATGATATTAATAGAGCAACTCCTGGAGTCCATGTCTCCTGAAACAAGGGCATTCCTAATTGAACATAAGAGAGAAAGGCTAGATGAAATAATCACTTAAGCTGAAAGTCATAAGATGGCTCATCCTTTGACTCAGGGAACTAAGAAGAAGCAAGGGGAAGGTTTCAAGCCACCACAAAACCAGAAAAGGTATGATACTAAAGGCCAACCAAACAAATACAAACAAAATTTAAACCATGTAAAACAATTAGGTAGATTCAAAATAAATATAATAAACGTTGTTTCTTCCAAACATTTGTTTATTATTTACAAACCATTTCCTAAATCAATTATAAAAAAAAATAATGCATCATATTCAAAAACAGGAGTAATAATCTTGCATAGAATAATTTTACTGAAGGCCTTATTACTCTTTGTGTCGTATAAACTGGGTATTCTCATGTATGTTTGATTATCCAAACTATTAGATTAACGAAAGAACCTTGGTCCCAATTAGTTCGGAAAATTTACGCTCTAAATTGACATGTAAGTCAAGAAAGTGAATCATGGGAAAACATTTCATAAAAAAAGCAGTGACAAAAACATCTGATAGTGACGATATTATAATTAATACCTTACTTACTTACTTGGTCGTTCCCCTTCTACCGTGAGGTGTAGAGGTTTGGAAAAGAGAGCGCCAGACTATCATATTGGCTGTCTTCCTCCTGGCCTGGTTCCATTCTAGTCCCCGGTCCTTCAAAGATTGTCTAATGTTGTCCTCCCAGCGGACTCTAGGTCGTCCTGGCGGTCTGGATCCCTGGCTCTTTGTTTCCCATGCTTGTCGTGGTAGCCGATCTTCTCCCATTCTGCAGACATGGCCAAACCATCTTAGTTGGGACTGTTCTGCTTGGGTCTGCAGGGGGTGGGATTTTAGGCCTTGACGTATCGTCTGGTTGCGGACCATGTCTCTTCTTGTTATTTCAACCACCTTCCTCAGATACCTCATTTCTGAGGTCTGGATCTGGCTTTTGTGGGTTGTAGTCATTGCCCATGACTCGCATCCATACGTCAAGACTGGGACATAAGTGGAGCGGTATACAGCCATCTTCGTTTTCTTACCAACTTCTCTCTTGCTGAGGAATCCTCGATTTATGGCCTGAAAGTCTCCCAGCTGCTGCTTTTCGAGTTGCCAACTCTTCTTTGATGCCTCCCTTCTGGTCTATAACAGCTCCTAGGTATTTAAAGTGGTCGACCTGCTCCAGGACCTGTTCTCTCAGCTTAATCTGATGTTTTCTTTCCTCTCGTGATATCATCATAGTTTTTGTTTTAGAGCTGCTTATGACCATCCCTCTCTTCTTCAGCTCTTCCATCCAGACTTGCAGGTTGGATTGGAGATGTACCTCTGATTTAGCAATCAGTGCAACATCATCAGCAAATGCCAGCTCTGAAATACGGACCTGTCTCATCTTCTAGTACCCCACTGAATACTTTCTTGTTCTCTCCTTACACGCCTTGATGACATCGTCCTTGAGGAGTATGAAAAGATAAGGTGACATGATATCACCTTGTCTTACACCAGTGGTGGTCCTGAACTCTTCTGACTTATGGTTTGCTGTCCTCACATAATCTCTGCAAGACTTGTAGAAGCGCTGTATAGCGTGAATCAGAGGTGCTGGAATATTCTTCCTTGCCAAACAGTCCCAAAGTTTGCTCCAGGGGACCCTGTCAAACGCCTTTTCCAGATCTATGAAACAAAGATGGATCTCACTCTTATACTCAAGAGCCTTTTCACTCAGCTGTCTGAGTGTGAAGATTAGGTCTTGAGTACTTCGGTTTGCTCGGAATCCACACTGGACCTCATCCAATTGTAGCTCAGCTAGGCTCTGCTTTAGGATTCTAGAGTAGATTTTAGCAGGGACACTGAGAAGGGATATGCCTCTATGGTTTCCACATTGTCGATTGTCACCTTTTTTGAAAATCGGTGTTATGATGGCATTCTCCCAATCCTTTGGTATGGTCTTGTTGCACCACGCTGCCGGTAGAATCCTTAAGAGTAATAGGTCGCCTGCTGCTCCTATGTACTTAACCATTTCTGGTGTTATACCATCATGCCCTGCTACTTTGCCCATCTTGATTTTCTCCAGTGCTGCCTTCAGTTATTCCATCTTTATGTTATGTTCACCACCATTGGTGTTCTCTTCTTTGCTAGTGGTTATCATTTCTGATGCTTGACCTTACTCACCATCAAGGAGTTCTGAGAAATATTCTTTCCATTACTTCCTTCGGGGCAGTAAGCAATTTGCCTTGCTTATCCTTTATAAATTTAAGAGGGCACTGTTTTTCCTTCCTCATATTCTTTTTAGGGTCTTATAGAACAATTTCTTGCGCATCTTTTTCTAGCTTTTCTCCAAATTCTTCCCATGACTTTTGTTTTGCTGCTAGCACCTTGTTCTTTGCTTCTGTTCTGAGTATCACATATTCTCTATATTTCTCTATTTGTCCTGCTGTGTTTTAGCTCCTAAGTATTGTTTCCATGCCATTTTCTTCTCTCTTAGTTCTCTTTAACTTACTCTGTCCACCAAGGTGTCCTCTTTCTCTTGTTCCCAAGTCGGACTTCACCACATGCTTCTGCAGCAGCTGTCTTTATGGTGTCCTTAAATTTAAGCCAGAGGGTATCCAAGTCATCAGGTTGTTCTTTTGTGCTGCTCACCGCTGCAGCAATAAGCCCCTGATATCTGGTCTTAATTTCTGGCTCTCTCAGCTTGTAGGTCTTAATGCTCATTTCTCTTGTTCCTTTACTTAATTGTCTTGCGTGATTTTAGGCAGTTCCTAGGCTGAGCAACTCTTTCAGTTGTTCTTTTGATGGTCAGCTAGTAGTGATCACTTCCAATCTCTGGCCCCCTCCAGATTCTAGCATCCCGAACAAACTTGAATGAGCTCTTCGTAACTATTGCATAGTCAATCACTGACTTCTCATTCTTTGTTGGTTCACATCTAGTGTAAGCATGTTTGCGCTTATGGGGGAACTTTTTGTTTGTAATGATCAGATTCTGTTCACTGTATATAATTAGTACCTTCTGTTTGAAATGTTTTGTTATCTTAATAGACGCGCAAGTGGCAGAAACAAGTGAGAAAGCCAATGTCAGTACTAATGTACATTATAGAGACATAAGCATTTACTGACGTGGACATTTGGTTATTCAGTTTTGTTTTCGTTGATTTGCTTGTTTGCATTCTTCAAGATCTGTAAATAAATGAAATGATGGAAGTGGTATAGTGATCACTAAACTAGGACAGCACCCATAGGGATTGGTTTATTGTTGGGTACAGACGTATCACGTAGACAACTCTATCTAGGGGGAATTATAAAGATCAATAATGTGGAACTGATGACATGAACCAGACAAGTGCTAGTGGAACAAGAATGAGAAGACGCTGGAGATTTACAAACATTGAGTAAACCTGTTGATAGCACTACGGGGCAGTCCTTGCTCTGGATTTCACAGTGTAAGTAAGGTAGAGGAAGACCAAAGATCATATGGAGAAGAGAACAGGAAACAGACATGAAGGGGATGAAGAAGACACAGAAATACATTGAGCTGATGGCACGGGCTAGAAAGACTTGGCAGACGTTTGTGGATGACTTGAGCTCCACGGGGAGTTGAAGACGGATGATGATGATAATGATGATGATGATGATGATGAAAAAGAAAATGCTCCACTTCAAACCACTCCATTTTAATTTTGCTTTGATCGCAAAATACAAGCTTAAAAAATTGGGCCACCGCAAAAATGGTTAGAAGATGCAGCACACCCGAATGCACTACATTCCTTTTTAGTTCTTTCGGTTGTAGTTAAACCAATCAAGTGAGTAAAATTGTGAACTTCTCTCCACAGGGGCTTCTTTCAAATATTTCTTTAACGGATTTGGAAACATATAAAGCACTAACTTGGTTTTCTAAAAAAAACAATACGTTCTTTTGACCCGCCTTTATCTGTTGCACCTTGTAGGCATCCCTTAAACAAGATAAAGCTGATTAAATCATATCTGAGATCTGCAATGTCCCGAGAAAGACTTACAAATCTTGACATTCTGTCAATCCAGCCATGAGTTACCCTGTCAGCAGATTTCAGCCGACTTCAGTGAAGCCATAAAATAAAAGAAGGCGAAAATGATTTCCATCTGTGAGTAAAAAGGGTTTTATGTATTTATTTGTAATTCCCCCTAGATAGAGTTGTCTACGTGATACATCTGTACCCAACAATAAACCAATCCTCTATGGATGCCTGTCCTAGTATAGTCAAGTATTGAAATCTTCACTCCCCAACGGCAGTATCTGATATGAGACTACCTTTACCTTTTACCTGCTCGTTATGATAATTATACTACACCTTCAATAATAGGAGTACAGACTTTCATAAACGGACGCTTACGCCAGAACAGAAGAATCTGAAATGGTATGACAAGATCACTAATGTGGAACTGATGGAAAGAGGTATACCAGGATTACCAGTTGTTAACGGGGGCACAGCCTCGGCGTGATTTGCAGTGCTTTTCAGGGCTGGCCCTTACCAGGGCTTCATCGTGCTAGCGGAAAGACGTTATTAGTCCTTTTCAGGGCTGAGTATGATAGGAAACTTTATACAGAGCGTTACAATAGGAGGAAATCTGATCATCAGGAGTCGTCCCTCAGCCCGTTGATCAAGTGTTTCGGCATTTTATCTTCTTTACACTCTGAGGGGAGCGACCCAACTTGGGTCATGACCCCCAAGTGTCCACCTCCTGTTGTCTTTTCCCGCCTGCGAAGGGAATTGAACTCACTCTGCCTTGGTTGCGACTTTCAACTTCAAACATGGTTTTATCCATGCTGCCAGTTTGAGGCAATTGTGAAAGTAATCATTATGTTGTACATAAATTATTGTCCTGAATTCCATGAGTGTTGCTCATTTATTCTGGATTCAAATGGCGCTGTCAGCTTATTCATTACAATCTGGTACGACGATGAGGAGTGCAGTATGCAGTACTATATCTGGTCTATATCTGGTCGGCTTCGAAATCTCCTAATGATTTCTGGGTATGTCCCTCGCCCGGGTAGATCTACTGCCATCTCCTAGTTATTTGCACAGTCAAGAAAAGAGAGTAAATTCATATTTGGTATTATCAACGCTGCAAGTGATAGCAGTCCTTCTCAGGGCTAGCCTTTTTCAGGTTTCATCATGCTGATAGTTTCTAGCAGTCTTTCTTAGGGCTAGACTTTTTCAGGCTTCATCATGCTAACTGATAGTTTCTAGCAGTCCTTCTCAGGGCTAGCATTTTTCAGGCTTCATCATGCTAACTGATAGTTTCTAGCAGTCCTTGTTAGGGCTTGGTTAATGTCAACACTGCACTTGACAGAGTTCACTTTATTCTTAATGGCAATTGTGCTCTAATATAACCGACAGACTTTGGTCTAGGTTACAAGCAACGTGCCTCGCCACAAGAAGGCGAAACCCTAAAGGACAGCGAAAGAACCAGTGGTCGGCCAGTGGATAGCATTACAAGCCTGTCCTTTTTTCTGGAATCTCCTGGGTAAGAGACATAGTGGGGGAGACAAAACACACACACGAAGACAAGCACTGGAAATAGGCATGATAGGGACAAAGAAAACATGGAAATACATTGAAAGAATGGCACAAGACAGGACATGTTTTTGTTGAAGACACGTACTCTGTGGGGAACAGAAAGTTGGTGAATGTCTGCTAGAATAGAATTACTAATGGACTGATGTTTTTCTCTGAAACTCGTGTCCATTTAATAACACTAAAAAGCAACGGGTACTGTGTACTGACGATCCTTGCTCCGGGTCAAAAGATCCTTGCTCCGGGTGGCAGTTTTGCTCTGTTATGTCACTGGCCGGACTCATATAAGGATGGTACGCCACTGGCCGGACTCATATACAGGGTGTTACACCACTGGCCGGACTCAAATACAAAGTGTTACGCCACTGGCCGGACTCAAATACAAGGTGTTACGCCAATGGCCAGACACATATACAGGGTGTTACGCCAATGGCTTGACTCAAATGCAGGGTGTTACGCCAATGGCCAGACTCATATACATGGTTTTACGCCAATGGCCGGACTCATATACAGGGTGTTACGCCAATGGCCAGACTCAAATACAGGGTTCTACGCCAATGGCCGGACTCAACTACAGGGTTTTACGCCAATGGACGGACTCATCTACAGGGTTTTACGCCAATGGCCAGACTCATCTACAGGGTTTTACGCCAATGGCCAGACTCATATACAGGGTTTTACGCCAATGGCCAGACTATTATACAGGGTTTTACGCCAATGGCCAGACTCATATACAGGGTTTTACGCCAATGCCCAGACTCATATACAGGGTTTTACGCCAATGTCCAGACTCATATACAGGGTTTTACGCCAATGACCAGACTCATATATAGGGTTTTACGCCAATGACCAGACTCATATACAGGGTTTTATGCCAATGACCAGACTCATATACAGGGTTTTACGTTAAAGGCCAGACTCATATACAGGGTTTTATGCTAATGCCCAGACTCATATACAGGGTTTTACGCCAATGCCCAGACTCATATACAGGGTTTTACGCCAATGACCAGACTCATATACAGGGTTTTACGCCAATGACCAGACTCATATACAGGGTTTTACGCCAATGACCAGACTCATATACAGGGTTTTACGTTAAAGGCTAGACTCATATACAGGGTTTTACGCTAATGCCCAGACTCATATACAGGGTTTTACGCCAATGCCCAGACTCATATACAGGGTTTTACGCCAATGACCAGACTCATATACAGGGTTTTACGCCAATGCCCAGACTCATATACAGGGTTTTACGCCAATGACCAGACTCATATACAGGGTTTTACGCCAATGACCAGACTCATATACAGGGTTTTACGCCAATGACCAGACTCATATACAGGGTTTTACGCCAATGACCAGACTCATATACAGGGTTTTACGCCAATGACCAGACTCATATACAGGGTTTTACGCTAAAGGCCAGACTCATATACAGGGTTTTACGCCAATGACCAGACTCATATACAGGGTTTTACGCCAATGACCAGACTCATATACAGGGTTTTACGCTAAAGGCCAGACTCATATACAGGGTGAGCCATAAGTCACTTTAAAGGTTAGGGAAAGGTAGTTCCATAGCAGATACTGCAGAAGGGGAGTAAAGTGTTAGAGACTTCAGTATACTAGGCCCAGCATTGAGAGGTGGGGGTGATCATTTCCCGTCCTCGCTGTATTTCCCTTCCGTAATTCAAGAGCAAAGTCAGGTACCCATTTACAGCTGGGTAGACTGGAGTGTGTCGATACTGTGAATCGAACCCAGCACCTAAGTTGCGAGAGACCAGCGCTCTAACTACTCTGTCAATCGGATGCTATCAAAATATTATGTCTGAAGAAGAGCGCAGTTGAATATCAAAACCAAGCTTTGAGAATCATAACAGGGGGCATGAAGTCAACACCCATTGAAGAGTTGGAAAAGATTACTCACCTCCAGCCTATGGAGGATAGAAGAGATAGCAGAGCCCAGCAACAAGCCGATAAATTCAGGAGGCTGATAGACCCACCCAATACACCAGAGAATAAATGGACTTGGAAGGGGAAGACTGAAGCGAAGCCACTTTGAAGAGACAGTCAAAACAAAGATTAGAGCAGACCCCATAAACGCAATATCAACAGCTACGCCAATATAAACTGCACACAAGCTACCAATTTGGAAACAACAGTGCTTCCCTGAAATGATAGAAAACGTTCTTGGTATTGAGAGAAAGAACAGCCAAAATGAAACAGAAAGGAGAGTCCTAACCACAAAATATATAGAGAAACATTACCCAAGCAACACCTGGATCCATGCATACACAGATGGATCAGCAACTAATGCAACAGAAGATGGGGGTGGAGGAGTCTTCCTGAGCTTAAGCAATGGCACACAAAAAAAGATAGCAGTCGCAACAGGGAAATTTTCAAGTAACTTCAGAGCAGAGGCAGAGGCCCTTAAAAATTGCATCAGAAATTCTAATGACAGAAGAAAGCTCAGAGAGACCAGTAGCTACCTTCTCAGATGCGCTGTCAGTGATTACAACGCTGAAAAGTCAAAGTAATGCTGAACTGGCTGACCTAAGAGTAACACTTCACAGACTATGTCAGCAATTCAAAAGAGTTGTGATACAGTGGATCCCTTCTCACTGCAACATCACTGGAAATGAAGAGGCTGACAGATTGGCAAAGGAAGGGGGAAAGCTTCCTCAACTTGACACAAATATATGCTTATGAGGAGGCCAAGAGTTTTATCAAGCGCAGGTACAGGCACAAGTGGGAAGAAGAGCATCCAGGTCCCACAAAAAATGATCCGTATTACCAGCTCAGCAGAAGTGAACAAGTGGTAATCTTCAGACTTCGCACAGGTCATTACAGATTGAGATACCATCTATTCAACAAATTAAAGATATGAACTACTGATGAGTGTGACTGTGGCACTGATAAAATGACTGCCGAACATCTGCTTCAAAGGTGCCCAACATATGAGGAACAGAGAAAACGCATATGGCCATAACCAGTACCATTCCTGGAGAAAATCTACGGAGATATCAACAGCCTCAGGCTGACCACTGCTTTCTTTGAACTTATTCAAGTTGACATCTGAGGGTGAACGAAGAAGATTAATCCCATCCCATCCCACCCCAACTAACATAATTACCGATGTATGTTACGTCGATCGTTCTCACCCAAAATAGTAACTCGCGCCAGAAAAAAAGTGCGCAACGCACGGTGTGCAACTTGCGCGGCGTGGGTGTTATATAAAACTAATACTTTTTATTTATTTATTTGTATTTATTCTTTCACGAAATTAGTAGCGCTCGACAAAGAAAAATTGCGTAAAAATTGGTGTGCATGAGCCATCACCCGATGTACACATCATGAAAACTTGAAAGTTTTTGTTAAAACCACTTATTATCAGGGAACACTCTTTGAAAACAATCCACGCACTTTCACACGA
This sequence comes from Oreohelix idahoensis, assembly GCA_024509875.1. Classification (NCBI taxonomy): domain Eukaryota; kingdom Metazoa; phylum Mollusca; class Gastropoda; order Stylommatophora; family Oreohelicidae; genus Oreohelix; species Oreohelix idahoensis. The sequence goes on along the minus strand of JAMPIV010019830.1, from coordinate 11,936 downwards.
AATATTGTCATGAAAAAAACGTTTAAATTGAATCTAAAATAACATAATTCTCGCCGTGTGTACGTTGGTCACAGCTGAGGAATGCAACCGTGTTGAAAAAGTGTATTGTTTCCATTATATATACTCTCCCGAAAATAGTTACAATCAACAAAGAAAAGCGTTCAAATGACGGTGTTCATGAACAGTTTGATTACACTGTATAATGGAAAGAAACCAAAAACACTCTAAGAATGTACTTCTATCTGCTCATCCGGGAACGGAAACAGCACACTATAATTAAAAACCCGTCAAGTTTGACGGGTTATTGCTAGTATCATAATAATTTGTTTCATTATTTTTGCAGGGTACCCTAAAATTTCAAGTACACCATGTCTATCTCTCCTAATTCTTTTTTTGTGTGTGTGTGTGCAAGCTATTATTCCTTTATTGACAGAAATGTTCTTGATGAAATATTCCCTAACAGGTTGATTGGAAGGTGGGGGCCCAATCAAATGACCTGCGGGATCTCCTGAGCCACAGCTGGATATGTTTCATCATCATCATCATAACCCTCCACTCCCAAAGGAGCATAGGCCTTCAACAAACACATGCCATCATCTCAAGTTCTTTCCACGTTCTCCTCATCGTTTTCACCTCTGTTTCCAGCCTGGATATGTTTACGGGGACAAAAACAAGGACATTGTCTGAAGCATAGAACTTTGGCGGATCTCATACCAGAAATAACAGGTGTTTCAAAGAACTGATCGACATTTATGTCAAAGTTTGTAAAAAAATTTCTTAAACGCTAGACTTTATGCTCATGGACGCCATTTCGGATTATAAATAACTTTATAAATATAACAGGAAAGGTTGAAAGAAAAAGAGATAGAGGACGGCTAGAGAGAAGATACTCAACAATTTGACGTCATGGCTTGGAAAGAAGTAAACAACAGAACTAATAAATAGTGCCGGAGACAGCAAGTTGTGGAGAGACATGATCGCCGACGTTACCAGACGGGGTACTTGAAGAAGTAGAAGAAGAAGCAGCAGCATTATCCGGCTTCCAGACACGCACATACTGCAAGTTACGGGACATACCTGCAACCTGCTGCTAAGCGGGGCATATTGACCTCAGCCCAACATACGTTGTAGCTCCGTATTTTTAACTTCCACTGGCACTGATAAATCCGATACCTTCATTGAAGATTGTGCAATGGGTCGTGTGTTGGTGGGTGGGTGTAGGTGGGCGGGAGGGGAAGCAGAACGTCACTAGACCATAGCATAACAAGTCTTAAATTAGATGGCCCCTTTTTTGCTCTTATCTTTGTCGCAGCAAATGTTAAGTCGAACTGACTTTTGAAAGAGTTTTAAATAAAATACTATATGTTCTCAGAATTGGCTCGTGACAGAGACACCTACATGAGATACCGAGGTGGTACAGAGAAAGCGAATCCTCTCTACGTAAGTAATCCTGACGACAATGAGTGGGAATTCTTGGAACTCTTGCGACAATGTCCACTCTGTGATCTCAGACAGACAAGCCCCCACTTTCCAAAGGAAGAATTACAATATATATTTATATCACTAGACAGATAGACATACATCACTAGTGATAAATTCACTCAACTGGGTGGTAAAGGTACACACACACAACGATGACGATTTATTCTATGTAAATATAGTTAGTATATGTATAGTAAGAAAAAAATATATTAAGTGAAGGATGATGATGATGGATAGAGAACACTGTAGGTACAGCGTGTTGAACCGATAGTTACAGGTTAGATACACAACATAAAAGGGCGGTTATAGAGCTACAAGTTTCTGATAAAGTAAACTGGAGCGTCCTCCTCTATGGTATATACTGGCACTACTAAAGTTCCTGGTTTCAATAAAGCATAAATAACTACTGTTCCTGGTTCCAATACAGCATTAATAACTATTGTTCCTGGTTTCAATACAGCATTAATAACTACTGTTCCTTGTTTTTAAAAGCATTAATAACTACTGTTCCTGGTTCCCGTGAAGAAATGAGAATCTGGGTAGATAATAACCGGAGTGCACTGGCCAATAATCTAACGCTGTCCTGGAACTACCTAATCTGCTCTGGGCAGGGATTCACAGCACAGTAATATTACTTATACTGTCGAGTATTGAGGGCTAATCTGGATACGAGTGCACCTCGAATACTGACGTTTAGTAGGCCTACAAATTAATTCACTTCTCTGGACCTGAACTGGGTTGGCTCAGGATTATTAGCATTTATAGAAATGCCCCACAATATTGAGAAATAAAATACTTAAGTGCATGAAGACTCGACCACGCTGCGTGCCACGTGGGTTTAGTGATCTGGCGGTGGCAAGGTCACACAAATCGGCCGGATGTACACAGACTGTAAAGTCTTTTTCTGTCCGATGAAGAAGCCGTGTACATGATTCTGTTAAACCTGAAGAGAAAAATCGCCCTCATAAAATACTACGTTCGTATAAATAAGCACTTCCTTCCTTTCAGTCTATCATACTAGAATTACGCTTAAAATACATTCCTTTAGATCTAAAGTACTAGACTTAGCCTTAAAGAATCCTTTCGATCGATCGACCTTTCAATCTAACATACTATAATTACCGAGCTAAAATATCCTTTCTACCTATCATATCAGAATTTCAAATAAACAATCCTTTCGATCACACTAGACTTACAGATTCCTAAATATTTATACACTAAAACTTGGATGTTGTTATGCATTGTCGTAAACAACCACGTGGTCCAAAGAGTGCTTAATTTATATGTCATGATGGTAGTGCTTCGATGGCAGTATAACAATTAAATGAAATGATCGTTTTAAATGTGTTATTGGAAACCCTGTCCTACCACGATACTAATAAATACCGCTAAAGTATTAACAAAGAAAATATCTAAATCTTAAACCAACCTCGCACTGTTGTCAAGCCACGCTACTGTGACTACCCTATTACAAGGGGAAATTCTCACCGCTCTCGATCTAGATGACTGGGATCTGGTGAAGCGAAAAAGGATTTGCCAGCCAAAATCCGTACTGTTAAATGGCTTCCAATCTCGCGGTCACGAGAGCATCCGTGGTTATCTGCACCCAGCCAATCAGCAGCCGCCTAACAATTGTGTGGCTAGAACGGTGTTTCCCGAGATTTTATGAGCGCGGTGAAGATTTTATAAAATAACGATAAGAATAGGGCCGCCCTACGACAACCTTTAAAAAGAAAACACTACCATGACAAACTACACACACGAACATCTACCAACTTGACAAACTACACACACGAACATCTACCAACTTGAATAACCACACACACGAACATCTACCAACAAGACAAACTACACACACGAACATCTACCAACATGACAAATTACACACACGAACATCTACCAACATGACAAACCACACACACGAACATCTACCACCATGACAAACTACACACACGAACATCTACCAACATGAAAAACCACACACACGAACATCTACCAACATGACAAACTACACACACGAACATCTACCAACTTGACAAACTACACACACGAACATCTACCAACATGACAAACTACACACACGAACATCTACCAACTTGACAAACTACACACACGAACATCTACCAACTTGACAAACTACACACACGAACTTCTACCAACTTGACAAACTACACACACGAACATCTACCAACATGACAAACTACACACACGAACATCTACCAACATGACAAACTACACACACGAACATCTACCAACATGACAAACTACACACACGAACATCTACCAACTTGACAAACTACACACACGAACATCTACCAACTTGACAAACTACACACACGAACATCTACCAACTTGACAAACTACACACACGAACATCTACCAACATGACAAACTACACATACGAACATCTACCAACATGACAAACTACACACACGAACATCTACCAGCATGACAAACTACACACACGAACATCTACCAACTTGACAAACTACACACACGAACATCTACCAACATGACAAACTACACACACGAACATCTACCAACATGACCAAGTGTGTGTATTATCATCATTCCCTTTTTTTTCGCTCCCCCCGGAGCGTGGAACCACCATTGCAGATGATTCTACCATTATCAGGTTTCCTGCCTCAGGCCCTGTCTGACATTAGTTCCCTCTTACGACATGCATGAGGCAGCAGTCGTCCTATTCTTCAGCTACCTCCAGGACCTAAAAGGTACAGGTAGTCCCATAGCTTACTGTCGGAGGGGAGTGAAATGTTAGAGACTTCACTATACTAGGTCCAGCATCGAGAGGGGGTGATCAGTTCCCTCCCTCACTGCCTTTTCCTTCCCTAACTCAAGAAAAAAGTCAGGTACCCATTTACTGCCAGGTAGACTGGAGCGTGATGATACCGTGAATCGAACCCAACACCTTTGCCGCGAGAGACCAGCGCTCTTCAGGACCTACGCGGGGCAAAATGTGATAACACAGACTGTTTGTAAAAAGTAACATAGACAGATTATTCTGTTCTCTACGTTGTATATTTTGTATTTCTTCTGTTCGAACGCCTGGTAATTCACACGGTACACGTGCGGGTGATATCTGAAAAGAATTGAACACAGACCATCCACCAGTGTCTTCTGTCTCTCAATTACTCCCAATTTACTTGCCTCTCTATTCTATGAAGGAGAGGGGGTCTATGAAGAAACGCAGAAAGAGTATAACTACTGCACGTTCAGACATGTCGTATAATGCGACTTATATGAGGTAGCGCACGGGGCTGGCAACGTCATCGTGTAAACAAATTGCCACATAAACCACCATTACAAGATCATGTGACTGCTTGGTGCAGGCTTCCTGTAGGGGACCAGCTGTAGTGGTTGCTCCAGGCTTTGTAAGAAGCGCAAAGGAAAATGATGATGATGATGATGATGATGATGATGATGATGATGATGATGATATCCCCCCTCTCCCGTCCACTCGTGTAGTACTGGGACCCGAATGGGGAGAAGAATGACAGTAAAACTGTGACCTACCATGGATGTCGCAAAAGGCAACTAAGGAGGGTTGAGCATAGGGCCGGTTACCCCATTCTTTAGAATGTAAAACCACAAAAACTTCAACAAACACATGGATAGTTCAACTAAAGACAATAAAACTCAGCCATCCAAGACAGGATAAAGTCCTCTGGCAAGGAGACGCATGACGCAACGTGGTGAAAGTTGACAGTAGTCTGTGTTGCTAACTAATCTTCTTTCTCTTAGAAGAACATCCAGATTTGGCACCTGGAATGCCAAAGAAAAACGTTACCTTGGCAGCAGAAATAAGGATAACTTACAGAACAGTTTGGGACAAGAACTGGAGAGCGACAAAGATGCCTCTTGTCACCATTTCTCTTCCTATTGGCTGTAGACTGGATTATGAAAACTTAGAGCTTAGCCAAAAAAAAAAAAAAAAATTATGAGAATAAATGCAGAAACAATAAAAGATGCAAGAAACAATACACATACATATACATTGATATCAAAAATAAAGGCTGGAGAACAACAAAAAATAACAACCAAAAAGCTACAGACGTTTTCTAGATGTGTGCTTGTGTCATAAAATTAACAGTGATACAACGTAAAAATATCTCCAAAGGATAAAATGTAGGGATAAAAAGAATGCGTAAGTTACTAGAAGGCATGATCGCCCACGCCGCGGGTCATCACCCGCCATGGAAATTAAATTGCTGAAACGGTTACCATTTGAACGGGATGAGAACGGCGGATCAAAAGGAAAAAAAATATGACTGAAAAATTGCGTGAGACTAGCAAGGCTAAGGAGACGCAATTGGGGGGGAGGGGGGGGGGAGGGGAAAGGAAAAATTCACGTCCCCAAATTGACACGAGGTACGGAAAGGGACGCTTATGCGATACCAAGCCTTTTATTTGAATTCAGCGGCAAAAGCATTACAACGCAGATGCTTGAAATATTACAAAATTTAAAAAGTAACTTTTTCTTAATACTAATGTTAGGAATATAAAAATTAGCTGGCCGGATGGCCCATTTTGAGCAGTGAAATAATATGCTTTTATTTATACAGACGGATAGATAATAATGAAGACATTGACAAAAGACTGTGTTTTTCACATCAGCGAAAGACTGCATTGAATCAAACATGTCACTAATTTGCACAAAAACCGCGACCTTGAGACTCAAGTGTCCAAATCTAGTTAGAATGAAAGAGAGGGACATTGGTGGGAGCTGTGGCTAAAAATAACTTTAAAGACAAAATTTGTAGAGGGGACGGATAGGTTGGTTCAAAAACCAAGTACGTTTTTTGTGAAAACGCAAGTAGAGACGGACGGACTAACAGATAAAAATCCATACTTGACTGAAGCATGACTGAAATGACTTTAGTGTAGGAAATTTGAATTTGAAAAAACACAAGGCATTGATTGGCCACAGACAATCATATTATCAGCGCTCAGACGCGCTTTTTTGCCATTCCTCAATAGTTGTCCAGTGATAGACACAGTAAATTTTAAGTGTGGTGATTTCCAATGAAGTAAATTGAAATAAGTTCAGGGACGCCATACTATAGCCAGCAGCCCAGCTGAGTTTTGCTAGCATTTCTGTGTTCTTTATTCATAATCTGGTAAGATTGAAATTATTTCTTTGTATATTTTAAATATTGTTTAATGTTTCGAGTGATTTGATACTGCCATATCGAAATCTAGCCTTACAACAAGTAAAGATTTGCTCTAGACCCCCCGCCCTAGTTCAGGGTCTATGGACAAACAATATATATAAACTCCAGCAAGGATTAGGAAGGACAGATCAAGTGTTGAGATCAGTGGAACATATCACCTATCCTATCCTATGGCAAGAAGCTAATAAACATATTTCGGAATATGTAGTCTGGGAGAACTTATCCTATGTGAAACCAACTTGGTAAGATGTGTTGTATGGTCAGAGAGATCTGACCCTGTCTAAGTGGTGTTATTGTAAATTGTTACGTGTAGAAGTGGCTCCTTAGGTAAGGTTCTGAACCTAAACCAATACTTTATTTCAGAGCTGTGAGTTTTTTATGTTGACACCCAAAGGTGGTGTCAAATGCTGGGTAAATAATTGACAGTGAGGACCCGTGCAGTGTCGCATCTCGGCAGAACAGCCTTGTATTGCCCCCAAGCACGGAGAGGTGGGGCCACCCGATATATTGCCCCCAAGCACGGAGAGGTGGGGTCACCAGATTCCAGCACCAGAACTACTCTTTCAAAGTTACGTAAGCAGGCTGGTCTGCTGGATTTACACCAACTTCATAGACATAGCACCCAAAGTGAATTACTACTAAAACATCCCAATTCCTTCCATCATTAATGGACAATGTTTGGTAGGCTTAGACAGGGAGGGATGAAGCCACCCCAACAGCACATCTATTCATCGTTCTCCCAGGGAAAATAAAATTATGAACTGTAGAAATATTAACTACTCGTGAAAATTGTATACGTACACACCTTTTATTTATCATGTCATTTATTCATGCCATTCACTCATAAATTCCAAAATCTTTCATATGTTCTGGCCAAAATAAAACCTTGGTTCAGAACAAATAAATTTAAAAAAGATTTACTTTCTAAAATTTCACCAGCTGAATTTAGTTCATTGTGTTCTAAATTTTATTGATAATATTGTATTATTTAATATCTGTGTGTGTGTGTTTGTATATGTCAATACATCACAGTACATTCAGTACCCTAGATTTTAACGTAGCCACATTCATTAGAAAAAAAGATAGGTGTGAGGTCGTAGTGGTAGCAAGAAAGGCCTTCTGAAAATTCACAGCTACATTTTATCTCAGGAGCCTTCACAGCTGACCTCATACATCACACTTAGTAATATCACCATCATACAATACCATCAAAACCACTACATATATTGGGGTCTTGTCCAGGGATAATTAGCATAAACAGTAATATAAGGATCTCCTGGTGGGAGAAATAAAAGTAGGGGAACAAAATTGTAAAATTCCCTTAAAATTAAAAGTGTCCCTTTAAATTAAAAGGGCAATTAGAAGTTGGTGAATCTTCACAGCCAGTAATAATTAATTAATTAACTGGTTAATTATAATTAGTTAGACTATAGTAATTAGAAGTACTTTAGTGGTTAGAGATTTATCTTGTATATTATTATATTGTCTAAAAAGTATGGCGGAGCTGGCAAAATTTAGATCAGCTGCTGTGCTGACCGCAAAGGAGATGGGAATGGATGGTCAGATTTTAATTCAATACGTAACGGCTGAATGTGATAAATATATTGAAAGGGAAGATAGAAAGGTAGCTGAAGAGAAGAGGTTACAAATTGAGGCGGATAGAGAAATTAAGAGGCTGCAGATTGAGGCAGAAGACAAACGACAGCAAAGGGAGGCAGAAGAAAAAAGATTGACTGCCGAAAGGGAGGCAGAAGATAGAAGGTTGCAAAGGGAGCACGAATTACGACTAAGGGAGCTGGAATTACAAGGCAAAGCTCCTGAAAATGGTGCCAGCCCTTTTGCCTCAGATGCTACGCCCAGTCTGGGAGCCTCAAACTCAGCTATGGGGTTTCATTTAGACCATTTTGTTGAAAAAGACGATGACATAGAGGGGTACCTAGGACGTTTTGAGTTATTAGCTACTACATATGGGTTAGAGAGAGAGAGGTGGAGTTTAAAGTTATCACAAGGACTGAGAGGTACTTCTTATGAAGTCTTTGCTAAAATGAACAGGGAAGACCAAGACAATTATGACAGGTTAAAGCAGGCTCTGTTATTAAGGTACGAGAAGAATGGTGAATTTTATCGTAAGAAATTTAGAAATGCCAAACTGTTGTCTGGGGAGACATACCACCAATTCTCTGCCAGACTGGAAACCTATTTGGAGAAATGGACTGCTCTGGGGAAGACCCAAGATCTTAAAGAAATGATCATGATTGAGCAATTGAGAGAGTCCATGGCTCCAGACATGAGAAAATTCCTCATGGAACAAGGTGCAGAGAAATTGGGAGAGGTTTTAAATGTCGCTGAGAGGTATCAGGCAGCCCAGGCAGAGGTAAGTGGTGCTAAAAAGAAGCACATAGATAATTTTAAAGCTCCACAGCCATTTAATAAATTTGACAATAGAGAACAGGGTAATAGAGGTAGGACAAACTTTGAGCGGCCAAGAAATGACTATCGCGACAGAAACTCACAGTTCAATGACCAAAAAAATAATGAAAGGAAACCGTTTAACCAAGGAAAAAGATGGTGTAAATGGTGCAAGAAAGATAACCATAACACCGAATTTTGTAGAAGGAAACCTTCAAACATTGCTGCAATGAAGTCGGGGACTCACAGATTAAAGGTTAATCCTAATGGACAACAGGAACCTTATCACCCCCCAGTTTGTGAGGATGTTATTTGTAATGGGGTCACCATAAGGTGCCTTTATGATACAGGTTTGGATTATGATTCAGTTGTGAAGTCTAGCCTAGTGGACCCAAGTCAGTATACCACAGAAACAGTGGAAATACAAGGGGCGACTAAGGACATACCACTCATGACACTTCCCATCGCAAGGATAACGGTGAAAACTCGCTATGTGGAAGGAGAAATCAGAGCAGCAGTGATAGATGAACCAATCTACCCTCTGATATTGGGGTGTAGATACGTCTTCTTGGGGAATCCCGAGAGGCCTGTGATCATGGCGACAGTGCAGACCAGGTCACAGAAGAAGGAGGAAGAAGGTGAACCTATAAATGCTCATCCAGAGGAGATGAGAAAGGCGCAGGCTGAGGATAGGACACTCAAGCCATGTTTTAAAAAATTGCCCAAATGCCACACACCTCCAAGCAAGGGAGAATACTTTATGAAGAACAAACTATTATATAGGAAGGCCGGAACTGGAACAAATGGTCACAACCAGCTGGTTCTTCCCACTTCATATAGGGATAAAGTGATGGAACTCGGGCATGCGATTCCCTTCAGTGGTCACATGGGGATCAGCGCCACAGGACAGCGTATAGATTGTCATTACTTCTGGCCAGGGATAACGGAGGATATAAAAAGATATGTCAAATCCTGCCCAGAATGTCAAAGGGTAGCTCCAAAGCACTGGACTGCTCCTGCAACTCTAGGGGAAATGCCCATAGTGGGAACACCTTTCGAGAGGGTTGCAGTGGATATTGTGGGACCTCTCACTCGGACCAAGAGGAGGAACAGTTACATCCTTACTCTGGTGGACACTTGTTCTATGTGGGGAGAGGCGGTAGCCCTGCCATCAATTGATTCAAAACATGTAGCAGAGGCACTACTTACAATATTCACCCGATTAGGATTCCCGCATCAAATCTTGACGGATAATGGATCTCAGTTCAAGGGGAAACTAACGGAAGAAGTTTTTAAACTATTTCAAGCCAGACACTTTCATTGTAGTCCGTACCATCCACAAGGGAACGGCCAGGTAGAGAGGTTCAACGGGACTCTCATTTCTATCCTGAGAAAGCTGGCACACGAAAAACCGGATCTGTGGGATCAATTCCTGCCCGCCGCATTGTTTGCGTATCGGGAGGTACCACATAGTTCAACCGGGATGGCTCCCGCAACTCTGCTATTTGGGAGGCCAATAAAAGGTCCTTTAGAAGCTTTATTAAGGACCTGGACGGATGAGAAGGCGGAAGAACCTGTTACCTCATCTTATCAATACGTGAACGAACTGACCACTCGTCTGAAAGCTGGATGGAAACTGGCAAATGATAATTTGAAACAAGCCAGGAAGAAACATGCAGCATATTTTAATAGGAAGGCAAAGGACCGAGAACTAGCTGTGGGAGAGAAGGTGCTTCTTCTACTACCCGGTAGCCAGAATAAATTACAAATTGGTTGGCAAGGTCCATATACGGTTCTAGAGAAGGTGTCTAGAACAAACTATAAAATTGACAAAAAGGGGAAGGAGAAAGTTTATCATGTAAACTTATTAAAGAAGTATCTGGACAGACCACTCCAGGAAAGCACCCCCTTATTGACCTTGGCTATTGCAACCCAGATGCAAAAGGAACCACTCACCTCACATGAATACCCATTACATCCTTGTGAAACAGCAGCACAGGTAAAAGTCAGTAAGCACCTGACTAAAAACCAGAGGGAGATAGTTCAACAGGTTCTGGAGGAACATACAGATGTATTAACAGATAAACCAGGCCATACAAATTTGCTACAGTATGACATGAAACTGGTAGACTCAAACCCAATCTGTATGAGAGCCTATTCTATTCCGTTTGCGAAGGAGAAGGCATTGAAGGAAGAAATAGATTATTTGTTGAAGGAGGGGATTATTTCGCACAGTGAATCATCTTTTAGTTCTAGTGTCGTTTTGTTGAGAAAACCGTCTGGGGAACACAGACTGTGCATAGATTACAGGAAACTGAATGCTGTCACAGAAGGACAAGTGGATCCATTACCAGACACAAAACAGTTATTTGCCAGACTGAACAAGGCAAAATACTTTCAAAGGTGGATCTTAGTAAAGGCTATTACCAGATCCCAGTGAAGCCTGAAGTGAGACCTTATTTGGCTTTTAGCACTTCGGATGGACATTATGAATTCAATATGCTACCATTCGGACTGAAAAATGCTCGGAGTGTATTTTCAAGAATGATGCGCAAATTGTTGGATCCCCTGAATAACCCATGTATCACGAATTTCATGGATGATATTCTCGTCGCCACAGAGACATTTGAAGAACACATTGAAGCTCTAGAAATGTTATTTAATAGGCTTAGGGAGGCGAACTTAACTGCTAGGCCAACAAAATGTTGTATTGGATGCAAAGAGTTGGAATTCTTGGGACACACTGTATATCAGGGTAACATGACCCCTGACCCCAAGAACTTGGAAAAACTGCAGAGAGCACCTAGACCACAAACAAAAAAAGGACGTGCGATCATTCGTGTCGTTATGCGG